>CM059996.1:42000846-42161545 GCA_030463065.1 Aphidoletes aphidimyza
ACACTCGTTGACGCCTTTTGCACAACTGCACCGTTCAAATCTCTTTACGTGTAAATATTCAACTGAACACACACACACACACACACACACACACACACACACAATTCCGTGTACAATAGATTAAACCAAAGCTGACATGTAATGTGACCAAGTTGGTAGCGTGAGCTTGTAGTGATTAGATGCAAATTTACAAGCAATTACAAACAACAACAACAACAACAAAAAAACCACCTCGCTGAGAAACGCTGCTTGTGTCTATTGATGGTGTGGAAGGGATGTTATACAGATTTCACTAAAAATTTATTTCGATTCGGAACAAAGGCTGTGAGAAATTCAAGCTGACGCTTAAAATAGCAATTGAAAATTATAACTTTTGAAACTGGAACGAATTGCGTGAGCATGTGAAAAAAGACTATCTTGGATCTCTGTCCAAAAAATCGATGCTACAAAAACGAATGTGGCGCTTAATTTGGTGTTCGATTTGAACATCAACCACAATACAAAGTAATATTTTAATGTTGCATTGATTGCATGGCAACGAAATCAAAATGAAATAAATGAGTATTTAATCGAATTATTGCCACGACAACACTCGTTGCTCTCGACCATGATGGACATTGCGCATTTCACCAATGAACGCCATCCCCCTCACCAATGAACGCCCTCATTGACACTTCAATTGCTCTTAAGGACATACAACGAATATACACACACACGCAACACACAAAAACACACGCAACACTCAAAACAATTTTGCCATTATTATTAAATACGGTGATTGTTATTGCGCCTCATAAATTTTCGGCGGCGCTTCATCGACGCCATAGAATGCGCGCATCCATAAGTGCTTTCTAATTAATTTTTAATTGATAGTAAAATCGATGAAATATTCAGTGTGTTGTTGAATCATTTAATGCATTAAGTGTGTGGCACAATCCACAGTGTGGTCGTTGCATCGCAATTTGGCGCATCATCAGCCAATATTCATTGAATACTATTAGAGATAAGTGGTCTCTTAGCTGTTGTGGCAACGAAACTTCAAATCCGGTTTAATAGTGTTCCACGTCTAATCGTTCATTTTTCCGAGGATCGAAATAATTGGAATTTTTCCGTTTTCCTTTCGCATTGATTCGTCGACACAATAAACTCTTGAGGTTAAAACTATTAAAACACATTACATGGAAATGCAATCGGAGCCGATGGCATGGTGAGCATACACAAAGCCATCCCAAAATAACTAAGCTAATTAGTCTGAAATCAAGAATGCACAAAACCACTCAAGCAAACTGCAAAAAACAAAATGCTTTAATAATTCGTTACATAAATATTTAAGATGCTTTAACCTGATCGGTCTTGTGATAGAAAGAGAGATGGAGAGAGACACTGGCATTTGATACCATATACACAAATATAAACGTGGTTGAAAGGTTGCGTTGAAAGGCCACTCTCATCTACTTTGTTCGATGTTAGATCAATGAATTAAATCAAAGAACAATTTATTTAATTAAAAATACTTGAGCAGTGGTCGAGAACACCTGCGCGCATCTACCAAATTCGTAGGCAAGGGATAACTTTCGGTTGGCATGCATTTCATGACCGTTTCAGGTTCACATTTTGGACATACAAACTTCTAAAACGAAACGAAACGTAACAATATATTCAAAATATTCAACATCGTACCACATTACATGGCAATGCCTTTGACTGATGCTACATTATTATTTCATATTGGGTACGGTGAAAAGCGTCGGGCGTGTAATGAAATTACAATGTTTCAAAACAGGACATTGATAAATACAGACAGCTCCAGTTGTCTGATTTTCAGTGGATTTTGCTTTGTTTGCCATTCATAGTTTTCACTGTCTACATTTTCGGAAATTTTCATTTATTTATTCTGACATTTTGAATATCTGACTAGATGAATATCAAAATTGTACAAAGCCAACGGTACAACAAAAAACACCCACCCATGTAAATCGAAACTTATGCATGCAGAGACAAAGCAATAGAGACAAATCAAAAACATATTATAGACACAAACCTATCGGTTTATTGTGTCCATTACATGCACTGCATTCCGTCTATAGACTAAACATGGGCCATTTTACTTATGAATTGAGCTGTTTTTGTTTTGTCGGAAAAATCTGTGTGTGTTTGTGTGTGTGTGTATTACACACTGTGTAAGCGATGACTCAGATCACGCAACCATTTTGGTGTGATAGTGTAATGGCCTTATTGTTGTCACATCACATGCAAATCTTCACATTGATGGTAACGAAGTACATGTAAGGAATTTGCAATATGTTTTGTCATCATGTGTACTCAGTATGGGTGTGTGTGTGTACGCCGAGTGATGTTTTGTCTTGGAAAAATGAATACCTCACTACATTCAAGTAATTCGTCTACGAACGATGAACGATATGAACACTCGGTACATGCACATTCCTTACTTGTTTCTTTCTTTCTTTTTTGTTCCATGTTGACTTTCCTGTTAACTTCCCAGAACGCCATAGTTACCCTTCAAAATTACCTCAAACCGTCTAACCAAACAGGTACACACACACAACAAACACAATTTATAAATTCGGTTTCGTCGTGTGTATCTAATTACTTGAGCCATGCTCCGTTTGCCATTGTGCACTGTGCAATTTTCAGCATTCTAGCTTGTAATAAGTCTAGATCATTAATCAAAGAGTGTTTATTATGGTGTATGCGTATATGTCTATGTATATTTCGATGCAACTTCAATTCAAGTAACGGCACCAAAGAAATGAGGCATTATGGAAGCGCAAAACACGATTATTCACGTACACGTGGACCCCATTGAGGCAACATCATAATGGAGTTGTTGACGTCGTTTCTCAAAACATTGAAGCGTTCAAGAAATATTATTAGTTCCATGTGTTTCGTGCACAAGTTTCGATGGCATTTGCCTTTGTTTTCGGTGTACACCGGGACTGTTAAACACCAGCAAGAATATCAAAATGAATTTTTTGTTTTTATTTTTATCCATTAGTCATTATTTTGAACCGTAGATGAGTGCAATTAAAATGCGCGTATGCACCCTGCTGTGTACTGTATACTGTATGCACTGATGTCGAAGAATACGATGAAATTTATTGAGCTCTGCTTCAAATTAAACACACCAATAAGTTAGTGTGTAGTACACACACTGTGTACCAACACCCGACTCACACACACGCACATAGAAGGCATTGATTGTGCTTCATAATGCAAATAAAAGGTCGAATTTGTGCTCATAAATCATGCCATCGTTCGTCTACATCTTTTTCCCTTTCCCATTCATTTCCATTTTCTCAAGTCTTTTTTGTTGTTGCTTGAATGGAATGAAAGTGATTGAAATCACTGTTACATAGTGATTTTTTTTCTCTCTTGCTGTTCATTCAGTCAATATGATCCAAGGGAACCAAAATTAACAAGCATTTTCAGCAATTAAAACATTAAGCTTTAATCCACTTTTGGTTTTAAGTGGCTTTAATGTTGCTCGTTCAATAAATAATTTCAACATCATGTTGAAAACAGACAGTTGCGCGAGCGCACACACAGACTCATGCAATCGATAAATCTCAACGGGCTGTGTGCTGACATTATTTGTACCGGATGCGCCAATGAACATTTCTCTATGAAGCTCAAGTTTGTTTGCTAATTTGTTTGCCATTTTCCACCGAAGATCAGCCACGATGAGTTTTTGTTGTATGTTCTCGATGCGCTTCTTCGCATGAAGAAGAAGAAGAAGAAAAAACTTTGTTCTAAAACAAACGGCACCACGAAAATTTGGTAATTATGTAAGACGCGGTAGCGATTGTGCCAAGTGTCTGTTGGGAACGTGGTGAATGTGGTTATTATTTTGATTCAAAATAAACATTACGCGAAATTTCATACGGCGAGATGTGTTGATCAAGACCAGTTTCAACGATTCAATTTTGTGTAATTTGGCAAATTGGTCAATTAAACTGGCTCGCTATGCGGCAGACAGCCCACACAACTTTTGCCTATTTCCATTATCAACAGATTGCATCAAAGTTTAACTATTAGTGACAATTGCTTGTGTTCAATGTCAAAAACCGTTAGTTTTACGCTTTTAAATGTAATATATTTCGATGAATATGTGCCACACAACGACCATCCGAACAATCAACCGCTTCGGCAATCTGTTTGATTGCGTCACGTGTTTTTCATTAAATTCCATCAACTAAAATCGATTTTAATATTTTAAAGTATTGACGTCGCGTCGATATTGATTTTACTTTCTGCAACGCGTGATAAATACCAACTTTTAAATTGGAAATGCTCGCACACACACAACAAACAAAAAAACAAACAAACATGAAAAACAACAATTTAAAATGATTGACATCACACAGCAACAAATATTGAAATTCCGAAATGAATAATATGCAAAAGAATTGTTTGGCGGACGCAAAAAAGCGTCACATTTGTGCCATTCCACATTTGTATGGTGTTCGTTTTGTGCAAAATAAGTGCAAAAGAAAAAAAAAACAAATAGCATTTTCCAAACCATTCACACAATTCGTCTGAATGAGTAAATATAAATCGACAGTCGTCACAAAATTCAATCGTCCTTCATATTGTTGTGCCAGGAATGCGAATGCGCTGCAAGATGATGAAATTTTATTTCTATCGCATTTTCTTCATTTTTTGTGTGTGCACTGTTTCCACAATCGATAGCGTTTTGCAAAACATATCAATTTTGTGTACGAGGCATGAGTACGAGTGCCAAAGAATATGCATATTTGTGCGAGCATCTGAATCAAAAGCAGTTGCGCTATTCAGCAATTTCAACGGGCGCGTTCAATTCAGCTATCAGTTCGATTCGGTTGTTGTTGCTGTTGTTCGACGTTGTTGTCATCGTTTTCACTATGTTTAAGATTTTTTCCCGTTGAATTATTTTCAATAATTCCGATAGATTTGCTGGCATTTCAGCTGTTTTGAGAGCAACACCCAGCAAATAAATATCGATGATGGAGAGAAGAGAAGAAAAAGAAAAAAAAAAACGTCGACACAATATATAATATCGATGAAAAAAGAATCGAAACTGAAATGAATAGAAATACAATTTGAGTCGATTGGAGACTAGATTGTTGTACCATTGTTGCAAATCGGTGAAGAAAACGAATCCCAACCGACAAATAAGAATGCATTAGATTCGACTGTGAGTTTCAGTTTAAACGACATTTCTCTTTCTCTATTTCGTTATTTGCCTCTTTTTCTGCTCAACGATTGAAAACTAAACAAAACAAAGCACTAGAGAAGCATTTTTCATCGAATTCTATTATTCGATTTAACAATTGGCATTAAATAAAAATAACACACAAATTATACACTCGTGAACATAACAACCATTTTCAGTGGTATTTCCAGGGCGCACAAACAGAGGGGGGGGGGGGATAAAAAGTGCTCCAGCAAGTAAATTTCCAAATTGAACTTAAAACGAACAATAAAAAATATAAACCAAAACCAATAAAACGGAACAATGGAAGATATTGTGAGGATTTTTGTTGTTGTTGTTGTTGTTGCCTCTACTGTGTCGTTTTATTGTTGGTTTCCGTATCGACAACAAACACATAAACTATAACATCAAACGACGAACAAAGGGAAACAAACAAAAGAAACGGAGAATGTCAGCGCATCATTTATATGGTGTTCACATTTTTGTTCCATACAAAAGCACAAATGGCGAAAAAAATTTCCACACAATTGGAAATGCATGTGCAGTGCAACCCTCTGCATCAATCCGGCAATATAATACAACGTCAATGCTTGGAATGTTCCATTTTTTTTGCATCTAAATTCATTTACACAAATGTTTTTGAAGCTATTTTCGAGCTGTTATTTGAATCTATATTTGATACTAATATGCGCCATGGGCATATTTTTATCAATATGTTAACAGTATACAGAGAATGGATACCATGAAACTGATAAAATTCGATTGAATTTTGTTTTTTTTCTATCATTTTGTAAACAGATGTCTATATTGTACAAAAAACTCACGTGATCCAAAATCATCAATTACATTTATTCAATGAAAAATAACTTTTCTGCGAATGACAAGCACACGAACTGTCCCGGCTGTAGAAAACAGCTTTTAACATTAATATTTCAGTTGCATTTTTTAAAATTGAAAATCAACTCTAGTCAGTTATGGTTCACATTTTACAAATAAACATTCGAAAATGGGTTTTTAAACGGATTTAAGATTGTTCGTGTATGTCTCAAGATATAGAGAACCATAAACATATTAATAAAGCAAATAAATCAATTATTTGACGAATGATATAGCTGAAGAACGAAATGATTTCATTAAGATGCATGATAATTGTTTGTTCTGCTGATGTTTCAACGAATTTTATGGGAATCTAAATGATTTTTTTCCTGCCACTTCATTCTTCGTTTCAATCTCATGCAAAATACATATTTTCATTTCCCGTCCCGAGAGCAATGAGCACGAGCATTCAAAGCAAATTATATTTGCACCGTTGATAATTTCAATATTGTTTATTTTTCTTCCTTTTTGACAGAGCTTCTTTTATCTATCCGTACAATTCCTGAATTGTAATCAACGCCTTCAAACGCCAACATACATTATGCTAGATACATTTCGCAGTTGTTGTTACGGTTTAATCCGTAATAATGGACAATGCCTAATAACAATATATGACGGTGTGAATGTTTGCACAGTATAGGAACGCGGGCGCATGTTATTCGGTGATAAATTTTGGTTCGGCGCCGAAAAACTATAACCATTTCGTTACGCTTCACTATGTGAGTTTAGTGTCGGGTTTTTTTTTGTTTGTTTGTTTGTTTGTTATATTAAGACGGGAACAGAATTATTATTCGACAATGACACTAACTTAATGTTCAATAGACATTGAGGCCTTTCCATACATACGGAACCCCATTGCAATAATGGAATGTATGTGGCATGAACAAAACGGACATAATACACATGCACGCATCCAAATGAAGTGAGCGAGCGAGAGAGAGAGAGAGCGTAACGAAATGGCAAAGATTCCGGTTTGGAGACTCAGGAAACATGAAATAATCCCATTTCGTTAGGCATTTTGGTATTACCGAATTGGCAATAAATCTTATAGAAAATTTAAAGCATTTGCTATTTTAGACGTTATCCCATCGGTAGGCTAGAACGATTGTTTTGCGAACCTTTTCTAACGATGCGTCATGGTGTCCTAATAAAAACCCCTCCCATGTATATACACATGTCTTAATAACAAATGATTGTACGGTTAGATTATTAGAGAGAAAAAAAAATAAGATAGTCAAACTGGTTTGCAACGATCTATTTTGATGTTGCCAGCCAAAGTCCACAATGATAAGACATGTACAATTTTCAGTTCATATCTGTATGTTATGAGACACAAATCTTGACAGCACATTGATCCCGAGTAGTTAATGGACACTCAACACTATCAAATTTTGTCATCGATTTTTGTGCTCTAAACAGTGTGTGTTTTTTTTGTCTTCCTTTCTTCCGTATTAATTTCCTCTGTGTGTTTACACAACACCAAATATAATGGCCGATTCTAATCGTTTGGGCACTTGCAATAATCACGAATTATTAGAAAAATCGAACAATTTATTTGATTTACCGAGGTTGATGGATGACGAAAAGTTAGATGAAAAAATTGCCGAATCGATCGTTTAAGTTGTCATGATACGGTTGTGATGAAGTGGTGAATGATACAGTGAATACAAACTTCAATTCAGGCTGATAAAGATAGACCACTGATTCAGCTTCAATCTTTCGCAATATGTTTGAAATGCCTAAATCTCCCAACGGAAATGAACCGAAAACTACAACTTGACTAGCTTTTTCCAATGTGCATTCAACTTCGAAATCTATCGAGTATTCCATTCACGTGTTCTAGTTAAAGCAAACCACTTCAAGATATTTCAGTTTTGTTATAGTTGTAATTTGTAACTTAATGGTTGATTGGTAAGATCGTTATCCCAAAAAAAACGACAATTGACCTTCAATTTTACCAATGATAACATTGAACCTTCTCAATGATGGCTATTCTCTCAGACTGATATGTTTGCGCTGGTATTTTTCTTTTGCCTCCACAATCGAACCAAATGGAGATGTTTCAATGCTTCAATGGGACATGCAACATCTAATCAATTGCCATAGTCTCAGGTGAGAATTGTCATTCGATGTGTTTACCTGTTTCTCTCCTATTGAAATCTGCTCACTCCGTTTATTTTCCACTTTGTGTAACCAAAAGCTTTTAGCAAATCAGAGAAAGGAAATGATGCGAAACGCATTAAAATGAGCATCTCAAAATACATTAGCAGATGAGACCTTGTCGTAGCCACAGAACCAATATTTCTATTCGCTTCCTTTGGTCGAATGAATGTTTTTGTCGTAAAATGTAACAAACAAACAAAAATGACTCATCCAAATAAAATAATGATTCATCTGGTCTTTTGCCCCCAAAAATATGAATGATTTTCAAATAAGAACAAAAACCAGCCCAATCTCAGTGATGACAGCTATTATTTCCTTTATATTATAAAAAAAAAATATAAAGAAATGCATATAATATATTTATGTAATAACTATGCGACACATCATTTATATGCCGTTATGATAAGCTCATGTCACAAACGATTTGATAGTGTTTACTCGATTCGCGCGTGAACATTTATGAATTTCATTCTGGTGTAGCACCCGAAAATCACAAAACCGAAATATGATAGTTGATGATTTTGCATCGTTGATTTCATTGACCACAATCACTTTATCATTTGCTGTCTAATCAAACAGCGTGTCATTTTTCTACGGTGTTGACGCTCATAAAATATAAAAAAAAAACGGCCATTACTTTTCGTGGCGCTTACAAAATGATTTCGATGCCAGAGGTTGATGGTGGCAAGGCTTTATTTTGTGGTGGAAATTCAAAGGAAATGACAAACCATTTTCCTTTGCAAACACCAAGTGAATCGAGGACGAAGGAGATGTGAAACAAAAGCGACAATGTATATAAAACATATAATGAGGAATTTATGACGACGATGTGATAAAATCCCCACTGTATAACCACGTAGCCACACAACTAGCGAATGAAAAAAAAAAACAAAATCGAAAATATTTTGTCTTCCTCCGGATGTTACTCTTCTCACTTCCGTACACTTCCGTTAGACACGTGTCACGTCCATTTATAAAAGGCGACAGCGAAAATTTCAGCAAATATTATTTAAGTTGTCTGGGTTTGTTATCGGAAGCGATGAGTCTGGTCTTGTGGTGAGCACTTCATGTCCGAATGAGTATGTTTATGTGTGTGTGTGTGTGTGTGTGTGTGTGTGTGTGTGTATGATTTGGTGGCTTCGAATCAATGGGCTAGGACAGTTGTGATATTTTATCGAACCATACTTTTTATGATTGTGAACACTATTTCTTCCTCTTTACTGGATAATTTGATTTATAAGCACGTCTGATTGCCCTTACTGGCGTTAACATCTATATATTATTATATTTTTTCTGTCATTGATATTCGGCGCAATGCGGTTGCTATCCCAATGATATTCAGTTCATGGTACGTGAAAAACTGCCATTTGTTTTAGCAGCAATTGATTTAATTTTCATTTTTAACCGCATTACATTAGTCATTTTTCGGCAGTCAAACGGTTCCGGAGCGTCTGTACACCACGTTGCGGATATATTCTCAGTGTACAACGGAGCAAAAATTCGTTGAAGAAATAAAAAATTGAATCGTAAAATGTGACTCATTACTGGCATTTTGTGACGTTCTATTAACTTTCTAGGGCCTCTATACTTATAGAGTAGTAATTTTCTTAGTCTGTAATCAAAATAAGAAGCTTTTTGGTTTGACGAACATAAGCAATAATTTTATATTGGATTTCAACAAAAAAAATGCTTCGTAAAACTGCCATGGAATAAAAATCGGTTGCTAAGAATTGTGTCATTATTATTTTCATTTTTGCTTGCAATTTAAAATCACTGTCTTTACCTCTACCATTAAAGTCGATTGCACTTAAAACCATTGAAAGAAAAAAAAATGAAAATGTATCCACCGAAGCACGGTGAATCGTTGAATAACTGTTGAATTTCTTAATGAAAGCTTATTATGGAAGGAACGAATACACTTTGCACGGCTTCAAGTAAGATAATTCTTGAATGCTCATGGCGCATGGCTCATGTAGAATAGGCACACACATTCCGTGTGCCTTGTGCCTTATTTACTGCGGAGTGCAGTGAACATTTTCGGTCCAATTTTTTTTTTTGCCAATAAATTGTCTTAATTTATATATGAATATCGCGGCATTCGAAGAATTACTTCGGTGTGTTAGTTGCGAACCGCGACGGATTCCCACCCCAACAACAACAAAAAAAACGGCGAAATAAAAGACAGGTAGGAGCTGAGCACAGACAAGCAGCAGCAGCAGCAGCAACCAACCACCACAAAAGGTAACCAAGAAATGCCAAAATGATTATCATCATCGGTTTTTCTCGTGAAATTGCCAAGCTGTGCATTGAGAGTGCTTTCTATGCTTTGGTTTTACTGTTGGCACCCGATATAAGCGGATTTTTACGCTCACTGAAACCTTTACACGAGGGGATGAAATCGAATGAACAAACGAAAAAAAAAATTCTAGATAATATAATATTGAAACGAGCTACCGCTTTCACCGATAAGGAAAAGGTGTCTAGCACGTATCCGATATTGATAAGACGCGCGATAGCAACCATGCTTAAGCAATGGGTAACAGCTGAATGGTAGTTTGGTTCAGCACCAAATGTGCCGATTCGACCATTAATCTAAAAATCGATTTTTTCATTAAATTGGCAGGGTGGCGGCGATATTGCTCGCTTTTTTTATGTCGTTCTATCTGTCAATGCACGTGTCTGATCAGTGTTCGTTCAAAAGCGTTTCAGCAATTTTAAGTCTGTCTGCGGTGAAGCCGTAGCGGTCGACAGTAGACAATAATATCCATTTTTTTTTTTTTGGTTTTTCTTTTTTTTATCTTTTGATGGCGTTTCCACGTTGAAGATTGAATTCCATTTTCAAATCGCTCATTTAATGAATCTAATCTGCTGATGTGATTCTTTTTACGCAGTTCTACAAAATATAATTGAATCAGTCATCAAAAAAGAAGTGCCCATCAATGTAATCGTGTGCTTAAATTGCCGGTTTTTTGCGCATTATTTTTTTCCCTCCCCCAATCTGTATCATGTCCAGTAATTTGTCGTTCTGATTACTTCCAAATTAGTTGGTAAATTAGATTAATGATTCGTTATTTTGGTTGATTCGTCGAGCTAAGAATGAGCGAATGTTGAAAACACTATAACAAATTCATTGATGTAATTAGAAGAAACTTTTACTTGCCGTGATTTTTGGCATTTATTTACGCATCACGTGAAAAATCATTTGTGCACCGTAACACAATGACAGCTTTTCTTCGGCTTTTCACATTAGATTTCGTGATGTTTCAACTGTTAACAGTCATTAATTCAGATTGCATGAACCAGAACAATGGATATCAGAAGATAATCGATATGCATAATTAATTAGACGGTCGAAAAATTGAATGATTAATGAACGCATCGACAGCCATGCACTCGCTATACATGCACAAGAACAATTGAACTGAAACAAACTTTTCCAATGAAGCTCTTCCATTTAGACAGCGAACAGGTTCTATTAGAAGCAAATTGTTTAGTCTTCGACTAGTGCATATACATAAAGCTAGCATCTCTAGGATCATCGTGTGTGTGTGTGTGTGTGCATGACTACGAGTAGCCCTCTTCACATTTCATTTCAATGGATATTGTTTGAAACATTTTCGCTACACTGATCAAATTGCTCGAGATTATGCAGTTACAACGTAAAATCCACTTGTTTCACGATATTGAGCACATCAAATCCAATGCTGCATTTCATATGGGCGCTACCACCAGAGCCGGAATGTTCAATTGTGTGCCAAAATCATAATTATCCACTCGCAATGTTCGTCGAAGTCATTAAAGCGTGCAAACTATCACCATTCATCTTGGTACATGGTATACATCCGCATTGTAACGCTATATCTGTTTTGCATTACAGTTAAAATGTGATATTATTTATTGAAACGACAATATTCAATCGGTAGATTGCAAGTGATATATGCAAGCGGGTGAATGAGAGCGGGTTGGAGAGGACGAAGTGTGCGAGATGCAATTGATGCTTTTTAAATGAACACAATTACCACCGCTCTATGTTACACTGACACAAGCACATATTTAATTATAATAAAACTATTAATATTTCTATTGTGTTAATCTATTAGATAGATGGTGTTATTATTTCGGTATTTGTCATCTCATGTAATCATGTACTTAACGATGGCAGGACATAATGCCAACTCGACTGATGAAGAATGCAAAATCCCGTTTCCCAGCATCGGTACACATTTGAACATCTACATGTACATATAAAACACCCCCGGCCCATTGTCTTTGTCACACACATGCATAGTTTCTATCCATTAGTTTGAATTATTTACACTGTATCCAGTGCTTAGTGCTTTGTGTGTGTCTATCTGGGGAGATGCTCTGTTACAGTATAATGCATATGAGTTTCCAGAACGATTTAGTGCGTCTTGCCTCTCGTAAACTACATGCTGTGTGTATTTGTGCTGTGTGTTTGAATGCTGTTACGGCAAACGATGTGTAAATTTGTTTATCATTCTCCGTAGACGACGAAACGTTGGCACCGAGTACGTATGTGTCGTGTGTGTGTGTGTGTGCATTTAGCATCGGACAAGTTACGCACGATAGTGTTATAATTGTTGGTGATTCGTAACATCGTAACTCATTTTTGAGCCTTTGGCATAATGCTGCCTGCCAATGATAAATGTGCCTACAGTCATTCATATGAGCTTCAAATGGTTTAACATGAAAAGCGTTGCCACCAACGGAAATACATATGAAAACACTGTGACCACAATTGAGCTAATACGATGCAGTGAAACATGTGTGACTCTATAGAGGTGTGTCTGCTAAAATGGAATTTAGCTAATTTTCAAGTGAAAAATGACCACTTGAGATAGCACAACCAAGTAAACAAGAACAACATCAATTCGGTTCTATTTTTGGGGGGGCGAATAAGATAGAAATAGCAATTTTTCATGTTGGTCCAAAAGTCTATGTCAAATCCCTGTCTGCATCAGTTGTATAGTTAGTATAGTTGTCGATTTTTTAAATTAAATTTTCTCAGATACACATTGAGAATGGATTTTCTTAGTGGTAGACATGTGTTGGTGTTGGTCTAGGTCCCTTTGTGATTTGATACTGTTTGATATCGAATGCTGGTGCTGTTGTTGTTGTTGTTGTTGTTGTTTCAGCTTTATCGCTCTTGGCTTTTGTTTGTCTGTTGCACAAGTGTCTAACTTACGGCAAGCTGGAATGGAATTTAAGCAACCGAAACATTTGATCTCATCTGATTGATTATGTCATTTTCTGCGACAGCATCAATGCTGCACATGTCACATTAAACAACAGACAATTCAATTATCATTTCGCATCTCGACAACCATTATCAAATCAATCACACATCCGAAATAGTAAACGTAAACTATTTCGATTGCTGAAGTGTACGTAATTTTCACTGGATATTAACTAGTGTTATGTAACAATCGAATGATACCTTTAATATTCATATTTGTTAATGATGTCTTGTATGACGTGCACGATTCAGATATTCTTATGATAAAGCATTTATATTCGGAAATTACTGATTGGAATTCATCAAATGAATCTCTTTTGCCATAGATTACATAAACATAGTTTCAACGTGATATCTAACGCCTGTTTGACCTCGATCTTTTCCCCTCCTGTATTTCCATTCCTTGTTTTCATGACAGTTTCAGTTTCCATGCAAAGAGTTGACATGGAAAAACAATCTATCACACATGATGTGATTATGCTGCCAGCGACACACGTATGAAAAATGATAATTGCTGCACAACGAAGTCGGGCAAATTTGGAACGTAGCACAAATATACAATATCACATACACAAAATGGATGAAGTAGTTTGTTGCGAAACATGTGAACCGTCTAGTTTGGTTCAATGAAGCCGAAGAAACAACCACAAAAGCTCATTTTCTTTTGTCTGATTTAGTTGATGTATAAAAATTGGGTCACTTTGCAATATTTGTCAGGCATTTTATGGAGAGACTGGGTTTGCGACTGGCACAACTTACGGGTCGGGTGTACATAGTTAAATGATATGGTAACCAAAACTTCGTACGCCCAGCGTAGATCATATCCACTTTTCGAGAGAGTTTGTCATTTAATTATCTGGCATCAGTATAAATTGTGGCAGCGTGATCGTTTATTTCGCATGTTGGGCGCTAAGCCATGGCCCTACCATTTTAAAGCTTTGAAAGTAGAAAATTAATTTGACGAAATGTCAACATGTACATTGTTTGCCGTATACATGTTTGTCCGTAGGTGTTTTAGCCAAGCAAAGAAACATGTATTGTTTACATGGAACGCAAAAATATAGGAACGCTAGACTGCAAGTTTCTAGATTGTCATATTTTTATATGATATTCAATTACAAGCAAACACATCCGGGCGAACTGATGGCAACTACTTGCATGATGATGAAGCGACACCAGAAAAGCTGACGGCCTGGTGACCATTAGACACATCAAACTCACTGGTTATTAAAAAAAAAAATGAATCGGTGCCGTAATCAAGCACTCGCCAATGTCATTGTGCATAAGAGAGGAACCTTCATCATGGGCTCTTCGAAAATGTTGAATTACATTTCACCTTAATTAATGGTTTTCACACATTACAGTGTTGTCTTGGTGAAAATGCGGTCGAGCGTAAATCACATATGTGAAAGGAAAAATTGTCGCCTACGAAATGGGTCGCCTACAAACACACAAATTATACATTTCATAAATCACCATAACACACAAGCTTTTCTATCCAAAGTCATTTTTATCACCAACGCTTTCTTTACGGAAACCATTTATTTTGATGAGAAAAAAGAAAATGTCTTTCGAAACAAATACTTCAGATTTTTGTTGCTTTTTTAAGATATTTTTTTTCATGAAATGTATTTTTTTCTTCTTCTTTATATTCCGAAGATTCCACATCGTTTCAAAATTCCTTGAAAAAACGTTAATGTTACAGCTTCAAATGAATGCTGTTGAGTTTCTCACTCGCTTGCTTGCTGGTTTTTTTTTCTTCATTTTTCTCTACGCCAAGGGTAGCTTTGTCTCACGAGAGAAAAGAGAAAAGAGCTCAAATTGTGTGTGCTAAAATATATCTTTGACTACCATTGAGCCCAAGACTCTCTCTCCATCTCTCTCTCTTTTGCTGAAACATTCATGCTATTCTGTAGTTATTTCATTATTTGTGAATGGACGTTTTTTTGTGTGTGTTTCTAACGAGTGAACGTTATGTTTTAGCGTTAGAATTCCCAAAGCCATCCTTTAATTAGCAATGAAAATTTGTTGAATGGTAGGCTACAACACAACAGAGAAAATATTTGGTCAGCTTACCCCAAACTGTGTATGAAATACCGACTATGAGTAGCAAACGCAAACAAACATCAATGAATTTCGCGAAGTCCGTAAAATCCGCGGAGTCTAAATTTGTTATGAAAATATTTACATAGAAGATACGCTATTTACACAGTGGAATGGGTTTTAAGTGGCTTTTTTTTCGAATGGCCAAAGATCCCGATTTAATGATATTCCATTTGCAGCGTTCAAATTTTTGATAATTTCACGTTTTTGTTGCAGATTTGTGTATCTTTTATGTGTTCATTTCAAGCAATAGCACATGATAGAGTAATTGAATATATCGGTTGTTATTCGTGAATTCGGCGTTTAATTCAATATTACGTCTATAGTTTCGCTTTGCTCATTTCAATGTCAAACTGTCCATAGTGTTCATTGGCTCGTGCGTACACATTCCATTCGATATCGAATGGGATCGTATAAAATGGGCTCACATTATATATGTACGGTTTATTTGGTTTTATCGCCAAAATAATAATAATGAAATAACATAAAAGAAACCGTAACGAACGATGAGCCAAGCCACCAATAAAGTATGTGAATGAGATATGGTATTATGTTATATTGTTGGTTAGCGTTTGTTATGGTTTCGAGAAAAAAAAGGACTTTGTGCTTAGTGTGTGCTGTTTTTTTTTCGCACATAGACATACATCATTGCACATTGGACGTACATCGATCTTTTCATTGGACCATAAAAATAATAAAAATGTGTTATTACGCGTGTACTGTTAGGCAAAGGAAATTGAGACCAAGAGAGAGAGAGAGAGAGAGAGAGTGAGAAGTGCGTGTAGAATCCGCTACATTTAATGCGCTTCCACGGATCACAATATATGCGTGATGTATTTTGCTTTCTCCTCCACCGAACGTCAGTTAAAATCGAATAAAATTAAAGCCGCAAAGGGAGCAAAAGAAAAAAAAAAACCTGCCATAAAAATAAATAAGGGGAAAACAAATAACGAATAAAAAACCATTTTCGTTATTATGATTGCCGTTCACTTGATTTCACTTGAGCTACATGTGCTCGTCTGCATTGTGTCTGAAATTGTGTGTGTGCAACATGAGAATTAGATGGCCAAGCAGCGCATTCAATGAAAATGTGTTGGTGCGATTAATGTTTTATCAGTCTCCATTTTCAAAATACACTTACACAATTGTTTATTTTTCGTTTTCACGTGATTGCGAATGGTACAATGGAATTTATCGCTCCGTGCAACAATGAACGACAACGGCAACAAAAATTCTGAGTGTGTTGCAAATCGAAAATATTCCGCTTAAATTCGTGGCAGACATTCTTTTTCCTATTGTTATATCCTATGCACTGCGTGTGCTGTTGTTGTTGTTGTTTTGTTTTTGTTCTGTTCGCATTTTATTCGTCATTCGAAATAAATTTACCAAACATGGTGCGAGTTTATTACGAATGCTCATGCATGTTTGCATGCTTATTTTTATGTGTTTGCCTTAGCTTGGCAGCTCACGATTCAATTCACTTTGGGACATAACACACACACACACACACACAAAATGAGTTCAACATTTCAAACGAAAAATATGTGTGCATGCTGAATAGACGTGAGCCCGATGAAATAGATAGAGAAAAGAATGTATGAAATAGAGAGGTATCGCTGAAAGCCAAATTCACATGTTCGAATACCAAATACACGAACTCTGTACAGTGTAGAGTGTCTCTACATACAGACATACACAGCACTATGCTGTAATCTTCACTGCCAACCGCTCAATGTTGTGCCACGATCCATAGAAAACTTGATGGTACTGTATAGTTAAACAACAGCAACTGGGGGTGATGAAAAAAAAATACTGTTGACAGCCACGAAGAAAGCTCACTGAAATACGATGTATTCATTTAACAAATTTCACCCCCAAACTCACTCATATGGATATTATATTTACTTGTGGCGCTTGTGGCAACGAACAGAGGAACAAAAAAATATACTGAACCACGAATAAATATTTGCGCTAATGGTGAGCGAGAGCATGAGTGTAAGTGTGAGCACAAGCACAAGCTCCCACAATACTTTTATTGTGTGTGTGTATGTGGCTTTGGATACATAAAAATGAATACAAAAAACAATGGTGATATAACCGCTAAAATTGCCAGTATCTTGTAGGCTTGGAGCATTCATCGTACCAATACCGAGAGAATATTTTATATATATATACAAGGGGAAAAACTTTGAATAAATATTTTCACACACGGGGCACAAAACTTTTACTTTCAACCAAGCCACCAATATACATCGAATCGTCGTCTCGTGTATATAAAAAAAACGACGGAATAGGAAATTGAATGCAATAAGATGAGAGAGCGAAGTCTATTTATATGTAGATCGAATCGAACGATGAAGCTTAATAATGAAACCAGAATTTACCATAAATATTGAAGCGACAAAAGAGTTTGATGTGCAAGACAAAACACCGCAGATACCAAGGAAAAACGTTCACAAGACTGCTCGAAAAAACCACCACTCGTCTAAGACTCGATTGGGCAGAAATTGTAAAACGTTCGATGCCATATTTTATGAGTCAACTTAATGCTGAATATGGGAGCTTCGCCTGGGCAACAAAAAGCGTGTGAGCACGCTGCCGATGAAGGCGTTCAATCGAATGAGATGATATAAAAATAGCAAATCAATATGTTTATTGTTGTAGAAAATTTGTGTGCGGCAAAACAAATACCATATTCGAATGTTTTGTGAAGCAAATGATGTATCCGATTCCGGATACAGTCATTCAAGTGCCTAAAGAGTGTTCAATTTTCGGCATTGACATTTTACAAGTCAATCACTGTGAATCAAATGCATTCACAAGTCGCAAATAAAGATAAACGACAGAAGACGAAAAAGAAATAAACACATTGCCGAAATGTTTTGCCATTCAACTGGAAGACAATCAAAACACAAAATGTAAATGTTGTTTTGTTTTTATTGAAAATGCAACTGTGTGATTGCAATGCAGATTCTCGTAAAACATTTTGATGTAATCAATAATATGGTTCAATTTCGGAAGCATATCGATTTTGTATGAGAATGGAAACAAACACCACATTATATTCGATAATTCCGCTTGTTTGTTCGCATCTAAGTGATTTTCCAATACGTATACATGTATGATTGTAATGAAAACTTTAGGCAATGAACACCATAAATTCCACATTTCAACCAATAAATTAATGCGAGTGTGAAGACGTACATAAGCTCATTCATTAGATTTGCCAATCAATTTCGGATGCGTGCGGAAAACCTATTTTGGTTTATGTATTTGATTTGATTCGGTAGATGTGAATGGTGGTGTATTGCAAGTCAGAGAGAGAGAGAGAGAGAGAGAGAGAGCGAACGAAATTGTCTATGAAAATGTTTTAATCTTTTAGTCTTTTCCGTTGAAATAGCAATCCGAACAACTCTTGTATAATTAGTCTTAGCATTAGTTCCAAGTATTTGGGCTTTGTTTATTTTACCTCATATTAAATCAAATCATACACACAAATTGAAATTATAGTTTTAGTTGTTTGTGTATTCAATTGCTTGGCACTACAGCTACAAAATTTCATATTGTATTATAATTTATATGGATTTTGTGTTTTGTGTAATGCGCTGTACAATGTGGAAAATCAATGGTAATAGCTAAATAAATGCCACATACCAAGTGCAGGGACTGCTCTTAAATATATTTTCTCTCAATTTCACATAAATTACCGTAAAATTACATTGAGAACATGACGTCGTCAATCGATAATGGAGCAATCCAATTTATTCATGGTAAATTTGAGATGAATCCTTTTATATCAAATGACATTCCAAAAACATCGAATTAAAAATTCTTGATAAAATATTCAGACCGTCATTATTAAAAAAAAATATGTTTGGTGAAAACGAACCCCCGTTTGGTATGAGAATTGTAGATGTATTTTGAGTAACAATTGAAATATGAATAAGTCGAAACATGTGAATAAACAATCTGGAAATCGAAATTCCTATTCAAATGATAGTTTCAATCGATATTTGAATCTGAACATTGCAACATTGCCAGAACCCGCTGCATTTAGATTGTCTCGTTCGATATGAACATGTTTTAAACATGAGCAAAGTGAAGCAACAACCAAGCAAGCACATTTGGTATGGAAAAATTGCATATTTATTTTTCTACCATTAAAACATAGTAGCATTTACCATCGTATTGTTCAATTAAATCAAATATTCCAAAATGCATAAAGTAAATTTCAGTAGTGTATTCTGTTTGCCACATCGATATACTCTGAAAGTGCATTCGAAATGAATATGATGTAAAAGGGAACATGTTTAGATGTGTGTGTGCGCTTTTTTTCAATTTAAACAATTATTCGGGGAAAAAAATCATTGAATACGACATTATTGTAACAATTTGAGCGATGGAAATTTGAATAATTTTGATAACTCATTCAAATGATGGCGACAGTTTGATTATTATTTATTCGAAATGACTTGTTTAATTTTCGCTTGAACAAATGTGAAATAACATGCAAGCATCCAAATATTTTATTCAGTCATTGAAAAATGCCGAACAGTGGTGAATAAATCGACTGTTGTCAGTTCGATCGGAATATAAATCAATGCATGCATTTAATTTGTGAACATGAGCGGAAATTATTCGAATAATCGAGTTCGGCATGAAATTCAATGTAAGCAATGCGATTGCGAGTGAGGTCGTGGAGGGTGGGGCGCCAGACGATAAGGGTGAATGTGTAAGCAAAAACGAAGCAGGAAATCGAAATAGACGCATGACGAATCAAGTGGAAAAAAAGAGAATCTGCAGTGGATCACTGATGTGCAATGGATGAATCACTTAAACTTATACATCTCGCACAAACACACACACACACACACACACACACGAACATCACAACACGAAGGGAAGGCAATGTGATGTCATAAATAATTCCCATTCCTATGTTCGACACTCTGGCGCCATCCGATTTTATTACACATGAAATAATTCCGATAAACATTTATCCGATAGAAAATCTAATGAAAATTAATATCAATTCAGTACTAAAGGCTACGAAAAGATGGACGAGCGTCTAAAGCCATACCGATTACGAATCACAATCAAACAATTTCGATACAGTTGTAGCATCTAAAATTTCAATCGAAACTTGAATGTCAGAATGCATTTAGTAAATGAGATTATGGGCTATGGGTTTAAATGTTCCATTGGCCATGCACAGAAATATCAATATTTATTAGTTGGACTCGGTTGTGTCAATATAAACGGATATCGAAGCATTTGGCCGAGTTGGGCCAAACAATTACACAGGCCCCATTTCAAGTCAAATCGTCCAAATAAATAAACGTCAAAATGAAAATGGAATTGAAAATTGTAAAGGAAATCTAATTTAATGGATTAACAAGGCTCATTGTAAGATGGAATATTGTGTCGTTTAATGCGAGCCTTTCGAAACCGTGGTCTGATGAGCAAGACGATATAAAACACCTCGTAGCACCAATCTCTCATGAAATGAATTAAATAAATGGAATTGTATTGCATTGTGAATTCAAATTTATTCGTCAATTTGAGCCCGCAAATGGTCAGGAAAAGTCAACGTTGAATTCATGCACACAATTTGTGTTCGTGTGAGCGTGTGTGTGTGTGTGTGTGTGCATGGCCATAAATAGCAGATGAGCAATGGTTTCGATGAGAAATTGCGCTAACCTAATTCGCACGTGAAACACGCTCGATGGAATTCTCAGTTGGTTTCATCGAAAGGTTGATTGCTACAGTCGACCGAGTAGTATAGTGGTTGGTATAATGAATGCAATTTCCATAAAAAAATACAACCAACCACAATCACTGAGTAAACTTCTATGCCCGTTTCTTCAACAAAATTTATACAATATTGTGGCTGGAAACAATTGAAATTCCTGAACGATGTTCGGAAGGCATTGAAACATCAAGCAGATTCAAGCATCAAGTATCGAGCATCAACTAGCCCAGGGAATGAAAATCAACACATTCAATGAAATTGTGGACACAATTTTACCTTCCTGTTCAGAGCAGTGCAGTGCGGTGCGGTGTGGTGCCGTGCCGTGCTGAACCAAAACAAGCATGACAACACTACCCATTTATATAGTGAGATATGTGCATTTGTGACCATTTCATAATATTTCATACTTTGGCATTTGCTTATAGAATTTTATCGAAAACAATCATATGGCTCCCAATCTAATCTATTGTTGATGTACAACGGCATAGTGCAAAATGCTCACACACACACACACACACACAAATTCATGGGCTAATCCAATTTGGCTGACGATCGCATCAGATGGCAGGCGCACTCCGCATGTGCTACGTGCTATATTTATATTTATTTTGTGGTAGTGGTGGTGCATAAGCTCCGGCTATGATTTATCTTGAATCTTCGCTTAAAAATCGTGAAATATTCATGGGGCTAATTTATCCATTCATGTTATGTATATGATTTTGGTTATTCGAACGAAGCCTCATGCGGGCAGACGGGCGGACGGGATTGTTGGACGAATGCGTTTCCGAAAGGCATGGTAAAAGGCAGTTGTCTATTTTCATGCAATTTTATTCATTTCGGGTTGGCGATTACATTATGGAAAAGCAAATGGCTGTGGTTTTTGTGCATCATATGCGAAAATGAAAATGGTCATGAATGCAGCTATTCGACACACAAAACGACCGACAAATCGACATATGGCCTCATCTCACCATTAAAAATTATCGCTCTAACTCGATCCTATTCCGAATTGCATAACACTGACTGCCACAATCGCGCACTCACACACCCTTCCCCATATCCGCATACAACAGCACGGCGTTCGCTCTCTCTCTCTTTCTTCCTCTCACTGGAAACGGCAAAAAGAACAACTGAAGAATTATATTGCGGCCATTATCTTTGGATACAATCTTTTCGATGTTCTTGCTATTCTTTCTAGTGCGAGCGCTATGCTTTCTCATTCCGTGTGTCTCGTCTCCCGCTCTCTCTCTCTCTCTCTCTCGGTTTTTCTCACTCACCATTTTCTATTGTTATCGTTGAGCCCTGAGAGTACTTTATTCTCGTCTATTCCATAATATTCGAATGCGCGCTTCTGACACAAATGTGCACACAATTTGCAATTGCTGTAACTGCCATTATGTCGGAACCGATTCGAATCCATTCGAATTGCGATTGGATGTGCCATCCACTTAATGCGACCTATAGCACTGCAGTGGCAATGGTGCTGTGTGTGTGTTTTTTTGTGCGATGTTTTTCATTCTTTTTTATTTCTCGCCTGGCAACAACAACAAAAAAAAGAAAGAAGAATTTAAATTAGGTCGCTTCAATAGCATTTGCTCAACACGAAGTCGCCGCATCAAGTCCAATTATTATTATTATTATTATCCAGTGTGTTGCCTTTTTCGCCACTATCCCGTTCTACTACTTTATTTCATTTGATATCAAAATCTATTTCTATTCCACTATCAATGTTTTTTTTTTCCTCCATTGCCACTTTGCGAAAGAAAAATGTTGCGAAAATGAGAACAAATATTTGGATTCACGGCTCTTCGAATGTTTCGTTATTCGTTTGCCGCTTCGTCGATTTCACTTGTGAACACTTGCTCAACCCTTTCACTGCATTGTTGCAATTGAATTGTTTTCGTGTACTGCGACTAGCACCAATGGCACCAAGCACATTCACATAAAAGAGCTACATCTATAGTGGCCATTTTTTTCCCTCATTGTTCTATTGGAGGTTTTTTTTTGTGCCTCGATTTTAACATCAAGAAAAATAAAATCCAACCTTTGCCCTGAATATCCTGCTACGGGCTTCACGTTCACACATAAAATACACGAAAAAACTATTTTCCTCGCATTTTCAAGTTCTCTTTTTTTTGTTGTTAAGCGCATAGCTTTGTTGCCTACATGCTAAGCGACGTATTAGAAAATCAATGTGAATTTTACAAGAACTTTTTCGAGTGCTGTCGAAGTGGATGTCCTTTTGTTTTACCATCATTACAACATTTTGTATCAATTCTTTCTCTGTTTTTTGCTTCACAATTCGAAATCGTCGTTACAATTTGATACCATTACGTGTTCAAGAGAACAAAAATGAATGAAACAAAAAAAAAACAACGGATTTGATGTTTTACGATCGAGTTTTCAATGGAACAACCTGCGGCCGTGTTAAACTTTCATTTAAACACAACCAAGAAAACCAAAAACAAACGATTTGTGAAAACGAAGCAAATGAAAAATGGACGAATCTTTATTTAATTCTATGGTCGAGAGATCCAGCTTAATGGCAGACCATAAAGTTTTTATCTGCTAACACATTTAAATCATAATTCAATAGAATAAGATTTCTTCAATTTAATTGCCGAAGTGAATTGCTTGGAATGCTTCAAAATTCACTTCATTAATCCTTGACAATGCAATGAAACAATGCGATCTAATTTAACATGCAAGCGAGTCCTTTTCAGTCAACTGATCGATTTTTGACCCAAAGTCAATGACTTTAAGTTGCTCAATGACTTTAATTAGTTCAATCCAAAATATATTTTATATATATAAAATGGTCAAAACAAAATTAAATCACGAACCAAACTAGAATTAGTCGTAGTCGTATTAAAATGCAGCACAGTTTCTGCAGTATTGACTTTTCTCATACACGTACAACTTTAAGGACAAATATGGAATGATTTCACTCTCTAAAATACCATGCGGAGACACACACTCACACACACAGAGAGACGCACACACAGAGGGAGAGTCGTATTCATTATTAATCATAAGCATGTTTACCACATTTGGTACTTGGAATAAATACGTGATCGGAAAAACTAAACGAAACGGATGTCAGCAGCAACAATTCAAAATGCACTCTACATTTTATGATGTAGAAAATGTTCGGTATACAATTTTTGCAGCGAAAGAGAATAAGCAAATGAGCATAGCATAGCTCATCATGTGGCATAACTGTCGTGCTCATAATCGTTATATTTAAAAAAATTACTTCAGCCACATTTATTTGCCATTATGAATGCAGTGTTAGCTTTAGTGTTGGCATGACACTAAAATGTGCATTAAACAAGCGCCGGCTTGCACACAGTACAATGTACACTCTTACACGCACACACGGAGAGAGAGAGAGAGAGGGAGAAAAAAGGAAAATCTCGCAACCAACAGAGAGTTTTCCCATCGTAAGTTTTTAAATCATTTCGCACATTTTCAGTTTTATTAGTTTTGGTTCGTCTGCTACTGAAATTAATCCAGAAAATAATCTCAACGAGTGGTGTGTGTTAACAAAACTTCACCAATATTACATAAGTTTTTAAGCTGGCACAAGAGAACTGCTCGAAACGCAACGAAATCGAAACAACTTGAGCAAAAAAAAAACAAAATGAAAATTATAATAATAATAGCATAGAATTCATAAATACGATAAATGACGTGTTTTAGTTGTGCGAAGAAAAACAAACTTTGCACATGCATTTTCTGCATCGGATGCAATCGTCGTTAACGCCTCAATGCAGCCAACAGGCAGCCAACAACGTTAGAGATGCTACAAATAATTCCGTTTATGCACAACATGTACAATGCCCCAACCATATAAAATATGATGACACAAATTGTGTACGGTGGAATTTATGTATGCGTGTGTATTGTGTAGTATGTGTGCATTTTGGATGGTTTGCATGTTGAAAACCTGCGTCATATGTGAAGTGGAAGGCTCAAGATTTAAGATGTTTAGCGACGAACAAAAAAAAAAAGAAAAATAGAGCACCCCGAATACCGAATACCAAACAGTAAACCGTAAGAAAAATACGAAAACTTCTATGGAAAAGCTTTTCGAAGTGAGCGCCTGAAAATGCATAAAATAACAATGAAACATATTTCCGAGATTCGTGCGCGTCTGGCTTGCGAGCATACGTTGTCGTTGGCGAGCAAAGCAAATGTACCAAGCAACAATTTCAACGTTATGAAACGAAATTGTTTTCAATGAAAACACTCAAAAGACTAAGCTGAATATATATATTGTTTACTGCACTTTAAAAAACTCTGCACTCTGTTTCTCTCGCTCTCTCTCTCGCTCGCTTTGACTGCTTTTGGCCCAGTATATGAACTTGAAGCTTGCCATTTTCTTTAGGTATTAACAAACGCTTCGAATAGGAATGTTAGCGCTCGAAAAACTCGGGAGCAAACGACATTTTTTCCGCCCGGAAGCAAGTTAATGTGAATGGCTGATGTTGCCTCATGATTGGTGAGTGATGAATTCATTGGAGAATGGAATGTGACGTAATGAAATTGCCGAGCAAGTGATGTTCATGTTCGTCATCATGAACAGTGCGTGTACCCATCAGCCTTCTAGCCATCACACAAATTCACATACTCACACACACACACACACACATGCAGCCAGAGCGATATCATATAAAAAGTGAATGAGTAATACCAACGTGCGTTTTATCGTCTCCATAAATCTTCCAACACTTTTGATATACACAGAGAGTTGAGTTTCACTGTTGGTTTTCCATTACATTACCAAAATGCAAATTACTATTTGAGCGGCGAAACTTCGTTTTTTTTTCTTTCGTCCCATTTTCAGGAAATTAATGAAATTGCACTTATATTTGCACTGAAATTCACACATACGTGTGTATCTTTGGGGAAAAATGAGAGAGACAATGTGAGAATGGGCGCGGAAGCGAAAGAGAAGAAGGGAAAAAATCCATTTAACCAAGACAAAGAGAACTTTGTACAATGTTTACCCCGCTCCATGCCCCCCCACCGAAAAAAAAGGTTCTTCTTTTCGAAAATTGGAACATTTGATTCCATTTTGCCATGGCCATTGCATTGGGTCAGGGAACAGGTCAGTCCATCGCATGAGACTGTACAATTTTATGCACTCGTGGCCATAGATCAACATTAGCAATGGAATAGTTTTACGAAACTATGCTCGGAAAACTCCTGAGCGTACAAAGAATGTGCCACAAACGTATACCGAAAGTCCGAGACAAAAACAACTGCCACATTGAAAAGTGCTGGCTGCTCGTTTACATTCACTCTATCTCTCTTCACTTTGGAGTTTTGCAATAACTTGCACAAAGCACATGAGAAATTTAGTTTGGAATTCGGTCGGATAATGTGTACAATTTTAGAATCTACTCAAAGGTTTTCTTCGGTAAAAGGTACTCTGTGTTATTTTTTTTTTTTTTTTTTTTTTGGTGTGGTAGAAAAAAGCTTTCGAAAGATTTGATTGCGGTTTAATGAAATCTAAAATATCACCCGAGTTTCGACGGTTACTTTTCAATTGACGGTTACTTTCACATTTTGCTGTCGATTTCATGGGAACGTGAACAAATTTCAATTAGAACATGAATAAAAAAAAACGTCACTCTCATTGGCAATGCAATCGGTTTTTGTGCAAATTCTTGCAAAATAGAGATTTGCAAATGTAATCTGTTGCAATGAATGAATTAACTATGCGTCGTAAATTTCCATTTTCGTTGCGTTTCTGTTGTTTGGTCGGTTTCCATTTTGAGCTTCTAAACATGTTCAGCGTTTTGTTGAAAACAGACAATATTGTCAGTGCGTGTTTGCACAATATGGTTTATATGGCAGCATCAATAACGGCTTAAAAATACTCGCAAGCATAAATACACACACACACGTGCGCGCGCGAAGCGCATACGCGAATCAACAACAAAAAAATCTCGGCTAACAGGCGAACAATGGGCAATAATAGAGTGAATATATGCAGTGGATGCCTTGCGGACAATTTGACAACGTAATTTTTAACGAACGAAATTGTATATCGTCTCGCATTTATGTGTCGCACTGTAATTGCTATATCTTGTGCAGACGTCTATTTGTTGATGTTTTCACATTGGCGGCGGACGAAAAGCGACATTGGCGCGCGCGCTTCGTGTACTTTTTTGTTTGGCAAACCAATTTTTTCAAATCGTATTCTCTCCACTGGCGGCAGAGTGTTGTTAACAATCGAAATGTGGCTTTTACGATTTGCAATTTGTCGCAAACGCAATCTAACGAAGTGTTTGGATGTGAGAGAGAGAGAGAGAGAAAGAAAGAGAGAGAGAGAGAGAGAGAGAGAGAGAGAGAGAAAGTGCGAAAAAAGCGATGGTTCGCAAATAAAAGCCGAACAACATTGACAACAGCAGCAAAAACCAGCCGAAATCTGGGTATTGTGGTGGATTAGGGTTTGTGGGACGAGAAAACAAGACAGAGAAAGAGTAAAAGAGAGTCGCGAAAGCATAACATATAACCTTGTAACTACTGACATTTTATGTGTGTCTTTGCCTCAGTCAACCAGTCGATGGTGCACGATATTTGTTGGTGTGTGTGCTTTTTTTCATGTTCTCCTCTTCATTCACATTTCACTTTTTTATTTGCAATTTAATGAATGGCATTTTACGTGCATATGACTTTGACTTCCATTTTACTTCGGATCGGAATGTATGAGCAATTTTTTTTTTGTTTTTATTTCGCAACTATATGCGAATGAGAGAGTTTAGCAAAGCAGACTATAAAAATAGAAACGTAACGGCGGAAAAGCAAATGAGAGAAAGAGAGAGCGTAAATGAGGTATCGCATAAGGTTGTAGTATTGATGTGTGACGGATACTTGTTTTTCCCTTCGTAATTTGTGTGCTGTCGAAATTCGGCAATAGTTGCTTAGTTGATGTTGCCAACGAAAAAGGTCAAAAGGATAAATACCACATGTTTTGTTGTTATTTTGAATTGTAATCGGTGTAACCGATGTTGCTGATGTCGGCGAGTGTACAGTGTACAAACACTAAATATTCGCATACGAAATTTTTTTGTCCCGTCGTCCTGCTGCCACTTATTTATGTATGAAAAGCGTTCTTTTCAGTTCAACGCTTTTTTTCACGTTCATGCCTATGCTGCTCTCTCATTCTTGTTCTCGACACACACACACACACACACAATATACATATTCGAATCGTGTGCGCGGGCTTTTTTTACGCTCACTTTTTAACGTTGTTTTGTGTTTTGTTTACCCCGAATGTGTAGTCGCTATAGTCCGTAATCCATTCCATATTGCACAATGAAAAATGGAATTTTCGTACGGTTTTACGACAGTCAGACATGCACATTTTCACATGCAAGCAAATCGAATTGATTTTAGTCTGTTCGTTTTCACCATCGTCATTGAGTCGCTCATTCGCTCACCCGCTCATTCGCTCACATGTTTTATTCGCTTTTGCTGCGCAACGAAAATAAATTATTTCAACAGCATGATATTCGCTCGATTGCCATTGCGTCATTTAATAGATATCGAGTTAGGAATTCTTCAATTCGTCCTCTTTTTTTTGCCCTCTTCCTCTCTTCTCCCCTTTTTGGAAATTTCAATAGAACTTGCTTAACAATCGATTGCGAAGAAAAATGAGAGTGAGAATGCTCTATGCTTGATTTATTTTGTAGCAAAACTTTACGCTTGAATGTTATTTCATTGCAGTGGAAATGGTTTGTGCATAGATGTTGATTGTTTAATTTTGATGTTCCAGCAGACATGATTAAAAATGTAGCAATTTCAATTTAATTAGATCGATCGACTTGGTGCGGCAACTGTTCTATCTAAAGATATATTACGATGTGAATCGCAATTCCATATCGTTCGATGCGTTCACTTGGTGGTGGTGAAATTTGTCTCTGCGGTTAAATAATTTATTGATCGAAACGTAATCGCAGAAAAGTCAATCAAATCACATAAATTTACGTGAATTCAGTGTACAATTTCGCATCGATCAATTCAACCACGAATTATTCACCCTGGTTGAGAGCCACCGCATCGTAATTAAACTCAAGCATGACAAACGCGCTTCAGCCAAAGAAAATGCATCTTGATTGAAAGTGAAATGAAATGTTATGCCAGTGAAAGATGTTGCCGTCAAAATGGAATGGCAGTTCAATAGAATTTGGTTTTGCCCTTTTTTAGCTGCTCCAAACTGCTTTTCCCACAAACAAATTGCACTCTTAGATGGAGGGGATGAAAATCAAATGTTTGTTCAGTACAATGAAGCCGATTCACCTTTATCAAAAGTCACTTATTGATTCAATTTGGTCTCCTTTCCGTTAATATTTAATAGAGTCTTGAATGGCGAATGGACTAAACGTCGATGTACTTCAACATTTTATGAACTTTGACAAGGATTTTTGTAAACTTTTCAACATATTCTACATTTATTTTAGACTGCATCAGAGACGAGACCAAATCAGGTCAAATGGCTTGATATTTCAGTCAATATTTTACGATCAAATACACAATGAACAGTAGATTCGTGTGCAACGCACGAAGAAAACGGCCAACACAACGGAAAACAAATTCCCAAGAAACGATATAAATTTTAAAAGTTTGCTTATTACACGGCGTTCACATTTAGTGAATGCACAAAACGAACACTGCAAAATGCGTTTGCATTCTCTGCAAAAACACTATTGCCATATGACTGCAGAGTTGAGTTCGTTTAAAGGTGAGTAATGCCTTTATCTACGTTTACACCAACATCAGCACCAATGTTGGTGCCACCAACATGGTCTATATGTGGAATTTCTGTGTTCGCGACGACTCTCTTGATACTACCACCACTGTTGCCGTCGTCGTCGTCGGCACTTTTTTTTCGGTCAACTTTTCTACTTGCATTTTTATTTACATCATTTTATGCGTTCACACTTCGGATTTATTGCTAGTATATATATTCGTGGCTTTATGTCGATAGCATACGAACGCACGTCAAAGTTGGCCGACCCATTATTTATTTGATCCAAATGAATTTATCGCCTGCATAATATCTCAAACTTTCGACCATAAACGGCACTTTTAAAATGGCATACGCTGAGAATTGTGTACCTTTCAAATGTACTCTTGTTGCCTCTCTTAGCCGTTTATTCGCTTCACAACGTAAAGCTGACGATAGCAGAAAAAAAACGAGACAGCGAGAGAGAGAGAGCGTCATTGTCGTTGTCCATTAAAACCAACGTGCACTCAAGCAATGAGTGTGACCATAAAACGATTGAAGGCTCTGTTTTATAATAGCAAAGCATATTTAACAGTCGACATAATAGAACAAACAATTTTTAACTTCGAATTGCAAATAAACCGCACAACGTATTAAACTTTAACTTTGCCAACGGGCTTCAATGGAGTTCATTTGAATTTTTCAAATGAACAAATAAAAAAAAAAACGGGCAAATCATTTTTTTGTTGTTGTGTACGTGCCACTCGAAAACGATTATAAGTTCGTGCAAGTGAGCAACAACAAAACAATACATGAAACAAAATGGAGAGAAATATGGCACAAAATACACAAACGAATGTACTGTTTTAGTTGTTAAATTCATAACAAGCCAGCAATTTGGCGAAAATGAAATGAAACGAAATGTTCAAAAAAAAAAAACACACACACAAACCCAGCATACAAATCACGCCAAATGAACAACAAAACACCAACAATAAGCACGAAAAAAAACCAACGCTATTCACAGAGGAAATGAAAACGAACACGTTTGGCATAATTTTCCAAGCTGAATCCAAATCCTGATTTATGTCAGTCAATCCGTTTGAAATTCCGAGACAAGTTAAATCTTTGCTTGGGAAAACACATAAACCACATTGGCAATGTGAGCGCAACAGTCTCGTTAGACAATTTTAACGTGTTTTTTTTTTGTTATTGTATGCAACTTTTTAATTGACGCAGTGAATCAACTGAAACGAAGCCATATTCATTTTTGGTTGGTCTTTAGTCATCTATAAATTGTGCCGAAGTGGAGAGAAACAAAAAATTGACTATAAACTCACTGATTGTTTACATTGAATTACTGTTAAAACCCTTGACGGTGTTTATTTTTTTTTTCTCAAAAACATTCAGCAAAAATAATGTTGAGTAATATCGCTTAGGGTTTGTTTTTCTCATTTGACCATTTCTCTTGTGAAATGACTGCATTTAAAATGATTAACCTCAATTACTTTCGCTCTTTGAAAGTGGGCGAAAATATGCAGGTCACATCACGTAGTCTATAAAATCTTTAAAGCTGACGCAAACATAGAAACTAAATAAATAACTAAAAAGTAATTGGTAGTTGAAAAAATTTGGATAGGATCAAGTCCGTGTCAAAGAAAAGACAGTTTTCAGTGTGTTTCATTCACCATAAATGCCATTAGCGTGAACCTCATTTGAGCATAATTTCGCTAAGCTCAACTTAACGTTGCTAAATGTTCAACGTTTGTCGTCATATTTGGAGTATTTTGAAGTATTTTATAGTGAACAGTATTCACTATCAAGATGATATCCAAGGGAACTCCGTAAACTACATTAATTCGAAAAATGTATGCTCGTTTGCAATGCAATAGTGAGCTCAGCGTTATTTAAAGTACCGCTTTGTGATTGTCAAAAGGCTAATTTTGCTTTACATTTGCTGTGTCATTGTGTATTTGCCACGTTTGAAGTTACAATAGAATGTCCAATAACGGGACATGGAACGTAGCCGAAAATCTAAGGCAGTGAGTGAGTTGTAATGTCTCCTGAGAACTCCTGTAAGCCAACCAAAAGTATCGTATTTCAATATTTTAACGCCTCCAAACAAAAGCATATTTCACACAATTTATTTCTTGAATATTAACATTTAATGTGACATTAATGATGTGTACTTTAGTATAGAGAAATGTTGTCTGAAGGTAAAAGACGACAACATGTTGATAAAGAAATTGGAACGCGTTGAGATCTTGGTTTTGCTTTGACACACATAGGGAGAGAGACAGAGAGAGAGACAGAGACAGAGAGAGAGAGAGAGAGAGAGAGAGAGAGAGAGAGAGAGAGAGAGAGAGAGAGAGAGAGAGAGAGAGAGAGAGGAGAAGAAAGAGCCAAAAATCTATCATATCTTGTGTCTGTCATTCAAGGTAAACAGTGAATTCTGATATGGCAATCAAAAATTATTCTCTGTGACTATACACACAAATAAACAACAAAAACGTTCTCGAGCACTTATTTCGAATGCTGATATATTTTATGTGAAACGTTGTCAGTTATTTGCAAAAAAAAAATACCGAAACATTAGCATTTGCCCAGTCAAAATGGTGAATATAAATGAGTGAAATTATCATACCATTATTTTTGACAGAAGCAGTAAAATTCCGTGAGTACACAGAGCAATCAAATGCTGTTTCTGACATCTGTACCATTTGAACTGGAAAATGGTGCCCATTTATGACGATCCAATTTAGTGCAATTTGTTGTGGATGTGCGTGGTCTCTCTCTCTCTCACTGTGTGTGTGTTTGTGCCTGTATGTGTGCGAGCTACTCATTTTTCGCATGATTTCCCCTTTGTTGATTTTCCGAATATTTTAGTGAGATTTTTTTTTGCATTGTCATTGTCAATGTTAACAGATCAAACGGTATTTTTCACTGTGGATTTTTTTTTATTAGTGTTAATAGTTTAACTGTATGTAGATTTGACCTAATTAAATGGAGCTGTGACTGTCATGTGGAATTTAAAATGATGATGACAAATATAAGAATGAGATAACGTACATCAAAAAGAATAAATGTCATCTTTTTCGTTGTTCCCCTTCATTTTATCATGTTGATTGGTATCCACCCGCCCATTCGCTCAATTCAAAATGATACGCTTTTATATCTACATTTTCTTATACTTATTTACGATGCCAAATAAGTCTCTGCGAGCGTGTATCATTTTGAATGGCAAAACATTCCTGGTCTTTATGGTTTCAAATTAGATGCCATAAATTTGCTCGCAATTACGGCTGCTCTTCCCCGCCTTCTCCCTTTTTGTGTGTTGCCTTCAAGGCCGTGCCATTTTCTAAATACACATCTAAGTCACATTCACTGGTACTTTTAAAATTCATTTTCGCGCATTATACTATATTAAAATCTTCAATTTGCATTCTGATTCTTGGCGACGATTAGCTAAGAAGAACAATTAAGTTTAAAACAAAGCGACGCCTTAATTTTAACGCCATTATATAATATTTCGTATTGTGTATGTGTCATTTGTTGCACACACACGCTCTCGATCCTCCATTCGTATTCGTTTTCGCATTTGTGCGAGCGTTTTTTGCCATTTTAAACTGACAATTTCACTCGTTTATATTAGACAACATTCCATCAGACCGAAGCAGATGACAACGTTCATGTTCACTTGAATGTGATGGAAAGCGTTGAAATCTTAGAATAAACAATTCGAAATAATTTTGATGAAGTCTAACACATTTTAACGTCAAACGAAACGAAACGAAACGGAAAGAAAAAAAAAGAAATTTAATACTTTCACAACGCGTTACGCTTAGAAATGTAACTCTTGACTATGTCAATTTAAAAGTCGTTTGATGCGTTTTCAATGAGCCTAAAAGAAAAAGATGACACGAAACGGAATGCCACGAAATGACATGTTTTCGCTTGAAAATGATGAGACATTTTGTGAAAATCGTGCCGGAATCATCATGCATGTTGTCAGGCAAAGGCAGGTACCAACTGACAATCAACTGGAAAAGTTTCATGATTGGCACATCTATGCTATTGAATGGAAGCGCAAATATTGTGTTGCTTACGTGCATATGTGCATAAAACGTTTTATCAATTTGACAGTTGTTTGAAAGTTATCTAAAAACAAAACAAAAATCAAGCCAGAAACAAAGACAGAGAAAATGAAATATAGCAAGGAAAAAGTGTGTCTTGTTAAAGCATTTAAGTGTCGGAAAAGCTCAATTTGAATCAAGTAGCCCATATGCCTTACCTTAATGCATGGAAAATTGCGTACACAGCAAACTAACTACCGTTAGTACATGAGAGAGAGAGAGAGAGAGAGAGAGAGAGAGAGAAGAAAAAACACCATTATTTTTGTTGCCGTAAGCAAATTGATGTAGCGTTTCTAATTGGTTTATGTACAACATAAAACACCATGTAATATCTCTATCGCAGCAAAAATAGTCAGATCGTGAAGAAAAACAGGCGAGATAACAAACAATTGAATTAATCCAATTGATTTTCTGTTACACACACACACACACTGTACACTCGATAGGCCTCGAATTGAAAGTGTTGTTAATCGAATACCTAACCGGAGGGGGCAATCTATTGTGTAATCCCAGTGAAAATACTACACGAATACCACGACTAACACAACAACATTGTCTATTTTATAAAATAAATAAACAAACAACCACAACACAGCAATTAAATTGTACGGTACGTGTGTTGGGGTGGCATGAAAAGGGCGTGTATCATAGCCACATTGTGTGTGCGTACTGAGAGTCATAGACTTAAATAAGTTTTGTTCATATCCACACACACATAAATACGTGATAGTCAATTCTAATTACTTTTACCGCATTTCGATTCGTGTCATAGATAATGGAAATTGAATGAAGGAATAACGTAAAACTATGCAAAACAGTGTGAAAACACCATACAAAAAATACAACGAAACAAATGCGTCGCTTCAACACTAGAAAAATACTCTTCTATTCAATTCGGTTTTGTTTTTGAGCAAGTGATTGAATGCAATATTTTATCGCAAGTTAACCAATTTACGATGATATCGTGTGCTCAGACTGTGTGACATCAAGTCATGTTGCCACTTAGATGATTGTCATGCAACTTGTCAGGCCATACATATTTCACACGGGATTCACACGAAATCCAATTTGATTGCGATTTTTATGAAAAACACAAACACAAAATGTCAAGACTTTTAACCACCCATCAAGTATGGCCTAAAAGTATGTACTGTTTTACGAATGTAATGTTATGACGGCGCCATCATATTGTTGTTTCACATTTCAGTATCTGTAGTGTTATTGGATTTCGTGAGCTAGTTCGTTGGTGGTGTTGTTGTTGTTGGTTTCAATGTACCGACTGGAAATGGCTGATGTTTGCTGTGTCTCACAGCGAAATGCCTCACGTAAACTGCTAAACGCAAAGCATAAACAAATATTAGCACCAAACAAATAAAGCACTAAACAACACTCGTATTATGTGTTTGCTTGATGTTTATTTAAATGAATAGACTCCCACAAAACCAACGAATTGATCAACTGTGTAGTGAATAACGGTTTAAGGTGATGTGTGTGTGTGTGTGTGTGTGTGTGTGGTGCTTAATGAACGGTGTGGCGCTCATGGGATATTCTTCGGATAGCGCAACTTCCATTGCATTGAGTGCGATGGAGTAATGTTGCAGCCATGATGCTAATTCGTTGGAATTATCTGAAAGTAATGTAATTAAAACTTATTACATTGAAATGGAGTTGATCCATACAATGTACGACAGCCAAATATGCATCTAGACACAAATGTCCGCAGAATAACGCGAATGCGAAATTTAACAGAGAGAACCGAAAAAAAGAGCCACCTCCATAAATGAGACAGTTGCTGTTTTTAATTTATTATATCAAACATTTTCATATCACGTCACATCACATATCACAACACATTTATGGTGGTGATTTATTCTCAGGCATACGTGTTTGTGTTCATTTACCAAACATTAAACCATGACATGTAGCTAAAACTTCTCATATGAAAATGAGAAAGTATGCAATTATATTTTTGTGTTTTTTTTTGGCCAATAAAATGCTGTGTGTGCCCAAAAAATGGTGGATCATGCGATGCGAGTTCAACGTCATTTCACCCGCACACTTCATACACAGCGTAGTATGTTTGCATGGCACCAAAAGTCGGCAGTTAAATTGTGAAATAGGATTTTACTATAAAAAAGAACTTTTTCTACATGGCACGCGTAAAAAGAGGAGCTGAATGTAATAATTGTAATTATGTGCCTTCTGGAAGTAACATCTGCGCTACTAAGAACCAAGCAAATCTCAATATTTTATATGCGCATTTTTCTCTCTCTCTCTCTCTCTCTCTCCCTTTCTCTCGCTCTCCCTCTCTGTCTCTCTCCCTCTCGCCCTTATCCAATGCTCCATCTCTCTCAGCCAGTGCGCGTACTCAAGATATTTTTGAAAGTTTTTAGCCTTTTAATGGTAACGAAACGAATTACGAGCGACTACGAACAAGTATAAAGCAACAAAGTTTAGCAAACGAACGAGCTTGCTCTGGCTCAAAAGTAGACGGTTCATTGTAATATAATTTACGTTAAGCTTGAGGTAAATTCAGCGCGACTTAAATTTTTTTTTTTTTTTGGATATACAAGACATTTTCGGTTAAGCAACGTAAAAATATTGGAACAAAGGCGCCTCTAGTAAGGAGTCTTTACTAAAGACACCCAGATTTATTAAAGATACTTAAATGTTAATAAGATAAAAGAGTTTTCGCGTAATCACTTCCAGCACACTAAGTAAATGGATGGCAAAGGAAAATAGACGAATCGGCAATTTGACTGTGGTTGCTGTCACCGTCGCATCCATAGCGAGAGGAAGCAGCTGTTTGCATCGTATTTTTAGCGTTCTGTTTAATCTATTAACAATACAAATGTGTTTTTTTTTTCATTTGCCTTTTTCGAAACCAAACATGCAAGCAATTATGTCATATTAAGGCAGCCTCTGTGTCAATCCTATTGTGACGCAACGACGACAACACAAACGATTGCTGGTCATGTGTTGATACAAAAACATAATGTCTGTGTGTGTTCAGTTTTATAGATAAATTGATGTCATCAAAATCACAAGGATTTAACAAGAAAGAATTTGAGCTGTCTCTGTCAAACGCATGAGATGAAAAGTGAAATGATCCAAGTAATTGATATGGGTTCGAGTGGAATTGGCTTACAAATCCAGCGGTCGAATAGGGTGGAAAATTGGCCAGTGTCATGATTTATTTTGGCATGGAAAAGCAAACAAACAAACCAAAACGGACCTAAATAAATATCTAAAATTCAAATATGGAAATTTGCACTTTCAATATTCGGCCATGAAATATGAAATTTGCATTAGAAAGCCGAAAAAATATGCACCGAAGAAAATCGCGCGCACAACGAACACACGCTCACATGTATATCATAATTCCTGAAATGGGGTAAATTTCCTGCTGTCAAATGAAAAAAAAGCGAGAAGTGTATGGCGAAAATTCAGCCGACAAAATTATGCGGATGAACGAAGAAGAAATTGTTCCCAAAACAATACATCAAATCTGAAATTTTTATAAGCTACAGCACGCATTTGCTGTTGTTGTTTTTTAATGTACGAGGAACATTCTTATTCGTCCATTTCCATGTTATTATTTCTCAATTTACTTTCAAGCGTCTTAAATTTGGAGAATGTGTTGAATCGTTTTTAAGCCGTACCAATCCACTTGAGCCGTGAACTTCGTATCGGCTAATCGGTACTTGTAGCGATTGTGATGGAAATGAAGCTCGCCCCGAATATATTTTATACACAATGAAAAAGGGTGGAATTTTTTGAAAGTTGTTCGTTTTTTTTTTGCTGCTGCATGTGTGTGTTTTGAGCGCAGTGGTTTGAATAACTAGCATTTGAATTGGTTTTTACCTCAATCTAAGCACAATAAACTTTTACGTTGACTTTCACTTTACCGTGTTTAATATGTTTCATCCAACAACACGTTGGATATACATGGCTTTTTTATTCCCTACCGCGTACCCACCGAATCGCCGCTGATACATCACAATAGAAGCCCAAGCGAAAGCTTCATATTTTATGAATGCGATCATTTCATATGCAAAATCAAAAACACAACGAAGACTTTGATGGCCGTAAATAATGCAAAAAGTATGCAAACATCCAGCGCAAAAATGATGTATGTGCTGGTGCATTTAAATATTCTGTTTATATTTTCAATAAAATATCAAAAAAAAAAAAATGAGAGAATGAAAAAAAAACAATTTCTTTTTTCTCGTTCGCCTCGTGAATACGATGTGCATAGAAGAAATATGTATATAAATACGATATGAAAATTGAATATGAGAAATATTCTCGTGTTATCGACACAAAGGAAAATTGAAATACAGCGAAACGAAAAAAAAACGCTGCGCTTAGATGATTGGCACTAAGGTTTTCATTCAAAAGTGTGCAACGTTCCGTATATACTCAATTGGAAAACGATTCCAAGTGAAACCAACATTTTGCTTTCTCTGTGGTGTGTGGGAGAGAGAGAGAGCCAATGCGACCTAAGAATCATGTTTCTATAGTGAAAAATGAGCCACCCCTCTACATTTCCACATAAATCAAATCGGTTGAAATAAAATACCATGAGAAGAAAGAAAAAAAACCACATTACCAGAAAAAAAGCAATAAAATAAAAATCACTTTGCATTGTCGAATATCATGTGGCTTACATGAAATAAATAATACTTGATATTATTTGTTTTCTTGTTGCTTCCACCAACCACCAACCACTTTCATTCATATTTTTCTGTAGATTGTTTTTTTTTCCGCTCTCACTCATTGTTCATCATTTGATTTTCTTCGTCCTTTCTTTTCCAGAGTATATTGCCAATGGTAAATCTAATAACATCGCAACAAGGTCAAAAGAAATATTACCAAATCTACCCAATTTCATTTATATCAAATTCATTTTCAGTTATTGTTACAATTTTTTCTCTCTTCTTCTACGAATTCAAGCACCTTCATTTCAACTTTCATGTATTAAATTCTAGTATATATCTCAATTTCACATGTTTTTTTTGGCTTGCTGTTTATCTGAAATGAAATAAATACTAATCGAAAAAAATTGGCAACCAAAGAAAAAAAGTAACGAGATGTTTGTTCTTTTTGTGTGTGGGTGTGGGAGTGTGTTGTGTGTGTGTGTGTATGTTGCCAATAAAATGATTTCTTAATAAGTGTTTGCTGTTTTCTTCATGTCAAGCGAATCAGTTTCGATAAATATCGACAATCACAATCTGGCACACATACAAAACACAAAACGAGCGCAATTGTTCAACAATAACAAAGAAAAATGCCTGTCGATAATTTTCGTTTGGTGTGATGTAAAAAGATCGGTATCGATGTATCCATATCGATGAAGCAAAGAAAAAAAAAATGGAACAATAGATGCCAAGTCAACAGCATGCAAGGGAAGTCAAGAGCGGTGGGCTTAAGTTGGACGCTCGCGTTTGCCTGTGTGTGTGTGTGTGTGAAAGTGCGCTGTGATGTATTGTGTAGGTCTGATTGTTGTTCATTGTTTTTGAAGGGTAACGAGCCGTGTACACACCAGTGTTGTTAACCTTTTCGATGTGATTTGTTATTTTTTTTTCTCAGCTGCTGCTGTTGCTATTGTTTTAGGTGCTACTTGTTTTTCTCGCTGTGAATTTATGTGGCATCGTCATTATGTCGTGTTTCAAACATGCAAACATGCATGTCGCGTCATTAAAAGGCCCACCCCATTCTCGATGATACTTCCATAGTAAACACTTACACATACACACGCACATGCAAAAGCGGTCGTGTCGTTGTCTTGATCATTTTATATATTAACGTTTTTTCGAAGCGTCCTGTTCTTTGTGAAATATGTAGTAAAGAAAAGAAAAACACTACGATTTTATTGAAATGGAAAAGCGGTTCGGTTTCACAACGGCAAGCGTAAGCCAACTGAGAAAGAAACCGAGGAGCTAGCGCATGCATAGTTATAAAAGCTGTTTGTTTTATTTTTCTTGTGGAAAAAAAAGGATTATTTTGGATATCTTTGGCAATGTTTGATGTATCCATTGTTGTTTTGTTTGATGTTTGACGGCCGACGGTCCTTTGATAGGTATCAACTTTTCAACTCTTGCCAACCGATTAGTATGCATTTGTTTGTTTTTATGCTGATGGCATTCGAGCCGAACTAGAGTAGCGTGTGCTTTGTGCCGCCAGCCCTTCAGAGAAAACATAATTCTTTACGTTATCAAATAAATCACCGAATAGTGAATTGCCAGTCCAAATGGAACATATACGATTGTTCAGTTTGGTCGAACATTTTCCGTTTTTATGTTTCTTCATTCCATTTGTGTCGATAGAAAATCTCTCTTGTGATTGTTTATCATGGTCTCAACTGGGGTTGAAGTGTACAAAAAACCAACTGCGGATTTCATAGATTCATCTCAAGTGCAATTCAAACCCCCCGTACACAAAAGACCACACACAATAGATTTCAAGCGATAAACAAACATTCGAAAATAGAGAATCAAACAACGAAAAAACACAACCCGAATCAAAGACACAAACAAAGTCCGTGATAAGGTGCTCGCAGTGGAAACTAAAGTGGGAATTAACTTGTGAATTGATCTCAATGACGGATTTTTCGTCGGTGAGCGTCCTTTGTGGCATTTTCACAAAGAAATCAAACTAATTTGCGCTACATCCATTTGTAGCACTGTTTAAAAGAGGAAGCTTTAATCACACTTCAACGGAAGACTTTGTGCATAATGAATTGCGTTGTCTCTTGAGTAAATACGTTTTTTTTTTTTTATTGTGAAATGGAATTCAAGCGGCAATGAAGTGTGTTTGCATTGGCTTTTACTTACCGATATCATTGAAATTCCATTGAAATCAACTCGCCCATTTTATATGAATAAAGACGCTGCATTTAAAGTGAAAGCTGGAAAATCCGATCACTTCTTTCAGTGGATGCGATTGAATGAAGTTTAATTTTGTATTCAGGTCTGGAATGAGAATAAAAAAAAAGAAAACGAAATCCAATCGAACGGTTTCAAGCGAAATTTATAATGAGCTACGTTCTATAGCGGTTGTTACCATTTATTTATGCATAATATTTTCACTTGAGGTCATGCTCAATGTTCAGTTTGCAAATCTCATATGTTTTCATTTGAGATTGTTTTTCAGTGTGTGTGTGCTCTGACTGCAAGGGTTTAGCAGTTTTGTTTCCGCATTTTACACTTGTGCCATAAAGTAATTTTACACACGTACTAAGCGTGTTGAGTATTCATGCACACGTATGCATTGAATCACATTTGAATAAATTTTCAATGGCTGATTTTCAGCTGTCGTAATGCAGCCATAAAATTGAGTGAAAGAGGAGGAAAAAAACGCAACTACCGATGAAAGACTTAGAGCAAGTGTGCACACACAGACACACAACCAATATGAAAGAAATCGGTAAATTGATTGGATTGCGATATATTAAGTGAGTAAACAGCAGGACTCCCACAGCTCCATCGAATGCATAGACAGAAAATGGCAAATAATCATTATCGTTGGCCAAAAAAAAAAAAATGAATATAAAATGACCCATGAAAAGGTTTCATTTGAGTTGAATGTTCTAAAACCTTTTTATAAACGTTGAGAATTTTCTTTAGCTAAGGTCGACTACGTTCCAGATATTCGGAGAAAAAGAGAGAGCGAGGGAGAAAGAGTAAAAACTGTGGAAATATAACAAATAAAAGCATTCCTAAGATATTTGATTGTAAAGCGAACAAAAGAATCGGCTGTTCGGTGAAATCGTTCCGACAAATATATATTCCCAAAGAAGATGAACCATCAATTTTTTAACAGATCCAGAAATTCTTTTCAGCCTGATCTAAATAGACTGAACTAAAAGAGTGCATTTTAATGTAAAGGAACATGTTGATTGTGTACATGTGTACAATCAACAGCAGAAAATATAGTGATTGAGATGTTCTCAGATATAATCAAGAGCTTTAAAATGACCCAAAGCGTTCCATAGTAAACATGTTGTACACGCATTGGTCTTGATCCAATTCCATTGTCGAAATTGAAAGTATTTTCGCTTATTTCTGTTTTGTATAAATGTATTGATGCACAGAAGGTGTGTGCACAATTTTGAATAGTCATTGGTGCTACGCCTAGGAACTATTCGTTCCATTTCCAATAAGAATTTTATCGAACTCTAGATATTCCACAACACTATTTTCCATAAAATGTATTTATACATTGTTCACTGCACAGTTTATTCAAATCGAAGAGGAAAAAAACTAATTCAAACAAATTCGTGCAAAAAAAAAATGATAACTCATTCGAATTAAGTAGACAACACTTGCAACTACAATTGAAATTCAAATCATCGATTGACATTCAAAATTCAATAATCTTCTTTCCATAAACTTACTTTGCTCATACAACTTTCTATATTCTGGTTTTTAAAGTAAAACATTCTTAATGTAAAAACGGCTGAAGAAGTGTCAACGAAATTTTTGTTGACATTTTTTCCGAATACGAAATGGAAATGGAAATGCTATTGATCCACTTGAAAATAAAAGAAACGATTTCACAAATATGTCGACACGCTATGGCAAAATCTATAGATTTCATAACTTTTGGTAGAGTTGATCGTAATGTGTGTGTTTTTTTTTTGTTTGGTTGGTGAGTTATTATGCAAATGGGATTGGATGAATAATTCTACTGACACACATCACTCGTTCTGAATCTTAACTGGTACACCGCGAATACCAAACCCAATGCAAAACTTTTTACATTTTCACAATTTTTTTTCTTTTATTATCCATCCATATGAAATGCGTTTGTTCATTGTAATGTGCTTTTGGGAGCGATGGGACTTACAGCTGATATCCGGAAGTAATGTGAAGAGAAACAAAGCGAAGGAGAGAGACAGCGAGGAAAAAAGAATTGAAAGATAAAATGGTTGATTTTCTGAATGAAATCGAATTGATGTTTCAATGGTTTATTTTCGGAGACTGACACGTACCTTGAAAACGTAGTAAAACCACCCACCGATATGAATTTTATATGGCACATCAAATGGAATTCTTTCGTCTCTTTTTTCCACCGCATTTTTTTTTCTCACTCAGTATTTGTTTTCGTGAGTTTTATCAACATCGAGTGTACGTTTATCGTTCCAATTCAATCTCAATTACGTAAGAAGTGTTTTTTCCCTGCTGCTTGAGCAGCTCAAGCAATCACGTCGCAATGTAAATACCAAATGAATTTGATTCGTTTGTTGCCAATCCTAACTCAATCATTTCTTTTGAATGACCGGATGGGCAAAGATGTAGCAATTATTTAACAAAATACGACCACAATCTCAAATTGAGATTCTCAATGAAATATGTTTCCATTGTATGTAATATAATCGTTCGCAACATGATATCATTTGTTTGTGGTGATTAATTATGGGGATGTTTTTTTTTTTTTTGTTTGTTTGTTTGGAATCTCAAGAAAAATGTGAATTTGAGCTACTAGTCATGAACGATTGATAGGAAATATGAATGAGTGTTGGGCATTTTGTGGAAATGACCGCATACGGTGACAATTTTTTATTTTTTTGGTGTCGCCCGCGTAAACCGAAACCAATATAAATTACATTATGTAATTCTGTAACAATCTGTACAACAGCATGTTGAGACGAAACCGAGATGAATTGTTGGCTCAATTATCTCAATTGCTTATAGGCAAATGTGCCGTAATCATTTTCTACACTGTGGAAAAACGTTAGGCTTTTGGCCCACGTAGTTCAGCACTGAGTTCAAATGACATCTCTATACGATAGGGCAGTTACTAACAGATCCTCTGTTCATACCGAGGGGCGTCTATTTAATGCATGCTGCAATCCGACTCACAAGGATATAGAATTTGTTAACCTGTCGCTAAGCGTTTAACTTTCTTCAAATCACTTGACCCTAAATCATTCTAAGCAATTACATGGCTCTTCAACTGAAATATTGAACATGATTCAGTGGAATGAACTGAACCCCTCGATTGAAATTGATGAAAAAGCTGTTAGTTTATGGAATGTATGGCATGAATTGTAGCTGGGCATTTTGGTCATCAAAGCAGCTTAAGCTCATACAAACACGGCACAAAATTCCTATAATTAAAATGATTTATTTCAATTAGCTGGTAGCAATATCCAATAGGCACATAATCAGTATGCACAGCACACGCCATTTCGATTGAAATCGAAAATATGATGTCCCCAAAATGAGTAATTGTTGCTTTGGCTATAACATCTAATTAGTTTATTATTAATTAGAAATGTTTGGCCTACATCACTTAAAATCGGAAGTCTTTGAATTTCGATCGGGCCATTCTTTGATCATTAAAATCTCATAAACCATTGATAATTAGGCACACTTGATTGATTTAATTAGCATGGAATTTACTGAACAACAAACGAAATTCACATTTTGCTGGAATTTTCTTGTGTTGTCCACTGTTCACAAAAATGGTATCGTATTTCTGTTTTCGGGCTCATGCAAAGTGTCCAAGGTTGACATTCATCTAGGCATTCACATCGGTTTTGACCGTTGTATTTTGCTCATTTGAATACGGCATAGTTTTTCATCAATAGTTTTTTTTTTAAATTGCCAACTCCCTTATTCAAATTTAGTTTATCGGTCACCATCGAATGTATTTGTCTCATTGATTTTTTGTTTATTTTTCATTTCAGATAAAAGAACAACGACAACGAAAGTGAATCATTGATTTCTACCCACCCACCCACCCAAAACAAACTTCCAAATGGAAATTCAACGACAAAAGACCCAACATCGACACCGAAAATTACCCAATACACCAAAAACTTACGCTGAACAATGCCAACAAAGTTTAAGTGTTTGATAACAAAACGTCGACAAAGAAAAACAAATTAAGTGAAAAGCGAAACAACAACAAAACAGCCTGAACAAGCCAAAAACTATCTGTGTGAACTTCGTAAAGCGGCCCGAGCACGCAAATGTTTTCAAAATGAATATATTTGTACGGGTTTTAAGTGTATTGATTGTGCTATTGTTGGTGATGCCGTTCGCTCAGTCCGATTGGCTCATGGAATGTGGTGTGTGCAAATGTAAATGGAATTCGGGTAAAAAGACGGCTGACTGCAAGAATACGGCAATAACACGGGTGCCGCTCGGTTTGAGCATTGAATTGCAGGTGCTCGATTTGTCCAATAACTTTTTACCGGAGATTGCATCATCCGAATTTGCTGCAGCCAATTTACGTAATTTACACAAACTATTTGTACGAAATGCCACACTAAAACAAATTAATCGAGACAGTTTGAAAGGTTTAGAGATTCTAATTGAATTGGATCTATCGTATAATTTACTCGAAGTGTTACCGCGTAGTGTATTCAATAATTTAGTTAAATTGCGCGCCCTTATGCTCAACAATAACAAGCTAAAGCGGCTCGAGGACGGTCTATTTCGTAATTTAAAATTTTTACATAAAATCGAACTGAAAGAGAATCAATTGATGCACATCGAGACGAGAGCATTCACCAATTTACCGGTATTAACGCAAATCTATTTGGATGGCAATCAATTGACCGTGTTGCGGCGTGAATGTTTTCACCATTTGGAAAAATTGACCGGATTGTCATTGAAACAAAATCCATGGAATTGCACGTGTGAATTGCGACCGTTTCGTGATTTTGCATTCGAACAAAATTTGTATACGCCACCAACCGATTGCTATTATCCCGAGCAATTGCGCGGCACACTATGGACGGATGTACCACTTGAGGCATTCGCATGCCGTCCAAAAATACTGTATCCATTGAGTGGCGAAGCAACAATTAGTTCGTACCATGAAAATGCGACCATAACATGCCGCATTCAAGCGACACCAAACACCATAATTACGTGGACGTATAATAAACATGCGCTGACCAATTACCAAAAGCGAATTTTCATTAAGAACCTATCGGAATCATCGAGTGCCCAGGACTCAACCGAAATGATAACATCCGAGCTAACAATCGTTGGTGCACGTCGAAATGACGAGGGCATTTATACGTGTGCGGCTCAAAATGTTGGCGGCAAAGCTGAAATCGATATCCAATTGTTAGTGGGCCGTGACACCAATGGCATGCTATTTTTTACGAATCAAATGCTGTTCGTGTTGTGCTTAATGGCTGTCGGTCTGTTGATAGTGTCGTTGGTTATTATGATTGTTACCTGTTGCTATTGTCGCAAATTCAAAAATCTTATAAAACATGATTTGGATGATGGCATGAATGGGATTAGTCTTGGAGCCGATGGCACATTGAATGGCGCAACCAACAAAAAACATTTCCAAGCGATTAAATTAAATTCATTTAATAACGCCACCATGATTGGCAACGGAAGCTGCGTTGTGGGCAATACAATGATGATCAGTGGCTGCGATGATGGTGCCGATGCTGATGTGATAGCAAATAAAAATGGCGCCATTAAAATTGGTAACGAAAGTGATATGGAAAAATTTGGCTCGATTGAATTCAATCATGCAAACATCAAATCCGATACAATTCGAGCCGATACACACGATACCAGCAAAATGCACGTCAATCTTGTGGATAAAAAGTCTGATACATCAGGTGAGTTTTTCAATTCCATGTTACCAAAAAAAACAACACCAGTCAGTGTTTGTTTTCCACCCCTTCCGCCTGACATTTGTTGTGCATTGTCGTCGTTATTTCCATTTTCATCGTCGGTGTATAACTTCTGAATGGCCTTCAGGCACTCAATAGGATTTGCGTTTATATTGCCACAATTGTTTTTTTTCGGATTTACGGAAAATGAAATGATTGCTGTTGCCATGCCCTAAATGTACTCCATTTCACAAATCCAATAATTCCTTTATTGATACCACCAAAATTATGTTATCGCTTGCAGCAACTAAATATTTTCATTGAAACTTTGACTGTTAGTTGGAATGCAATGCAATATGGATAGAGCTCAATTTCACTCTGCATCTCTCTTCCTCTCTTTTTCTATCTCTCGATGATGCTATCAGCGAGCATTAAAAGTTGGTTTGATTGGCTTATAACCACCAAAAATTAGCGCATATGCTGCATTGTATTGTTGAGGAGTAAATTTAAAATACTATCGCAAAAAGCGTTCATTGTAATTGTTAATTAGAGAGGAATACGTGTTTGAGCGTGTGCTTGTGCATGAATCTACTGTACGAAAACAGACTGGAGTGGTAGTTTTGAAGCGTGAAACTAATTGATTCGAAGCGATTAAGCGAGTTTAAAAATAACGCCTTCTCATAATTGCTTTGTACTACTCGTTACCAAATAGGCATCAATTTTTAACTAAGCGGTTAGTTTGCATCAAAATCTGTTGATTACAAAACCAAACGATATTATGCAATAATCGAAAAGCTCGTTTATGCAAATTTTATCGAGCGTTCCATGTTTTTTTTTCGTTTTCAATTCAAAAAGAGGTCGGCAATGATGAGAAGATTTTCCAGAGCTGAAATTCAATTGAAAAATCGATCAACGGAACTAACGAACATGCATGTAGTAAACCGATTTTCAAATTAATTCCCCAAACCATATCATCCATGGAGCTTTTACACAAATTGTATCGATGTGTGAGTGTGTGAGCAAAGTCATGAGAAACTGTTTTCAAAAGACATACACCATACAAACACCAAACTCACACACTCTCACATAAGAAACCAAAAAAAAAACAACAACAAACGCCGCTCCATTTTGCTACACATCTCAGCATTATTCGCTGTGAAAATTAAATTTTAATCGAATCATCCAGAGTGGCAAAAATTAAATATTCAAACCAGCACACTCACATGCAGACGCGTTTCGTGCTTTGCACGCAGTGCACTTATTGAAATGTTAACACAAAAATCCAAAGTACACACAATGGGGTAAAAACTTTACGTCTTCATTTTCAATAAAATTGAGTGTAAAAGTTTTAAACTCGATGAATTGATGGAATGAACGCGGATTGGAGTGAGCGAACGAGAGAACAAATTTTGTTTTTGTTTTTTTTAATCACGTGCATCTCTGTTTGTATTTATACTTGTAGATGTTCGATTGCATCAAATTGTGTCAACATCAAGCGATGTGATTGGATCGCCGAGTCGTCAGCCGTATGCATCGGCCAACGAGCCAACTCACCTTCAGCACACATTGCAACGTCACACCGACTCACGTCTTCCACCAGATCTTTTACCATACGGCCAACATCAATCACTAGTTTTACAAAATAGTTTAAAAAACAGTAGCAGCAGTAGCACCGGCAGCAGTACATCGACAGCAATTTTGGACCATCGAAATCAAGCATACAATGGCAATAGTAATGGTGGTGGCGGTGGCGGTGGCGGCGGCGGCGGCGGTGGTAGCAATCGTTATGCCGCATTCGCCTATACTGATGATAGACTGAGCGAAAATCTGGACGACGACGATGAAAATGAAATGCAACAATTGTTTGTGCGTCATACGCCAATCGAAGAGCCAGATTTACGAATTTATCATAATGATAATATCATAAAAACGAGTAAACCGTATGCAAAATTAAATTCACCATCGCCAACGGTAACGAAAAATGTGACCATTGGCGGAATGAAACAAACGGCTTCAAATGCACACCGAACCACAAATATTTATGAATTAACGCCGGCCTCAACCATACTCAATACAAATTATAGCGTTAAGCATTTCAACAAATCAAATCCATCGAAAACGTCAACGCTACAAATGAATCCCGTTACTAAAGTCATCGACAATGACAACAGCACGGTAAATTGCAAGCCCAGGCAATCAGTCGTTCGAACATCACCGTCATTCAGTTTCCTGTCAACAGGATACAATCAACAACAAGATAATTTCCTGTGATGCTTCGGCCCAATGTCCAATTTGTAAATGTATCCATAACACACTCGAGAAGAAAAGAAGAAAAAAAACACAACAACCAAATTCATTCATTTCATTCGAATTTGTTCATTGCATTTCGATAATCTTATTCATTTTCCATATTTTTATTCAATGACATTGGATTTTCGGGGCTTATTTTGCGATTTAAATTTTACCAGAGAAAAAAAAACACACACACGAAGAGAAGAAAATGTAAAATTGGAAAATGTGTTCGATTTATTTTTTTTTGCAGAGGAAATAATTCCATTTTCATTGAAAATCGATTTTATTTTATCGTGTGTGTGTGTGTGTGTGTTTTTTGTGTTGCTTTTGCTTTGATTGAATGAAATTACATTCTTGGTGGCCTTTATTTTCGCATAGGAGATTGTATTAATTCTGAATTGATTTTAAGTTCTTCATTTGATGCTATTAAATTGTACTTTTACAATGAATTATTAACATGAAAATGCAACCAAAACAATTTTTCAATGAAATAAAAACGCCCAACAAATTAAAAATCAATACTATATTTTAACTCCATAATGAGAAAAAAAAACCCAGCGTTATTTTGTTGGCATGCAATTTCCCTCTCTTGTAAAGCATATGAACAGTTACAGTGAATTAACAAATTGAATTGAAAATGTGGCAGAAATAGAAACGGAAATACAGACTGGTAACTTGAGGGCAATAAATCCATGACATTTTCCAAGTTATTCATGGTTTAACAATATGATGTAATTAGTTGCAGGCATGCAATCAGCTTGCGATTTAATAACTTACAAATTATTGTATCAAATTTCTTTACATAATAAATGACATTTTCATTGATGCAACCCGAGAATTTAAAGATGGAAAAAACCGCATCTGATTGCGATATCGAGCAAAAAAATTGAAAATATCAAATGATATTGTGAAATGTTCATATTTGATGGAAAATGTAGATTTTTTTTTTATTTCGTTTGTCCATATGTTTTGTGCAATCGACCAGAAAGCAGACCAAAGCTTTTCACAACCCGATATTCTTTCCGCTTCACAAAATCTTACAATTCCATTGAATATCATAAAATGGCAAATAGAAAATGTCAAATGATACCATTGGTCGCCGGAAGGCATTACTGTAAACTGTAATGTTAACATTCACATCATTATCGTTGTAATTTTCATTAAACATTTAAAATGGCTCGTAAAATGATTGTGCACCATTTGAAACTATTTCGCACTTTAGTACTATCTTCGAAATAATTTCCATTCAGTAGCTAAAAACCAAATTAATATAAGAATTAAAGACAAAAAAAAACAAACAGATTTAACTTAAATGTGACAATTGTTTTATATTTTATGAAAGTGTAACAAATAATAAAAAAAAAACCATACAAGACAGATTATTAATGGATATTTTAGCAAATTACCATTTAGAAATTAAACAATTTATTTAAATTATAGGTAAATGACTTAACAATTTAACAAAACAAAACACATTTTAAAACTACAAACTAAAATTAAATTTAAGGTAAAATAGAGAGGGCTTTATGTTGGTATCAAAACCAAAAAAAAAACAACAACAACAACAAAACAAAACAAAAATCAATAGCAAATTATATGAATTGGATAACACACCAACAACAAATATATTCCAACAACAATACAAATCGGCAAACCGATACAAACATTTTATTGAATGGGGTATTACGGTAAATTTAACCAATTAATTAATTGATTGAAAGTTTCAATGGGGGTTTTTTAGAGGTAATTCATTTCATGTGTTTATTGAAAACGACGATCTATTTTATCATAAATGCAACAATATCGAACCAACCATTTTTATTGATTTTCAGCTGAATGTGTGTACCATATTTATGAACCAACAACATTTATATACGTGCTCTAGTAAAATCACGTTTAAACTAAATAGACAATTTAACAAAAAAAAAAAAGAAAATAATAAAAATAAAAATAAAAAAAATTACAACAAAATTAACAGTTCATTTATCAAAAAATAGTCAAATATAAACACATGATAAACGTACACATTACATAGACATGTCATTACTAACATTCTCCTGCTAAACTAAATCCAAATTACATAGAAACGTGTTGAAAATGATTTGCGTATAAATAGAATGGATCAACTAGCTGAATCACACCTAAGTCAAAGAAAAATAGATCGAAAGCCTAGTGTAAATAGTGAAAGATTATCGATGGGAATATGCCAAGAGTAAAATTGGGATATTGATTTGTTTTTTTTTTTTTTGGAGGGTAAAGAAAATGTGACGTGATAGACGTAGTAAAGGTCTAGGATGGTCATAGCCGTAGTAAACAAGCCAATGTTTTTCGATTTGGTCAAGCCATTCAATTGCTAACGGGCAAATCCAAACAAGAGAATCCCAAAGCAAGTTTCTACCTGGTTGATACAAAAAGATGAGTTTCCATGTAATGATTCTGGTGAATGACAATGGTTTTTAGGTTGATTTGCCCGTTGGTTAATGTTTTATCCATTTAAAATATCTGAGGCAGCAGGTTGCTCAAAACCGCATTAATTCATTTAAACATCTGTACGTAAACAAATCACACGATTTTGCTCTTGGCATCACCAAACAAATTGTACTATAAAATAATTGTAATTGTAAAATTAAATTTGAGTTGAATGGCGCATAAAAAAGCGTATGAATTTTAAAAATTGGAAATGGATTTCTTTTTATACATATATTAAATTTACAATGAAAAACAATAACAAAAAAATCAGAAGAAACAAAAAAACACAAATTCATTGAAAACAAATTCATTATATCAAAAGAGCATGAACTTGAGAGGGGTCAAATTCATTTATGGAAAAATACTATTTGAATAGGATCCGGCTAATTGAATGATGTATTTACGATATCTAATGTATAATAAACAGATATGTTCAAACGTATAAACTGTGTGCCATTGTTTCGTTTATTGATAAAAGGCTTTTTTTGTGTGAACAGTTAGCACCGAAGTGGTTGATGATGATTTAACTTGGGGTAAGTAACAATAGTTTGCTGTGTCATTATTATTCAAGATGGATGTGGTGATTTCATGTGGGAACCGCACATGATAATTGAAATAGACATTATTGCACAACTTTAAATCTGGTTGATATAAATCAGAGTGTGGATTCAAGGTGTTTTTTTTGTTGTTTGGTTACCTAATCCCCATTGGATCTGGCCTATATTCAACAAATCGAACAACATTGGTATTATTCTTGATTTTAAAGCTGAGATTTAAATCAACACTATGAACATTGCAGAGTTGTCTGCACCAATACTCGAAATGCCATTTATGCGAATTTAAATGCTATCTGACTTTTGAAAAACCATAAAATATGCAAACTGCATAACCTTTACTCGTTACTAATCGAACTGTGCACGTCACTTTGTGTTTTGGCTTCGTTGTTTTTTTTTCTCTCTCTCTCTCTCTCTCTTTCTCTCTCCCTCACAGTCACTCTCTTCCGTATAGTGCAAAAATACAATGAATTAATGATGTGTAACTGTGGTTTGGATATTGGGCAATGAGCCAAACAGAAGCGTATGTCAGACTTCAATATTGTTAAACAGGTGGGTAGTGGTTTTGTACTGTCGAGAATAATGTTCAACTGTACAATTGTGATTGGATCGTTAGCCAAAGGTAAGCATTTCGTGCAGCACTTCATAAAATCGAACACAAGTTTTACGGTTGAGCTTTTGAGCTACACACAAATATCACAAACACCTGTACCACCGCGGTACGATTCGAAGTAAGTAAAAAACGAAAACAAAATAAAATTCCATACAATTGGAATATATTGCAAATTAGTTACGAAACTAGCTCAATGCATCTCAGTGCCGTTTCGTTCTATTCGCTACAGAGAGTTGCTTTATTTAGTCGGATATTGTTTTGTGTGTTAACAAATTAAGTTCATAAAATTGTGAACTGAAGAAGGTGGGAAAACCAGAGAGAGACAAGAGCGCAACACAACATAAACTCACTATCTGCTTCGTTCCGATTGCTCTGTAGCAACCCATCTCAAAGAAGAAGAAAAAAACCGTTCAGAGTTCACACCGAAACGGCTGAGTAACATGTGATCAGGTACTTTATTTGATTTATATGCTTTTGCCCGGGTGATAAATATTATATTATATTTTATTATTACATATTACAGTGTTTTCTCTAAGTACATTGGTTGCTTGTTATACCATGAGTGTTGCACCTACCCATATTGATTGTTAAATGCTAAGTGTGTGTTTGTAATGAATGTGAAAGTGTGACACAGAAAACAAGCATCTAAGAATCTGACTTGATAATATTGTTGCCTAGAGCTTACGACTATAAAGTAAACAATTCGAGTCGGGAGGGGTTGGTGTTTGAGTCATTTTCTGGCAGCTGAAAATCGAAATGCCATGGGGGAGCGCATTGTATGCGATTTTATTGCTGTGCCATGAATTTAGTTGTTGCCAAAGCAAAGCATAGCGAAACAAATGAAATGTGCTCGAATTTATATAATATATAATATATCAAACATAAAACCTCTATTACTGATGAATATTTGGTGGGTATATTGTCAAAATTGCTTCGATTCACACACACACACTAACTGCGATGTGCCACACAGGAATGATAAATGCACGGAAATGGAACTTTGCCTTCGATCATCAAATCTAAATGTGTGTGCCATTCCAAATATTTTATAGCTGTAAAAGCTTGGCTCGGCTTCGGCTTTGTTCAATGATGAATAAATTTAAGAGCACCAAATCAAGAGGAAATGTGAACAATCAAGATGATACAAAATGAAGCTCACCGCCGACAATTTGATGACTGGCTGCGCAACAAACAAGTCCGAGTACACACATTTCCCATAATTATGAGCACGTATAGAAAATGGAATGCATTTTATTATTGTACTTATATATTGTATAGATTTTTCTACTGTTTGTGGAGCCCAAACAAAGTGCCAGTCATCATTTCGGAAATGTACCACCGATTTATCACTCTTCATACACTGAAATTTTTATTATATTATTTGAAGCCACTGCGTGGCAACTGTAATTTATTTCCTCAGTTTTTGGTTCATTTCTAAGCACATCATCCAGAAGTGGCTGCAGATTACATACAAACCTAGGTACCCGGTAAGCACACAACATCCCAAACATGCAAAATACTTTTGCAATTAAATATCCATTTATATTTGAAAGTTTTTCAAAGCAAACCGCATAAAAGGTTAATGCACATTCAACAAAAATCTACCAAGTCACCTTTATTGACTAAGAAACTGGCATTCTCTAAATACTTTAATGCCATATTAAATGTTGGACAACTTCATCAAAAAGTTTTGATAAAGAGGTTCCCTAGTGTCGATCGAACAAACTACAGGAGAAAGAAGAAAAACAAAAACAAAAAACAATTTCAATTTTACTAAAATTCTCAGTTGTGTCGAATCATTTTCTCATAACACTTGAAACTTTTCAACAATTTCCGTATATCCGTTTCCAAAATCGAAAGCATTTAAGTATTCGAAATACTCCATGTGCTGAAATGATCCGGATCTAATATTAAAATCTAAATGAGAAGCATCACTTGAGTGTCTCCGGAGATCTACTGCATTGAAACAAATCCCAATATGTTACCCTCTTTCGAAGATTGTGCCACATCGCAGAAAATCAATATGTTCAGTCAAAATGAATTGTTTTTTGTTGTTTTTTTTTTTGTTATTCTTTTATTTCTAGTAAGTACATAATCATATTCCCATCATTTGATTGATGATTGGCAGATCATTCCCAGATTTTGAATTTGTGTCATCATTTTATAGCGTTCAATTGACGCAGGTGGTACTTATATTCTCGTTTGCATTGAGGTCTGTGATAGATATTGTCTTCAGAAGAAAATGCATTTAGATTTCGAGGGACATTTGCCTGCTAAAATGCTTGTCGATGTGGGATTTTTATTTTGAGAATCAAAAGAAAGAAGAAGGACTAATAACCAATGACATTGAAAAGGTAAAATTGATATATTTTGAATGTTTTCCATTTTTCATTTCTTCAAAATTGGTTGGAAAAGAAAAATCAAACAAATTTTTGACAAGCATTTTCGTCATTATACACAACATCAATTTCTCCGATTTCGTGGTTCAGGGAAGAGTATAAATTTTTCAGATTTTTCAGAAGGAAAAATCCACTTTCTCTTAATTCAAGTTAGTTGTAGTAGAAATAATAGAAACAAAAAACTTATTCCGGGCCATCTCATCAAAGGGTTTTCCAATCATAATTTTAGAGTATGCTCCACAGTGTTATCAGTTGTAAGCGCGTCGAATGTATTTTCAACAACAATTGTATCTATTTTGATGCATTTATTTTTTGCTAAAATTTACAGCTTTGGAATTTCGGACAAAAAATGAATACATTTTTGATGAATATTTTGCACTGTTTGAAGTGTGAAATTTGAACACTATATATAATAATAACTTATTTGTTAAAATTTCTCTTGGAACGCAATTGAACAAGAAAAGTCCATGATAATGTGGCCGCTTCGCTTCGGTTTTGTTTAGTTAAATTTCTCTATTGTGTCGAACACTTCGATGAGAAATTTGATCTAGGTTCGGTGTAATACTTGCGTATCCATAAATTGTGTGTGCCTTGGCAAATGGAAATAATATTACGAAGAAATATTGACAGGTTTATACATTTTTTAGCAACATTAAATATTTCAATTGGTATACGGAAAATGGAGGGATGCGATGTCATCTTTTATTCATCTAATCATTTGTATACGTTCAACGTAAGTAGAGCTTAAAGCTCGGAATCTATTATTCAATTGCATTGATCATGTGGCAGGAAAAACGATAAATTAGTTGCACAACAGAACCATGACAGAAATGCGAAACAAGGGGAGATGCCTTCATTAGAAAAAAAAACAACAAGAAGAAAATCCACTTACACGCGAATGAAGCTGGCTTACAATAAATGCATTTATATGAGGTAATCTTTTATGAGGTAATTTTTTATGAGGGCTGAATACAAACAAAAAAAAAGAGAAGGAGAAAAAGCTGGTTTATACGATTAAGGATTTATTTGATAATCAGAATAAAGATTTATATTAACAAATATAGAAGCACTTGGTTTAAGTTGATTTACATAGAAGCATGTAATGTATGAAATAATTGAATAGTATGCAAGTCTCCTTGCCAAGGAGGCCTTGAAATGTACTAATTATATGTGTATCCCACTTTTTTTTTTGAATAGTTCAATATACCAACCATATAGCGAATGGCACTTTTTCCATTAGTTACAATAATTAAAGAGACCTGTTTCATTAAAATGAATGAATCTGCTTTTTGTTTAAAGTGAATCTCTTCATTAAAAGCGGTATCATACAAATTGATATTGACAAAATGTAGTCTGTTTTGAACATCTCATTCCATATTAAAACTGGTTAAAGTGCTCAACGAAAAAAAGCACAACACTGTGAAATTTTAATTTTGGTTCATTTTTTGTGTGTGTGTGTGTTGAATCTTTGTCGATTCAATCTGCACATGGTGCCATGTCGTTCACTTGTTGTTTTTTTGTTGTTGTTGTTGTTGTTCGACTTTCCATGAAATTGTGTTAGTTTGTAAGCAGTGTTTTCGGATGCTTTTGCTAGATGTTGACATTTTTACATGAATTCAGGTTAAAGTTGTCGCCGTTGGTTATGTTGTTGCAACACAAAACTCTTTGGTTTTTAAAACAGTTGAAAACTGAAGCATGAGAATCAACTCAAAGCGATGACATTTTTTCTGTAGGCAAACCAAAATTTTAGCCGTGGAAAAGCAGTGAGTGTACGTTCGGATGACAGGCCTGAGCAGTGTTATTTTTCATCTAAATTGCTTTTACCTATGTCACTGGGTGTCCTAAAGTGACTATATCAAGTGGCACCAATCTTAAATTCGATTCAATTTTCATTGATCATGCGGACAGGAAAAAAATTGCGTCCACCGAAAAAGGATACTAGAAACATATCGATAGTCAATTAATTGGTGCTGGTTGTTCGGTGTCAGTTTTTCTTTTGCAATGGCAATCTGCAGATTGATTGTCGGACACCCTGTAATTATGAAGTATTTTCCATCGAAAAAAGGTAATGCGACACGATACATGACTGAACCATTATGAATCATTCGTCGTCGTCAAATGTGAAGCGAACAAACAAGGTGTTTTTCATTTTGGGTTTTCAGGGTATTTTCCTCGATGGTGTGAGTAACACTCACTGAGGTAACAATGAAATATATTGAGCTTCGGTATGTGGTTGTGCTTCCAGAGTTGAAAAGTTATGTCGATCTAAAAGTATTTTCTCCCGTCGAGAGATAGAGAGAGAGAGAAAGAAAAAATGGGCATACATAATGAATATTCCGACGACGTTCTTCATTTAGATTGAAATCCAATTATTAAGTGTGTTCCGTCGGGTTCGTTGACTCTCATTTTGATATGGAAACTCAACTCCTATTGACAAGCAATTTCTTTGACAATGCTCATTATTATGAGGGTTTGTGGTCGAAAAAGCACACACACACACAAAACAATGCAAACAATTTCGGGTTGGTGAACAGGTGATCTTGCTGCTTCAAACAGTAATGAGTTTAAATCAAAATTCGCTGAATCTTTTTGCAAAAAAAAACAAAAAACCAAACATGCCGTTCTTTTGTTTTTTATCCTCATCTTGAATTTCACAAGCCAAAAAATTTGGAGCCTAGTTGTGTATAAATTAATCGGAAAAAAGGAACGTCAAGGAAGGTCATTTTTTTTTCAACTCCACGAAAAACCGACCAAATTAAAAGTTGTGAGTTTTTGCGCGCGAACGTTTTACGGTTCAAGTTTTTGCATAATTTGTTTTCGTTGTGCGGTTGCTTTTTATAATGTACTGCACAAAACAATGGCAGGAATTTATTTTTTTCGGTTCTAGTTTGTTTTTTTCTCTACGCTGATGTTTCAGGTTAAATTTATTCATTTGAACATGTTTTGTTGGGGTTCAAAGTATGGAAAAATCAACTCGTTGCTATGTTTTTTTTTCACTCCTTCCTTTTTTTTCGTTTTGTTTCATTTTTCGATCGCTTGCACCTTTTTTCCCATGAAAGTTCGATTGTTTATTGGCGCATGTTGTTCCATGTTTAACATTCAATATTCGTGTTAAACTTTTTACACCATTTCCAAACAATGAGCATCGCATATAACAAAAAAAATAAAAAAAAAAAAAATATTAACCAACGTGCAATATTCTATTTTAAGGATTATTTTGTGTGTACGAAGCGCATTTGTGGCACCCTTAAAGAGTCTGGATGAAAAGAAACAGCCAAACAAGGACTCGAGTCCCATTGAAATGGTTATATTATGAAAATCATGGCTTATTTTGAAAGAGTCTCTTGCACCGTCTGGATGGAATAAATTACGAATATCATAAATTCAGCGCAATGTGGTTTTGAATGAATTCGCCTCCTGTAAGTGACAAGGTGTTTGAAAAGTTTAAAATATCCAGTGCTGTGGAAAAATAATGGAATTGAAACAACACCCACGCCAAAGCAACAGCGTGAGGAGAACAATTAGAGAGCATCCGTTTACAAAATCACTGTTCAAAAATCATAGTGAGCTTAATACTGAACAGTTTTCAGGAACAGTCAACAGTACAATATGTTGACTATTGAGCTAATATAAAACCTGAAACATTTACCAATCAATTGTCGTTTTGAGCAGCAATCGTTCAATTATCTACAAATGAAAACAGCATACAATGACCAGAATCCGCAGCTAAGTTTTTTTTGTACATTGATTAGACATCTTGAGTGTGGTCTTGTAAATTTTATTTTTGAAGTAGGAAGATTTGTGACCCAAAAGCGTTTTTTCGTCATTTCAGAACATTTGACATTTGGTGTTTCCACTTTTTGTCATCATCAATATTTTGAATGAATGAATAACGCAACAAACCCAAAATGTGTATACCATGCTGCGTAATGGCGGAGGAGGGTTCAGGAAAAAAAAATCCTCAAAATTTAATCAGTGGCTTGAAAAATATAATGGTTTTTGAAGTCCATTTGGAGATACAAATTACACATTTTTTCTTTCCAGTTCACGAAAAACCTATTTATATTTCATTTCAAAACGAAAAGGAAAAAAAACACATTCAAAGAAACTAGCGTTCGCATTAAAAATTCACAATTATGCGGAAAACACTAAAGAGTTCCTCCTTCTTTTTTATTTCAATTTAAATCGAGTATATTTTTTTTTCACAATCCTAGGGCTTGTTCCAATTTTTCCAATTGTTGTCTCGTGTTTATATCACAATTTTCTGTGCTAGCCCGCAAGCTGAAAACAGAATATTGAAATGGTTCATTTCAACTTTGTAATGGAGAAAAATTGTGTGGTTGAACATTACACTAAACTCAGAAGGAAGAAAGAATTTCGTTCACACACAAACACAAAGGCCAGTCGGAAAGGGTGGAAAGGAGTGAAAAGAATGGAAAGGTTTGGCATGGATTTTAAAATATTGTATATATACACACAACGAGACATAGATACAACGTAAAAACGCCTGAACAGCGTGTATTTTCTTATGTTTTGTTGTTGGTGTTGTTGTTGTTGTTTGCTCTGAGGTTTTTGGTTAATTCGATCAATGGAATGGGTTTTCACAAGAAATGCGAATAAATCTGCGGTAAAGTGAAGCCAAAGCGAAATGAACCTAATAGATGCGTCTCAATCATACTATGTTATAGCTAGTATAAAAACTGTGCGGTTATTTCTCTGTGTGTGTGTGTTTTTCGTTTCTTTTTTCTTTTGCTATCTACTCTATAAACGAATACAATTACCTCCGGCTAAGCAGCCTCGGTTCGAATGTGTTAGATTGAGATTGTATTTGTGTGTGTGTGTGAGAGAGAGTCATAACGAGTTAACAAAACATGAGCTTTCTTCATTTTTCACCCTTGGTCGGTCTCCGTGTCTGTTTTGCCATAAAAGATGCATGTGATTGTTATGGTGAAGCGTTGGTTTATTCATAATAAAGCTTTGTCAATTCAATCTATATGGACTCGTTTTCTTCGCACATTTTTCGATGTAACTTCAATGGCAAACACGAAACGGTTCCCATTCAACACTATAAGCATTTTTGCTCAACATTCCATTTCATTCATACAGATTTTGTTCTTCGTCTCTGCTTCGGTTTGGTAGCTACGTAGCACCGCCACCGACATTTTGATAACACATGAATGTATATTTTATCAACAAAACAGCTGGATTGTACAATGTACATTCATTGGTTTGTGAAAATCTATCTTATTTATTCACTTTTTTTTTTTTGTTATTGTTGTTGCGTTCGCATACATTCATTTTTCATATTTTCATTCTATTTTTCTTTCTTTTCTTTTCCTGCATCGATTTTTTTTTGTTGGGTCTCGCCCTCTCTGTGTCTCGAAAGAGAATGAAATTGTTGGTCCAATCCATGTATCTTCTTTGCAGCCAAAAAGAAATCCAAAAAAAAAAGAAAACGGAGAGAAAACACACTCGAAACGGCTATTAAACACGATCTCATACCGAGACGATTGTTTATCATTCCAGCGATGACACTTCACACAAATGATTACATTTCATTTGGCACGCCAAACAGAAAGAACACGATATAATTGTATTTTATATCCTTGGGTGTTAACGGTTTCAGTTTCAATTGAAATCTCAACTCACAACTAAACAAAAAAAAAACAGCATTGGCGATGAGCGAACAAACGAGCACTGACTTCTCTATCTTCGTTGGAGTTTTGTGTGTGTGTGTGTGCGCACAAAAATCTATATTGTTGTACGATGTGTGTGTGTGTAGTTTTTTTCTTCGACTCTGCTGAGATTAAGAGAGTGTGTACATGAATATGCGTTTCTTCTTGTTCGTGTTTGCTTGCCGGCATTCTTCTACTCTGTTTTTTTTTGTGCAACACATCAAGTGTTAATATCTTCAACTAACGTTTGTTTTTTGTGTGCCTTTGCTTTCATGTTTTGCCATTCCTATGTTTTTTTGTTGTTGCTTGTGTGCAACTTGAATAGCAACAGCATTGCAGTAGGAACAGTGAGAATAATGGAAATGCATATGTTCATCGAATGTAAAGAGCATGATAAATATAGTGAAACCGGACGAAAGAGAAGGCGAACCAGAGTGTGTGTGTGTGTGTGTACAAACATTTAAAGTTTCGGTCTTGATGCAGAAAATGAGGTTCATTTCCTCGTTTTGCAGCTTAAAATCGTACCCAGAAAATGTTTGGGGGCGTGCGTGTGCGCACACAGCACATACAAACACGTTTTTCTTCAATGAAATGAAATGGAATACATTTTACTCGTTGAAATATAACGTTACGAGTATTTTGCGCAGATTTGTGTACTCACTTTGAAGTATGAAGCACCAAACCATACCGATTTGTCGAGCAAAACAACGAGAGATGAAAAGTGGAAAGCACTGACACAAACACCTCGGGCTATACAAATGTTTACCGTGTTCGCATAATAGAAGCAAGCTTTTCAACCACTATATGCGATTTCAAATTCTTTGCTTAAAACTTATTTTCACTCGCTTCGAATTTCCGGGTTAAAAATCACACACACATTCCCCCAGAGGGAGCATCGCATTTATATCAGTCAAGTTTGCCACACAATTCGCATGCAAAATATCCATTTGAAATTGCACATAAAACGCCGCACCACATCACACCCAAAAACCCTCCAAAGCACATCGCAGCGCGAACGAGTTGTGTCGTATTGTGAGTTTTAACTTCCATATGGTTTTATGTGTGAATAATGAGCTAATGCTGCTCTGAACAAGAGTGACGATATTGCCCATTGGCCAAAAAACACATTTGTTCCAACTAACAAGACACGTTGTGATGACACAAAATGATAACTTTACCCATAAAATGGATTGTTTCTCCATTTTTTTATGGTTACTTCTTACAACCAGACACTTTTGTTTTTTGGCGTATCATGTGTGCCGTTTTAGCACAATATTTCGAATCTTGTCCGAGCGATAGCAAGAATTTTTTTTTTTAATTTCATAGTTAAACAGAAACCACTTTTTCGCATTGTCGAAATCACGCCCGCATGATTTTCACATCGCAATTTGGCGATTACAACGAATCGTAGCGAGAATGATGAAATAATTTAAATTGCTTCATTGCATGCGAAAAATGCACGACCCAGTTAATTTCCCCCAGTGCAGACAAATGCAATTCGTCTAATTTCATTACCTCTGCCGTTCATTTTAATGAATCGTAATTGCGAAGTGAATTCGAACACAGCTCAATACAAACATCCAATCGTAAAATGCAGAATGTGTGTATGGTTAATCCAATCAAATCAAACAACTTCACAATTCCATTCAGTAGATCTTTTCATCAGTTCATTCATTAACCGCTCGCTTTTCATTCATCGCATTTCTCGATAATCATTTATTTTTAGCCAACAGTAAATCAAATGTTTTTCGTTCGTCCATCCAAAATGGAATGAAATTACAAACATGTAAAGCTTATATAGTCCGATAAATAGTTAGTTCGGAGAATTTTACATCTACAGAGTCGCATACAGCGATGATGTGAAAATTAGGAATTCCCTATTAGCGCTTAATCATTAGGATATCCTATTAGGATTATCTGAGTGTAATGAATGGTGAGATTTCGGAATATTGTGTGTTTTCGCAGTGATTTTTTGGCTTTTAAAATTGTTATCTCATCTGCTTGTAATTTATTCTTCTGGGAATTAAGAATGTTTTTTCACCATGTTTTATTTGTGGAACTAATACACCAGTCAATAAATGATATAAATAAGTAAAACACTTCTTATTCTGGTGTAAAATTGCATTTTATCGCAAATTTTTTCCATTATTTTATCAAAGAGATTCGGATTCGATATCCTCATCAACGTTTTAATGAATATTTACATTCAATTATCAGTAACTCCACTGTATTGCACACTGACAATTCCAAATGAATATTTTGTTGCTCGTCTTCTTTACAATATAACTCAAATTTATTGCGTTTGAAAAATCGAAAAAAATGTTTCTATCAAGGGATGCAATTCTATGAAGTCCTGGCCTCTATTTTATAGACAATTCTGAATCCAGAAATTTTCAAAAAAAAAACTGTACTCACCCTCCTGAGATGTTTTCCTGCAACACAATTTTAGCTTTGAAGTAGAAAGTAGAGCTTTTGTGAATATTTCACTTGAGAATTGTTTGTGAAATAGGAGCCTGGTTTACCTTGAGTATTCTTGACTGCGAGATTGAATCTCAAGCAGCCACAAAAGCTTATTTCTTCATTTAAATCAACAAATCCAATGAAAAAAAAAACACTTTCATCGAAACAAAAAACACTGTTTCATTTAAACAGACAAAGGTGCATATCAAATCATCGAATTCTTAAATTCGCACAGATATTTATTTGCCTTTATATGTGGTCTGTGCATTAGCAATGTGTTGCACTGTTTACTTTAATGTCAAACTCATCGAAATATTGAATATGTACATAGCTTTACGTAATTAGTTATCGCCGTCAATCCCGCGGATAGCCGAACACCAACTCGTATACTCGCAATGCGATAAGTTTTCTATGAACCAAGTTAACGCAAAATCTTTTCGTCGAATATTCGCATATACACGCATCGCGAACAATTGTTGAACAGAATTGTAAATAACTTCATTCCATTTCATTTGACAACCTCATTTGTGTGGTGGCAGTGAAGTTGTCTACATATCTATATTCATAGATAAATGTGCGTGGATTCGACGTATATATGGCGAGTACTTTCGTTGCGTGTTAACGCATTTTTCCACTCGGGATAGCTCAATGCACAGCTCAAATGTGACCAAATAATCAATTCTATATCATTTTTAAGTGACATTTTAACAGATACATAAATCTATCTCATTAAAATTCTCCGGAGAAAACTATTTTTTCATTCCATTGTGATGGATGTTATTTTTCTATATCGTAATTGTAGGTGGATTTGATATCATCATTATCTCACTAGACACCTATAAATTGACATCTCTAAAAATAATCACAAACGTGTTCATTTTACGATTGACATGATTTTCATCAATCCACATTTTAATTTTCTATATGTATTTTGAAAATAATTATATTTTAAACATTTTCTACAGTTAACAGCCGAACGGCATTTGGTTGTGAAAATGATATTTCTCCTGCGGACGGAAAATGGTCGAGTTATTGACTGGGTTGGTATTAAAAGCACGCACACCATGTACAATTCAAATTTAATTCCATATAATCCGGGTGATATATTCTTCATTGACTTGATGCTGCGTTGGGTCGTTGCCATTGGGCATGGTTCGTGTCACAAGAGCACATTTACACCATAAATCATATTTGTATTCATTGTTTGTCCATTTGAAAAAAAAAACGAATGGTAATTTTAATTATCTGCAAATGGTTTTTCTTGAGAACGATTGTTTTGTGTTCGCCCATTGTGTTGGCGAATGTGTCTACGAAATCGAAAAGGGCAAAAGACATTTGGTCTTTCTGCAATTCTTGTATTACATTATTCATGCGTGCGCTAACGATGAAATCCAACACAATAAATCAGGAACAGATTTAGTCCATAATTTGCAGCGTCTGTGAGTCAGTAAGCATTGGCGATCCGTTGATATGGTGATTCTTCATTGCGCATTTTACCCGTAACGAAAATTCACATTTTCAAGGCTCAATGGTGTTGCCGAGTCACGCAAATCGAATGCGCCAGAATGAGATGGCAACGCGACTGTGATTCAATTTTAAACATAAGCCGATGGCAGAATTTATGTTGGCAACAGTTGTTAGAGCGCATTTGATAGACACAAATTCGCATGCAATTCCATTTTGATATTTCACTGACTGTGTGTGTGTGTGTGTTTGTGTGCACAGTGCACACTGTGCTGCTAAGCCCAGCTTGAAAGCTTGACATTTTGTTTAATTTCACCATGAAAACCGGCAAAGAATAATCGAAAATCGTGCTGGGCTTCCGTGTGACGTTTCCCAAACATCCATTTGTGATTTGCCGGCACATCGTTTGCTCTTTTTTGTTGTTGTTGTTTGACTTTTGTACCGTCCTTTTGTTCGTGCTTAAATCAGTTTCCGAATCGTATAGTCAGTGTCTTTATTCGATGTGCTGCTCCTAGATAATTTCTTAACATTCATCTCGCATATTTCTCAAGCAATAATTCTTCGCATCGGAGCAAAATGTGCTCCTAGCATTTGTCAAGACAAGTAAATCCAGTCCAAAGTCCGCTTTCGAATTCCGCTAAACAAATGCTCTATTTCATCCTTGTCCTTTTTTGGCGGAGACATAACAAATCTCTTCCCTTCGTTCGTTCGTTCAAAATGTTTTGTTGGAAATTTACGTGCTGGAAATCGGCATCGTATCTCTAAAAAAAAAATTATTCGTCATTGTTATGCGTTTCCTCTAAATCTTGCACTCTATTTAAGCGTGTTTTGTATTACAAATTCCACAATTTTTTTTTTATACGTGTACATATATATATTAAATACAGAAAAAAGCAAGCTTTACATTCAGTTCCATTTAATTCAAAATCCGAGACAATTTATGGTGGTAGTCGGCGACAAATGGTAGCGTAGCAGAGCAAAGCAAAGCAGAAAAAAAAGAAATACGCACGCAGAGCCTGAACAATTGATAGAAAAATGCATGTTTACACGTAATCAACGACTGTAACACGAATCGATTCGGAGAAATAAATAGCACATCTGAATAAAAAACACTTAAATTTCCATTAAATCCGGTACATGTAAATCGAATCAAATTCAAACTGATAACGCACGAAAATCGGATCGAACAACGACCAAAAAAAAGAACACACACACAACAAAGAGAGCAAAAAAAAAGAGAAACCCGAATAAAATACATCGAAAAACGAAAATCGTGTCATTGATCGTTTGCATGGAATATTGTGCGCTCGTTGTGCGTCTAATGTGAGTTCACTGTTCACTGCTCTCACCATGATCCGTGCGAAACAATTTCCTCCAAAATAACATAATCCAAAACAATGGAAATATATGGTGTGACATGGCGTGTGCATGCATGTGTGTGTGTGTGTGTGTCAGTGTGAGTGTATATGACTGCCATTTATGCATATGTTTTGCATTAGTTGACCATATTTTTTAATCAACAATAAAATTGAAAATGAACGAATCGAAAAGCGGGAGCCAAAATATAATTGGAAGTTATGGCACACACAAAAAATATCGAATGGAAAATAAAGCGGAGTGCACACCACTGTCAATATGTGAATATTGCCAATGCGACACATTGCTAACAAATGGAAAAATCAACTAACTAGAAAACTGTTGTCGACAAACAATTCGCATATACATTTTTTTTTGTTCAATGCATTTACGTACACAAAAAGAGCCACTTTCTGGTGGATTTGTTAGTTTTTGACACTAATACGATGCATCTCTCCAACGAAACATCAGCAACATCACATTTTATTCGATTTTCTGTTCGAGTTCGGGCTCTCTCCCTCTCTCCGTTCTTCCCTCATTTTCGGTTAAATTACCCATCTTTTGTGAAGCATTTTGTGTGCCATTATTTGTGTGTTCTTATTATTACTTTTCAATGTTTGAAGTAAATAGTATTTATGTGTTAACCCACGTTTCGAAATTGGTGTATTATGAAAACATGACGTCCGCACAAAAGACACGTACAAATATGTCAATAATAACATGTGAAAAATACAGTGAAAAATAGCTGGTTTTTTTCCCTTGTTGCGCTCGATCTCATCTCTCGTTACCACTCTCAACCATACACACACACACAATGCTTCTCTATCTCTTGTATCCGCACGTTCCCTTTTTGCCTAATATTTGGCTGATTGTTGCTGTTATATTTGCTACACGCTGCTCGATTTGCTATTTCGACAAGAAACCAGCGTCAGAGAAAAAAAGAAAAATTAAGCTCAAGTGTGTGCTGTGAGTACGGAATAACGTATTGCGAATGGCATGTGAACGATGTGTGTGTGTGTGTGCAAAAGCGCTTCTAGTTGAAATGGTTCCGCACATTACACAAAATATACATACAATACACATTTTGTTCACTCATATGTTCATGGTGGTTTTATTTGGTTTTTCGTTCTTCTTTGCTCAGTCCGTCGCTTGCTTTTGCCCCCCCCCCCCCCTGCATCATCTTCCTAATACCAATTTTCTTTTGAATGGCTTTATTTCTTGTGCTCGAGATTGAAACAGGATAAAAAGCGCCAACATTACCACATTTAAACGAAAATGCAAAGAGAGAGAGAAAAAAAAGAATCATCGTTATAAAAACCCCTTTTTTTATAATGTTCCTCGTTTCCATATTAGTATTTGCCACACTCTCTCGATGTTTTCAGTTTTTTTTGTTTTTTTTTATCAATTTTTTTTTCTTTCGTTGTTGCCGTGTGCTTCATCATCGTCTTTCGATGCAATGTCTTTTCTCTGCTCGTTTGCTACATGTGACTGGCAATTTTGTTTTCTCCGTACTATTTTCTACGCGACAACGTTCATTCGGTTCTTTTAACTGTGTGTGAGTTGACAAACTAACATACTTTCAAATCGGAACATTTTCGTGTGTATTTTTGCAATTGGCAGCTATATCAACGTGACTTTGATGAACATAAGAGGAGGAGAGTGAGAAAAAAAAATATAATTCTTTCAAGTGTTCACTAGTTTGGTGGTTGCACCATTTTCCAACCCTCTTGCATCCGCTGGCCGATCTGGAATTCCATCCAGATCGATGTATTATTAGTTTGAACGTTCGTTCGTTCGTTCGTAACCGAATGTATATGAGTGTGTTTGATATGCGAGAATTATTTCATGTAAAACACATCCTTCAACAAGCAACACGCGCTTATGTGCACCAGCAACCAATTTCGGTTTATAGTATATATGCTATCTCTCTTGTTTGCACTCTCTGCCAATCGGTGTTTTGCTTCATTCGATCCAAATACGAATACGACGTGCATTCAGTTCCAAAGTATATCCACTTTACCAGCAAACACCAGGAAAAGAACGAACCTGGCTGCATGTGCATACTCTGTGGTTTCAAGCTGGTCGTGTTCGTTCGAGTGTCACACTAACTGGAAGCTGATGTCGATATTTTGCCCCAGCCTTTGAGCATGTGTTTGTGTGTGTGTATGTGCGTTCATGGTGAGTTTGTGTTACATTCTCGTCAATCGCAGTTCAATGGTTTGCCAGAATTTCTCAGTCATGGCATGTGCATGCTTCAGAGAATGCATTTGGGAAAAAGCGCTACTGCAATTTTATGTGCAACTCAAATACAGTATGAACAGAGAAAATAGCAACAACTCTTGATGAGAGTGAGCGGGAGAGAATAAACTTGGCACCGTAACCAGCGCTCAAGTGCATGTCAGGAGTTCGATTTTTTACCGTTTTTTTTTCAATCGCAATTTAAATAAACCAATCAGTGCGAGCACAGTTCCATTGAACACTTCCCTAGTTGGCTTGAGTTTCCCATTTTTCCCTCTTTATTTGTATTTTTTTTTTATTTTTATTCCATTTGAAAATCAATTCAATCAAACCATAACAGACAGTTGAACGTTTTGTGAATGAATTCACTTCATTTTCTCATTCTTTGCTGTCAAATGAGTTTATCGCTTGTAAATTGGGTCGCAATTTCTTTTTTTTCCGTCTCGAAATCCAACTTAATTCAACGGTAGCTCTATTTATGCTGTCACACCGTAGATGATTTGAAGTGGTTTTCATGTGTCAAAATGACTACACAATAATAATCGCAATCACATGGAAATGCAGATTAAGAGATTGAGCAATCATTCAAATATCATGACGTGTTATCCAACGTGTTATACTTGATTTGAATGCGCCAACTCATTTCAAATGCTGCCACTTCTCTTGTTTCTCTTACAACTAAATGTATGGCTAGTCATTTTGTCATCCTCTTTTGCATTTCTATTTCACATGACATATTCAGTGTACGTTTTTATGCTTTTTTATATGGTTCATTTGTTTAACATGTTGAATGTGCTCATAAAAATGCATATTTTCACCATATTTATTTACTAAAAAGCTGTTCATTTTCCTCAATAATTCATCAAAATGAATTTATAGATTCGTTAATTCGTGCATGAATTTGAATGTTTGCCAGTGATGATCCAGAGGCATTGGATTGTGTTGAGTACGTCATAAACGTTACACATAAATGTAGTAGTAAGGTACTTTTAAGCTAGTGGCTTGAGTGCTTGAGTACAAAATATGAATATTTAATTAAGCTATTAAAAAGGTTGGGAACTCTCGTCTACTTGCTCTTTTTTTTTCCCTATAAAATCAATTATCAAAATAAAAATTGATGGGCCATTTCATACGGTTGGTGTTTGGAATGGTATACTAAAAGCAATATGGCAAAGGAGATGTAAGAAGCAAAAATGATAGAAATATCTTATGAAAATTCAAAAGAAACAAAAAATTGTGTGCTAAGCATAAAAGAGCACCATTTATTGCTGTATTGATGTGTGAGTAAAATGTTCATTTTTCAATGGCGGATTCACCAATGGAACTTTGAACTTTGAGAGAAAAAAGAAGAAGATTGTTTTAATAAGAAAGAATAAAAGAGCACCAAATTTACTTTACGTCCATGGCGCTTCTCCACTTTTATCTACATCCCAAGTAAATATTTATTTTTCGTGTTACATTTCTTTAGTGCAAGTATAACTCACTTTGTTTTTGGGGAGAGAAAAACAAAATTCAACGATTTACCGTGTTCTCACCATATTTTTTTACAGTGGCAATATAAATCGAAACAAAAGTACGCATAACGATGACAGGCCGCGATAAACACTCTAAATACGAATGAAGAATATATTTGGCGAGTAACAGTTTTCTCTAGTTTATGTGTGTGTATATTGGTTAGCTGCTATTACACTGACGTATTTTGCCGCGAAAACCGAATGAAACAAAGAAAAAATATCGCACAATCGTACACAAAACGATCAAAACTAACTGTTTATTTTCCAAGTTTGTTGTCGTTTTTTTTTCTCCGAACAATTGCAATGCATAAAGTTTTGTCTTTCTCACTCTTTCGACCACGGCACATACCAATGCCAACACAGACACACATCCAAATTATTCATTTGCGTTTCGAAGTATTTCATCAGCATGGAATCGCGTGCTCCAGAATATTGTATATGATTTCGTCTAAAATGTTATTTTAACAACAACAAAACCAACCAATCGCGTTTGATTCCGTTTTTCCGATTTGCGTCTTGCGCGAAAACGTATGTTGTTGTTGTTGTACAATGTACACTTGTAACATGCAGCAGCTATTATCAAGTTAAAAGGGCAAAAATATCTGATAATAACAGCCATTTTTCGTGTGTTCATCACGTTCAGCACTTTTTCCCTTGCGCTCGTTATTACATTTGTTTAAATTTTTATTTTGCTGTTCAGTTCGATAAATAAATTGTATACATAAATATATCTATATACATTCATTTTTCTTAAAGCGCTGTTTTTCACTGCTATTCGAATTTGCCAAAGGTAAAAGTTTCGTTTTACGATTCAAACGAGTATTATATAAAAATGTTTACAACTGAGAAGAAAAAAAAAATATGTTAGTGTTTGTTTTTTGCAGCTCGTCGTCCTCGTAGTCGTCGCCATTGCCGTCGTTCGTTCGTTCGGTTTTTTGTTTGTTTGTTGGTGTTACGTTTTGTTGGCGAATTCATAAACAAGCGCACATCAACAATATGCTATATTACCTCGCTCAATTGGAATAAACTGTGGAAATCGACAGGTTTTTGTTTATGATCGCGCTGAATACCATTTTTACCGTTTGTGTGCACGATGTTTTTGTTGTTGTTGTTTTTTCTCTGTAGCCTCCGCATTTTTAGCGAATGAATTGGAAGAAACGTTGCGAGTAAACAATAAAACTTCACTTTCTTTATTGTGTATTGTTGAAAATTGTTGCTTGTTAAACATCTTTGCGCATACAAACAGACATCGGAACACAGGAACACATACTGTCGTTGTTGGGCATATTCTGTAGTCGTTTTTTTTGTTGTTGCTGTTGTTGCTGTTGCTGTTGTTTTTACCATTTTCGTATTCACATAATATCCTAGTTTTGATTGCCGCCATTTTTCATTTTAACTATTCGGTGTATTCATCAAAACTTTCCACTGAAACATTTTTCCATCTATATTTTAAGGCTGTTAATTGCAATCGCATGCTGCAGTACATGAGCTTGCAGAAACAAAAACATCTGTTTGTTCAGTTGCAAAATTTGCTTCGAGCAGCGAATTCTCAACGAATATGGAATTAGATAAACAGACAGAGAGAGCGCGCGCGATGCAATTTAAAATGCGATCGGCTGTAATTTCTCGATAGCAACATTTTGTTGCAATGCTATCGAGTTATTCACGAGTTTAACAGACTAAAAATTAAGTGCACACGAAAGGCTGGCGTCATCATGAAAACGAATTATTACAGCTTATTCATCAAAACGTTAATCAACCACATTTATTTATTTTCGGTGTGGGTGAAAAAAATGACGTGGAGAAACACACACAACAAAAAAAAAACAAATTGAAACAGGAGACAGAGGCGCTTTTGTGTTCTGTATTCACATTCAACATTATGGCATTGCAAGTGGACGGCACACATACAAACGAACAGGAAGCTCAACCCCGAATTCAAAATCGATCGATCGATTGGAACCGTAACATTGTGTGCACAGAAAAAAAGAAAGAACATTAAAATAACGTTTAATAATATTTATGGGTTGAGAGAGTAATATCAGTGCTGTGGCGCTTTGTTGTTGTGGTGTTTGTGTGCGCTTGCCGCATTCAGCGCTTAATAAAGATATTTATGTGCCATTTCGTGCTGCTTAAATGTAATTCGCATATAAAAATAAAACATACATTTATCACATTGAGTGTGTGCGAGAGAGCGCTTGAGCGTACCAGATGAGCAATGGTGATTCAAAGGGATTTGGGGCGGTAAGGAGGAGCAGTGGAGAAGGGTGAAAGATGAAAATCATCAAAAATAATGTCAACAACCGTACAAAGTGAAGCAATAACAGCGAACCATTTATGCATCGAATATATTGCTGTTGTTGCTGCTCTTTACACATGCATTTTTCTTCTCATACAGTTTGATGATCGTTGATGAACAAAAAAAAACAAATTCAGCTCATCATTATGCTGTGAATACCATTTTACTCACGCAGTAATTTAGATTGTTATTGATAATTTTTTGTTGCTGTTTTGTTTTGTTTTTTTTTTATCACATTCAATATTTTTAATCCTTTATACATGCATAAACTCTTTGAAAACTGTTTTTCTTTCGTGTCAATATTCACCATTTTACATGGGAGTCATGCGAATATTGTCACTGCTGTGTCACGCAATTTATTGATTTTTATTTAATGCTTCTCATTTTTTTTGTTGGAGTTCGACATGAATTCTTCATGTTATGAATTGTGAAAAATGCTTGCGCTTCATGATTGAAATTGAAGTACACACACACACACGCATATACAGGCGCACTTGTACACAATGAAAACTCCATGCAATGTGCGGTTTAATGAATTTCGCAATAATTTCACTAATTTTATTTATCATTCCATTGGATAACTTGGGCATACATGTTTTATGTTTTGGGCGCTTCGAGGTCTCGGTGTCATTTTCGTTGAAATATTGAAAAATGGCTACATACGCTTCTTCGTTACAGTAAATTAACTCGATATTTGTTCGTGTGTCTGTTTGTTTTTTTTTTTTCTTTTTTTTCGCACTGAAATAAATCAAACAGTTTTTCGGTAATGGATGTTGTAAGCACGCAAAATTAAAATTGAGCCTGATGTTAGCGTGTATTCGAATATCAAATGGGTCGCCCTCCCATTCCATAATAATCGAAATTAAAATGCGATTAAATTTTCAACATCATTGCACTACGTGAGGGGTGAATGTTCATGTAACCACAATTATTCACCGAATATTTGCCCATTCGAAATAATTAAAATAAAATGGTGCAATTTTAAATAGGACGTTGATATGATTCCCATATATATTAATCATGTGCGTTTATGTGCGTGTGTTTGTTTTTCTGTTGGGAAATGGATCATTTTCTTTTTTTTGGTTCGTGGCCACAAAATGGTGGTTTTGATTGTCACTTTTGTTTTCCATTCGTATTCTTTTTTGTTGTTGTTATTCTTTGGGCTGGCAAACACAAAAAGCGGCTTCATTTTGAATGATTAATGAATTACTTTGTAATCAATATTGCTAATTTAGATTTGTTTATTTGATGGTTGCGCTGAAGGGTAGGCAGTGACAGGCTCAGCTTGGTATGAATTGGATTTCAGTCGATCAGGAAATCCAAAACGCAAATAAAAAAAATTTATTCGGCACATCAAACAGTTTTCCAATAGATGTTATTTGAGTAAAAGAAAAAAAAATATCGAGAATCACCCAGTTAGCGAGGAGAATTGAAAAAAAACACAACAACAAAACACCGAGTGGAAGTGGAAAGCCAAAAAGCAATATTGTCAGTGCAAATCAATTGGCTTGAGTTTATTTTAGCGAATGAATGTGTGCAAAATGCATTGTACAGTGTATATGAGGCATCGAAGATTAAAATTGGCTGTGAATATGGACATATACACAGCGATAAGCTGATGCAATGAAAGTATAAACGCACACACACCCACACATACAGAGAAAAAAAAGCAACGCGTCATGCATACTAAAGCCATTTAATTTTGATGCACACGAAACGATTCATGAACTTCATGTCGAACTATTAATAATGGCAGCACTTGCCAATATCCATCCGAATGGCAAACACGGAATTCATTTTAAACGAGAGAGATGAAAAAATAATAAGAGCACGACTAAAGTGGTTTAGGAGCGGTTTGAATTTTGTAGTTTCGATGGCTTAACATTTGGCTTGGTCTGCCCGCCTGCACGTCCCGTTCACCGGTTAGTTTGCATCATTGGCAATCATGCCACTGCACACATTCACAAACAATTGAATTTCGCCTCGAACCAAGGGATATTTTTTTGAATTAACCCGATATCACTTTTATCTCTGCATCGCTTGTTTCACTTGTTTGTATTCAATTTTGTCCGTTGCGTTTGTATTTTTCCCTCCCCATTGGATTCGCCATTGAATCGTTCGATGCATATATTTTGTACCGTGTTTCAGTTTGTTCATTTCAACCATGTTTCTTCTCCGATTCGCTTAGCGCTTTAGTATGTCATTGTTCATATCATTGGCATGCATTGATGCTCGATTGGCAGTCGAATCGAAAACGTTCCAATGCTCTTCCTTGGCTTGTGATCCATGTGGATTTTCCGTGTATGCCCGTAGTTGTCTGTCTCTCTCCTTCTCTCTCTCTCTGTGTGTGTGAATATGTTTTTTGGTGTGCAATGTGAATGGAGCTTATGTGTATGTCTCGTGTACGTTCAAATGTGCCATTCAGTTTCATTTTCAATCCGCTATTCAGTTTTATGCTCGAACCCATCCGATGTGATGTCATATTATTTCGAGTGATCAATGAACCATATGTCCCTTCACAAATATCACGTATTATAAAAAGCTTTTTCATTGGCAAAAATAAATGACTCGTTTTAATATCAGCGTCCATAACACTGTGTTTTCATTTCGATCATGTAGAGTTTTTTTGTTGCACTCTTTTTTTTTGTTTGCTTTGCCCTTCACATTCTCTCAAACCTTTCCATTCATGACTTTGTCTGTCCAATGGTCTATTTCATTTGCGTTCGGCTACACTTATTCGTGACGCATTTTCACTTCAATTTTGGCCCATTCGCTTACTGTCAGCTTACGACCTGCTCTTTCTTTTTTTTGCTGTGGTAGTTTGGTTCTGAATGGCATATGGATAAATGTCTCGATAATGTAATAAAAATATTTATAACCACATGAATGTTGTATGATATATATTTTACGGCATCAGATTCGATTGCCGACGACAATTTTGTGTATATCAGTTTTATTCGAAAAAAAAATTCAATTTAAAAATTATCAGTTTAAATTCCAACTTGCTAACGTTCAATCATTAACAATTAATTTTTGACATATATTATTGACATTTTCGATAAAATGTCATGAATTTAGGCATCACATATATAGGAAATAATATTGGTTTTAAATTGAATCGACATGAAACGTCAATGATACCTATCCACAGGTTGAACTTTAACTTTTTAAATTATTCCTCGATTCATGCAATATAAATTATCACATTTGTAAGCTAACTGGAGTGTCAATTTAGAGCGACAAAACATCCAGCCCATTTTTCAAAGCAATAAATCAATTATGAATAAAAAAAAACTTAGTTGAAATTCCACTTTGAGCCACACAACTCGTGTATTCCCATAATTTAATTTGTAAATATTATTAACGAAAATGTAAAATTGAAACACAATTTGTGCACATCTTTTAACCGCGGCCATTCAACGATATATGATCGCTTAAATGGAATATAATTATTACGCTATTGATGAATAAAATTGACGCAATTTGAATACAATTTTTGACGTCAATCAATGCCACTCTTCGGAGTTTTTGGGCTATTCAACCGGTAAATTAATATAATTGAGTGACTTTTAACGTTCGTTAAAACATGTTGCTTGTGTACAAATATTTATGCTTTAGTTATTTCGAGCGCTTTGATAGCATTTGATAGTGGTGCACACTGAGGGTCGCTCAGGCACAACCAGAGCTATCAAGAAGCATATTCCATCGGGTCTTGCACGGTATTAATGTATGATATAATTGCTGGGTCGTTCAATTTTCAAAAAAGATCAAATTGGTTTTTCGATTAAATGTAGGCCAAATTGACATTTTATTGAATGGGAACTGAACATGTTCATTACATACACAGCCAACGAATTTTATGGTAAAATCATAAATGTGGATATTTTTAGAGGACTTGAGCGTGATGATATCAAAAAAGGGCTGAAACATTCAAACAAACGGTAGTTTATCAAAAGCAATTGGGTTCAAATAAATGTCCATGTACTAATACTGGGAGAGGAAAAAAAGTGTTTCAAATGATTTCAATCAAACACACGTTCAATTTGTATGACTTTGATTTATTGTAGTTTAGGTTGCATCTACTTGACGCATTTGTTAACAAACAAATAAAAGAAAAAAACCCGTATTTGTGATCGATGTGATTTTTATTCACTCCATACGACCGTGAGAGCTTATGACTCAAAAAAACAGTGATATGTAATGATTGCGCCAGCATATTTTAGCTTTTCGTTTCAGCTTCAAGTTAAGTTCAAAATAGTTTCAAGTTAAAATTACATCCAATTACGTTGAATGAGCTTTAAATTAAACTACTATGTGAAAAGGTCACAAATATAGCGAAATATATCACATATTTCTTACCCTGGGACGGTGCATGTCATATGACATATTGTGAATACATTCAAAATCGATTGTAAGAGTTAGAAGTGACTCTCTTATTCCATATTGGCATTAGAAATACCAGAATATCCATATTGATAAAGTCGAACCAAAAAAAAACAAACTTGTCTAAACTTTGAGAACTATTCGATTATTCAAAAATTGTTTGAGTTTTGCCATTTCGAACAGTAGTCTATGTATCGATATACAATAATGACTAGTTATAATCATGCAATAAAACTTGAAATAAATAAAAAAAACAGTTGGTGTATGCAATGTTTCATCTCGTTCGATCGAGAAAACTTTCGATGTGCACATGGAATGGAATCCATTTAAAGACGGTAAAGCTTTGAAAGTATTGGCCGTTCTTTTGCTAGTTGTCGTTTTTTTTGTTTGTTACAAAAAAGAGGACGAAAAGCACACATATAGAAAATCACATCACTTTAAATTAGATGAGGGCATGGAATTGAGAACGAAAAGTCACCAACGAACTAAACGTGTATCAAAAGAGTTTTTGAGAGCAAGAATGAGTAAAAGCAAGCAAAATTGTGTGCAGAAGTCGGAAAAAGTTGAGGGCCATTTTAGTATTATGCCAATAATAAAACGATCCAGTGAACATTTACAGTCTAACGAGCACAAGTGCAGTATCCTACACGATGCAAGAAGCGAATGTGTTACGGAAAAGTCGTGTAAAAGAAATTGTTTTTTTTTTCTTTTCGTGTTGTGAAAGACTTACATATTTCAGTGGTTGGGGGTACGAAAAAAAAGAAATTGCTTCTCTTTTTCACTCAAATTTATGTAACACATTTTGTCCGCTTGCCGTGGTTACTTACACTTGTTCACTGTCGCAGCGCATTTCACCAGCCTAATGCCATACGATCGCTATACACGTTTTTGTGCGATCGGAATTTCGTGAAGAATGGAGCGGCTTGTGTGTGCATATGAAGTGATTGAGTGCGGTGGATGTGTTCAAGTGAAAAAGTTCATAAAATTTATGAACTTGGTGAGCAAGCTGCGATTTTTCCGGAGTGTGTGTGTGTGTGTGTGTGTGTGTGTGTTTGTGTGGCTGAGTGGTGCATTGTGCAAGCGATGAACATTCGCGGTAAAACTTTCTTTGTCGTCTTTTTTTCTGGGTGTTTGAACAAAAGTAATCGAAGTTTATGTCACTCCTTCTGCCCATTTATTTTATTTGTGTTTCACTTAATGCCAGTTACTGTTGGTTTACGAAAGAAACAGTTTTATTTTTAAATGGCAAAACTAGATGAGCCGTTTTTCAAAAATGGCAATGCAATAAAATACAAGTGTAAATATCAAAGTTGTGGTACACTCAAAATCATCCAACATTTTTTTGTTCCCCCGTTGTCGCTGTATTTCAGTGTGGCTGTAGTAATGATGCCGTATCAAATGCACCGAAAAAAAATAGAGAGAGAAAACTTCCAATTCGCTTTATTCAAACGACGAATTTACTTTTTTTATTGAGGTTTTATGTGATTATATTTCTATTCGAGTTCTTTTTTTTGTATTCAACCGGGCGCACATCGTCGCTTTTGTCTCGTTTGCCTCACTTAGTTCTTCTCTTTTTTGCATTTTCACAGACAATTAAATTGTTTTTCCTTTTTCTTTTTCCCATCATTTTTATGTGAAAACTTTGTGCACCAAGCAAACGAAAGAGAGAGAGAGAGAGAGAGAGAGAAAAAAAAGCTCATGTAAAACGTTGAACACAAACGGTTGAAGCGGTGCTTAAAAACGTAAAATATTATTCCTTTTGCATATGTTGTCAAGAGTTTTACGGGCGTATACAGAGTGACTGTTTTGCTTGTGTGCTTTGGTTTTGATATCGTTTTCATTGCAGCTCATTGAAACCGAGCCTACTAGATGAGAACGCAATTTCTATCAAATTATAATTTTTGTTTTATCGCTTATGATTGCCGGTGTCGCAAACGGTAATTGCGCCAGACATCATATACTTTCACCATATATATACACATTTGCTGATGGTTCGGATATCATTATTTGCGCCTTTTTGTTTAATTTCTTTGCACTCAAGAACGAGCGTCGGGTGGATTTCATCATACACATTTGATGTGCGTTTACAGTCTCATTTGATGATGATGATGGTGATGTGTGTGTGTGTGTGTGTGTTTTGTTTTTTCATACATTAGAATACCGTCTAATCATTTGGTGCAAACATACGATGCTTTTAGGCTCCTAACCACAATTCAGTTGGTTAGGTGTAAAGAAGGCTATGTTCTCAGCAGTTTTGTGTTGCCAAAACACAGATCTGTTTATGTTGATGTTGTGTGTGTATGATTCAGCTAAAAGAGGATAATAAACTGGTTTTTACGACAGGTTTTTATACATTTAACAGCTTTACTTCTAAGCAGTGTACTGTAAACGAATCTATTCCAAACTCTTTAAACGGACAGCATAAAATTCCGTCAGAATAGAAATATTCCCTTTTGCACACTGAAGACTAAATAAGCTGTTTACATCTTGACATTAAATTTTCTTCATTTTAATGATTTTCTCAATGAGATTCCTATTAACACTATCAAACTCTGTCAAGTATAGTATCAAAGTTATACTAGACTGAAAGAGTATGCTTCTGAAAAATAATCGTTGCGATGAATGAGAATAAATGCATTACATTGCTTTTAACAAACTTGATTTTGCGACTCATCAAAATAAAAAAAATGCGAATGCTTTTAAACGAGACAAACAACTCATGAAGATTCATTTGAATACATGCATTGAATGTGGATTACCATTACCTTTTACTCTGTTCACCGTTTACCGTTGAAGTAAGTGAGACTCGTAAAAAAGGTGGTGTATTGTTTGCCCGCAAGTCGCATATGAGCATAACAACAGTTATTGGTGTAAGCTTCATTATATTGAATGTTCCTTCGAAACATTGTTTATCCATTTAAAAAAAACAACGGAATCGCAGACGCGAAACTCCATATCTATGTATCGATTGAGTGTCAATACTCAGCCAGTTCAACGCGCTTCCATCGGAGCCTTGTGTTCTACTTGCAAATGTGCCTGTAACCAACTTGCTCTTGATTTACCGCCGCGAATTAAATTCCAGTATGTGTTTTGTCTGTATTTTTCAGCGGGTAGCCGCACGTGCATGCACAAAGCTTATTCTTTACATGCACGCAATTTCGACCATCGCCATTAACGAGCGAGCGAGCGAGAGAGCGAGAGAGAGAAAGAGAGAGAAAGAGAGAGAGAGAGAGAGAGAGAGAGAGAGAGAGAGAGAAAGAGGAAGAAAGAGGGAGAGACGAAAAAAAAACTGGTTGCCCTGTAACTGACAGTGAACAAAAATACTCTATTAGTTGAAACTAATTACCAATGCATGCGATCGACCACAAACCACAATCGATTTGGCCACTTAGCAATTACTATTAGTCGCGGCACAGTGGCACAATGGACACGCTCATCCGTTTCATGATATTCCATAGCGCTTCCATTGTTGATGTACATTTTATCACGCGCGGGTGTGCGCGCGCTTCGAATCCATTTAACATTTTGTGTTCCGCGGTGAGTGCAACGCTGGCCATATATTTAAAAATGTGTGATTGCAAATCGGTGATTGTTGCATGTCAATATCGACCCAGATTTTGCACTCTCACTCATAACTTAGTTATGGACGTTGCACGACATGTAATGTAGAATGGCTTGTAAACTCATCCGGTGGCGGCTTACTAATGTTGTGAGGAAATTAAACGGAATGAGAGGAAAACCGACTGTAAATTGTACAGTGGATTTGAAATCAATTGAAAGCGCAGTCTGGCGATTACCTATCAATCACCATGACCGATATTTTCTATTTTTTTCTCTATCTCTTGCTTTCTGCGTTAAAACAAAAAAAAGGCAAAAAAAAACTCAAAAGCAATAGGCATCATATTATTATTTATGATACCATCAATTTAGTTCGATTTGATATGATTTTTGTTGTTGTTGGTACATTAGCCTATATGCTTTTGAACGAATCTAGGACAGTAATAACTGGACCATCTGGCATCATTTTATTTGAAAACAAATAGTTTTGCTTTTTGTATTGTCAATTGGATGAGTGTATTGAACGATAACTAGTGCTATTGAGAGAAACAACACTTGAGAGCACTTTGAACATGTTCCTAAATTATTTCTAGACTACTAATGGTTCACAGGATTGTGCTGTCTACGTCAAAGCAATAGCTTTGTTTCATTTCAAATCCCAGTTTCAGAGTTGCTAACGATTTTTCCAGAAAAAAAAAGTGTTTCGAAGTGCTCATTGACATGAACATTTTCTGAAAATTGAAAAAAAAAATGCAATTCGACTGTCTATGTTGCCTGAAATTGAAAACAATAACATACAGTCTAGATTTTACATCCACTGTCTTTCTCTCTGATTCGAAACAAGTCCACATGTCATTGTTTCGTCTGCATATAATTTTTGTTATGTATTTCGTTCATTAAAGCGGGACAAAAGTGGATGTGGATGTTTGTGTTTGTTCCAAATTTGTTCATGACATTCATTGTACATCGAATGAACATTGAGCAAATGTACTCTCATTACTATTGATGTAAAAGCAAAGAAACTTCTTCATGTATTTAAGGTTTGTTTTCAAAAATTGAAACAAAACTGAATACATTCGGGCAGAGTTTAATCACATAAACGAATGAAGACGTAGTAAGCAACATCAAAGTTAAATTTATTACATCTTGTTGTAATGTGACTCTAATTTGATGATAATAACGCCATCGCTTAGACTCTATACGAGTATACTGGCGAGTATTCTTGAAAAATATCAACATGACACAAGCCAGATCGATGATACATGTGCTCACAAAAATAAAAAATAAATCGTTTGCATAACACTAAAGCACTCATGCTAGCGATGCATGACATAGCCGAATACAATGGATGTAGTTTTGCTTGTTGTTTTTTTTTTCTTAGAAAACAAAATATTTGCCCAAAAAGTTCAAATTAAACCTAAAAAAAACCTAAAAAACCTATTCATTACTTAACCAGCACCAGAAAATGGATACTCGCTCTTCAAAAGTATGCGCCTTCTACGAGTGAATTTAACAGAAGAGTCGAGCGTGTTATGCATACATAATCGAGGTCATTGAGGTCTTCAATGTAGTTTGGATCCATTGAATCGTCCATCGCACCCGGATATGAGAGTAGTAGTCAACTTACTGGTAACATATTGCTAATAAACTATGTAATGCTCGTAACGTTTCTATAAACAACACGGTATTGCATAAACGATCTTTACAATTACATTTCTGCAATTTTATTAGTAAAGCCAACAAATTCAGTAACTAATAGTTATTTATTAAATATGAAATCATCTTTACAATTTTATGTAAAATTGTACTAAATTTATCATCTTCTCTAATAATTGTAGAATTGTAATTGTAAACATCGTTTATGTAATACCCTCAAGATATTTTATGCGTTGGTGTAAAAACTGGTGTCTACAATTTTATTACTTTCGTGTAAAATCTATAGGATTTCTTATAAGCTGTAATGTTCTTTCAAACTGAACGATTTTCATATTGCTGCAACTTATAAAATGAAATTCTTGCAAGACAATGATGTTAAATAAGTTCGTTAAGAATAATGTAAAACTGTATGTATTAAAAGACATATTTTTCACGTAAACTTATTACGATATGTGAAAAATATTGTGCATTCAATTGAACATGAATTCGTGGTGCATTACCACACAATACATGCAGCATGAGATTACTTGCAGTGTATTTAATGTCCAGTTTAATTTCAACTAATTGAAAACAAACATTGAAACTTGTGGTTCATGATGCCCATTGTTGCTCAGATTAAATTTTATTGGACATAACATACTCACATACGAATGGCATTCAGTTCAATTGTAAACATGAACTCTTGACAAGAATGAGTCTGCCACTTTGGAATGCTCATAGTGTTTCAATTGACCATACTAAATCAATTGATTGCATTGCTATATTGAATATTTTCCGTTCAGTTTGTCATGAAATAATTTAACAAAGAAATTACCACAATCTAACATGAAATGCAATCGTTGCAAAACCAAAACATCTGTACGAAAAGATATATGCATATTTTACAGGTGTTATCAGAGGTACTCTTTGTCATGAATCGAAATCCAAAAAAAAAAATAGTTCACGTTGGTCATGTACCACCAGTGCAATACTGTGTTATATCCTGGTGAACGCATCGCATAATACATTCGCCTGACTGTATGTGTCTAGACTGTGCAACGTGCAAAATGTATATTGAACACCGTCTAGATGGGTCCGTAGTGGAACACATATATACACACATTGCACATTTTATTTGTAAGCTTTTGACTATGATGTATCTGAGAATCCTTGAGATGAGTTTCTCTTTCGAATTCCGAATGGAATGCTTTAAAATAGATATTTCATATTTTCTCAAGTGTTGTTTGTCGTCCAGATTTGTTATTTTCTTTTTTCGTACTCTTGACAATCGTGTATAACATATTTTCGTCATAAAAGTAAGAATTAATAATGGTTTCAATACTGAATTTTGATGGCATAAAAGCAGAAAGGCGATGCATTCAATGCAATCAACAGCATGTTGTGGGCATTGAGAGACGAATCAAAAGAAAAGTTGAAGTGCTTGGAAGAGAGAGAGAGATAGGGCGAGAGTGAGAGAGAAAGAGAGAGAGAGAGAGAGAATAAATTACGAACGTATTTAAAGTTGAGCAAAATGCAGAACAAAAGCAATTGTGCACACGAAATGAAAAAGCCAAGACGACACCGGTTGCAGAAATAGCGGGTACATCGCGTAAAATGCCAAGAAATTCTGTATAGAATAAAAACAAGCGCGATCAGAATAGAGCAAAAGAATATTGAAATATGAATGAAAGCTGCTTCGATGATGAGACGCTTTGGAGTAAAAACAAAACAAAACAACAACAAAAAATCCATGGCACACAAAAGGCGTAGAAAGAAACATTGCGAAAGACATGCAAATTCCAACAAAAGGAATACTTTTTATGAAATAATACTACACTTCTTTTTTTTCGTTGTTTCTTAAGTCATAACGTCGGTTTCTTGGAACCTTTGTTACTTTTGGCTCTTTGCCTGATTGATATTGCCTTCTGCACGTGATACCATTATTAATAACGCTTCTTAACATCTTTTGTCTTTACATCAACTGAATGAGATAACTATGTTAACAACTCTCGTTACCTGGAAATACAAAGAAGTTTGCTACTAAGCGGATTGAACAGCAACAACTGAAACAAAGACAATTTATCCAATCTGTTTTTTTGCCTGTTTCCAACAATTATCACAATTTCATTGCAAAACACAAATAAACAATTTCAACATCTCAAATGAGAATTTAACTTGCTTTAACAGGAATCTATGAATATCAAAGAAAAAAAAATGGAAAGAGTGGAAAATAAATATATAAGACCACTATTTTTCTTGGATCTATTATAATATTTAAAGTTTTCAATTTTCGAACTTTTCGATATTGTTCACAATGTTTTTGATAGTACTGGTTTAAAAATCTCCAACAGCGAATCTGTTTGCTTTATTGAATTACTTAAAGAAATATTCATAATTGTTCAGAGTTTTTTTTTTATTTTAAAGTTTTATTTTTATTTATTGATGGATGGATGCATCTATTTCATGCAAATATCCACACATTTGCATTAATACATGAAAGTCCATGGGGGAAATTTCTCATCAAATATTTTTGTTTACGTAGTTTTATTAAGGTAGTTAGTCCTAGGTAGTAATTAAAAAAAAAAATGTACAGTATTTTTGGATTCACAACAGTGGGATTTTTTTTCAAAAAAAGTAAACTTATAACATTTTTGTTTTCAACGTAGTAAAATTGTGAACGTGGTATGCAATATACTACCATCGAAGCGGGAAAATTTAATTTTTCACTGCGTGCGTCACATTCAAAGCGAACAAGGTATTGTAAATGATGCTTGTCATGTGAGCTCATTTTTCATACACTTAGTTGTCCATTCTCTACGTGAAACCACAAGCGGAAGAAAAACAAATTCTCTGTGATAATTTTCTGTTGTCTATTTTCGATGTCAAAAAAAATTTAAAAACATATATACATTGGATTCGTTGGTCTTTATGTTTTGGAATTCCAGTGAATCTCTTATGAATTTTTTTTATGCGTTTTTTATGCATTTTTTTATTACTTTGTCATTTTTACATATTTTTTTAAAAATCATATATTTAATGGCCTGAAAATACGCGAATTTCACAAGGAATTTCATCATTGAAACTGATATTTACGCAATTTTTTCATCAAATTGAGACCATTTTTCAGTTCACCTGCTTACAAGCTTTTCACAAGGTGCTTACAAGCTTTTATACGTTTTCTTAATCTCTGTTGTAACAGTGTGAGTTCTTGAAGTTGTCCAAAATAGAAGACTTTATTCGAGATTTGATGTGGTGATTTTTCTGTTGAATTTTAAAAACGACTTGTGATTTTTCGATTTTGTAAATATTTTGATTCATTCGAGCAAAACTAATATTATGAATTCATTAAAAAATTGCTCCATCAGTTTGAATTCATGGAGCGAGTAAAATTGTAACATGAATTTGCACATCGTAGAGCAAAAAAAGATGGTGAAAAACGATGAAACGCTTTGAATAACAGCATAACGAAAATAAATGCGATGAACTGGGGGGACAACACAACTAAAAAAAATGATTGATGATAAAATATTAAAATAAACAAAGATGAATGGTGACAAATGTCACCGAATCGAGGTGCCATTGTCAACACTAATTTGTTTTTTTGCGGGAAACTAAAGAAAATTGTTGTTGCAAGAAAAATATCGTGCAATGGGTTAACAAATCCGGATAAAATCATCACTATATTTACACTGTTTGTCAGCATCAACGCATCGAGCGCACAAGCAACATTAACAGTGATAAAAAGTCCATGTGGATGCTTCTTATTTGTCGACAAAACGAAGACGTCCCAAGTGATTGAAGAATCAAATTGCTGCACACATTCAAAATGCACTAGTTCCCAATTTAATTCAACTTTATTTCTGTTTCACAACGATTTGGGCCATGTTCAAACCCTCTCTCTTTCTTCGCAAGCACATAACAGATGTTAAATTGGATTCACACACACACACACATACACACAAACAAAGACAATAAGAAAATGCGATTTTAGTGCACACAACTAGCGCGAACTTTTTATCGCAAACTTTTGTGCTCTGAGATCCATTAAACTTGGAAGATATTTTGGGCTTGGCATGTGTTGCAATTCGGGAACTAGACGAGAATTAATTCACCTCGTGCCAATGAAAATGCAGAAAAAAACCGAACCATGTTTTTCACATGACTACTCAGTTTTGTTGGGAGGTTTTTTTTTGTTGTTCCTCGTTTTTTTTTGGCTTTTACATCGTTTTCTTATTCAGGCCAAATAAAGTGCTGGAAAATTTACAACAAATTGCCCTTTAAATAGTGAAATAAATAAATTAAAGCTGTAATGTGTGCACTGAATATTGTACCGAATATTTGAGTGTGCTTTGCATTGTTTCATGCATTTCATTCATTCGAGATGATGTTCATTGTTTTGAACAATTTGTTTAAGGCATTGTTTTTTCTTTCACCACTCCGGTAGTGGTATACGATTGTTTTCGGTGTGTACAAACATACAATGACGAGAGAAACGAAAAAAAAAATATATGAGAGAAACGTGCAATACATACTACGGTGTTGTCGTTTGCTCCGGTTTTGCTTTGCTTCATTTTGTTTTATTTTGCGGTTTTACATTGCATTGCCACCGTGTCTAGTAAAAAGGTAAAATCGTTGATTTTCTTGAGATTAAGCATTGTGTCGGTTGCTTATGCATGCTGCAGATTTGCACCGTTCTCAGCAAATATTCAAATGCTTCAATGATTAATGGCATTAAATAGAACCAACAGCGGCAATTTCCCACGATAGCAACAAATACAAAACAAATTGAAAGTTTTTCCTTTGAAGTGAAGTCAAGCTATTTTACCCTAATAGGACAATAGGTAAAGCCATGTAACTTTTTCACCTGTCTATTTTTACCGCGCGCCCGCCGAAAAAAAAACAGTTGACTAAGCAAATTGCATGATGATCTTGGTTGTCGATTAGATTGCATCTATTTTTCAAATGTTTGGCATGCTGCCGTGCAATTCGAATCAATCTCCACCATGAAATATGAAAAATTTCATTTTGAGCATTGCCAAAAAGCAATTATGTATCATAAATAGTGGCATGCTAAAAGAGTGTGACTCGCGCACAAGCTCCGACGAATATCAAATAGGGTAAAATACAAAATGTAAAATTCAACTTGCATAGGAAAAACGAGTGAAGTTTACTAAAACTATTACACATTTTTTTGGCTGCAGTTGCTTTCTCTTTCCGGTGTTAAGCCGCACAGTTCCGTGTGTTGTTTTGTAGTTCTGTTTTTTTGTTGTTTTTTTTTACAATTTTGCCATTGTTTTTACACTGTTCACAGCAAAACAATTCCAATTTGATAATTTATGGATGGTAGTGGAAGCAGCGCATATTCAGCACATGCACACACACACACTCTTTTTTCCGCTTTCAAGCATTCATTCTCGGTTTGCTAAATGAAGTTTCGTTATTAATAGTTTTGGAACGCCACCATAAAGGGAAATAAATGGCAAAGTTATAATCAAATCGGATATAATAATAGATCCGAAAAATGTGTTTGAATCCGGTAACGCGGGAGCGCAACGCAAGATGAAGGAGCGAGAAAAAAACAGCGACCGACGTACCAACAGTCTGGTACGTTCGCTTGCACCAGCTATTCAACGAGTCAGCCATTGACTAACAAAACCAAAAAAAAAAAAAAAAAAACTGTGTTTAATTTGAAAGAAAATCAGGATTTGTGTCTTTCCGTTTCGCATTTTCGCGTTTTGGCTTTTTAATTTATTTAGCTTGTATTCGAAATATGTTTGCCTATTGTATTCGAACATTCCATTAAAAATGAAGCAGGCAAAAGAGTTAACTGAAAAAAGGCCCTAGCTAAGCCCCCAAAGGGAACACACAACAACAACAACAACAACAACAACAACAAATATATATTCAAGCCAAAACATTTCGTCGGTAATAAATTTTCATATGCAATGCACAAAACAACCCCAACCCCGACCACGACACATTTCCACCAAAACCTCGGTTTTATCGCTCCCATTCTCCCCTTTCGTTGTGCCGCTTTGTTTTCTCTCGGTTGGTGTGTGTATATGGTCGACAATCTTTTGTAACGCTATTTTCAGTTCAGGACGCACGTTCATACAAATATTGCATATGCAATTTTATGCTGACGAAGAAAAATATGATTTCGTTTATAATTTGTGGCTAAGCGTTTTGCTTAACGCACGTTCTTTCCGCGGGGCCAACCGAAACCACCGCAAGCGTTTGCATTTGCATCGTTTGTGAGGCCACATCGCTTAACGATTACATCTATGACAAAGACCGCAAGAAAAAAAAGTCACTGTAAGACCGCGACCGAATTTATATTGCCAATGCTTCCTGCTGGCAGTAATTCTTTTGCATTTGGCGTTCTTTTTCAAATCATGATAAACATGCTTTACGCACTCTTCTTCTTCTTTTTTCAGATAAAGACTCTCTCCGCTTTATTTTTTTTTTGGTTCAAATGCAACCTTCTTTCTCTTTTCAGGCATTTTTGTGTGCTTTGGAACGCTGCATTTCAAATTAAATGGAAATAACTTTTACGAAACTTACATTTTTTTCTGTTTCCATTTCGCTTTAAAAAAAAGAGTTCAACCACAGAAATTTAAAAAGAAAACTCAACATTCAATGTTGACAAATAAAATGAACAAATTCAAATTGCGATGTTTTTGCAATTTAAACATTTAAATGAATTGATATGTATAAAATTGTTTTAAAAGAATTCCAAAACCATTCATAAATTCATTTGGTGCTGCATGCTTAATGAATCTGGTGTACTTGGCAATTTTGTGAATTATGAAATTGCAAGCGATTTAAAGTGCATACCATGGATTTACGCAAGGCACTCTTTAGAGAGGGGGAAAACGTCATCTGAAATATTTAATATAAACAATTTATACATATGGATAACATTCAAAATGGCATACTTTTGAGCCCGGGACCGAAACCATTAATCTTTTGTGCTTGCAGCCAAATTAAAAAAAAAAACCTGCAAAAAATGCTTACCACAAAATGGAAAAATTCTTTAATGCTCATTGCTCACACAGTCTTTTTTTGTGTGTGTATGGACAAATTGACGCCATTCAATGAAAAATGCGGAATTCAAGCATGTGGTCGGCTTAATCTGACTGTAAATGTGGCAGGTGACAGGGATTGTAGTAGGAACTTGTAGAAAAGCTCATTTATGTATAGTGCCACAAGACTGTGAATAAAATTGATAAATTTCTCTAAATGGCGTAGAAAATGCATGTGAAATGTGTTTTGGACATGCATAACAGTTGGCAGTGTATGCTGATCACTGTGATCTTCTCTATATTTTTCTTTTTTTTTGTATTTTGCTGGTTTTTAATATTTGGGTCTGGTTTTCTGTGACACATCGTGCATTGTGGTTTTGTTTATCGTGGTCATTGTTTGTTTTTAGCTAGCAGCTGGACAACAAACTATCTAAATGTGACTCGTGCATCAACCTTTATGAATGTAAATACCAGTAACATCACTGACATTAACTATACAAACACTTGTAGTAGCTAAAACATGCCGTAACAAATGCAATGCGCTTATGTTGAACATGCACATGCTGTTGCTCGCTGTTTGACTCTCTCTCTCTCTCTCTCTCTTTTGAAGCTTTGTGCCAGAATTTTTCTGGAACGTTGGCCAACAAAATATTGACGTCTTCTGACCTAAAGCATTTACAACCCTTTTCTATTTCTGTCTCGATCTGCTGGCGATCACATATACAAGTGCTTTTGTTGTGTGTTTGTGTTTGTGTTTGTGTTGTTGTTGGTTTTTTTTTATTCAATTTCAAAAATTCTACATTTTCTTTGTTTGATTTTGTTCTTATGTTGGATTATTTGAGCAGCTACACAAACGGGAACTGCATTTGAACAGGAGTCAAGTTGCAAACAATGAACAACAATAATAATAAGACATAAAAAAATGAATGCACGACACACAACAAACTCCAGCTAACAAATGTTGTATTATTCGTGTATTTGTAGATACGTTTTTGTTTGAGGTATGGTGAATTTTCGTGCGTGGTCAATGGTCGCTTGTTTAATGTCTACAACGAATGCACCTCAACACCAAGAATCCAGAGCATATTTCGCACAAACCGATTGGTTGACCATTTATTCCTGTGAATATCCCAAAAAACTAGATCACTGGCTGTGTGTGAGTGTGTGTGTCTCTCTCTCTCTCTCTGTGTGTGTGTTTGCTGAAAACTTGCTCGAAAAATATTTATGCAGTTTATCTTGTGTTTGTGCACTGACATTAGTTTCATTTCATTATTTCACTTTTCGGTTCGTTGCTCAAACTCATTCGCAATGGTTTGTTTGCTTAAATTTTATGTTACAATAAAACCAAATCTTAGATTTTCAGTATCATTTCGTGTCTTTTCTCATGCTGATTTCTGTGAGAATCGTATACACCGACCTGTGGGTATTCTGTACAATTGAAGTACCACACAAAACATTGAAAAGGTGTGTGTGTGTGTGTTTGGCTGTTCGGTATTTGTTTGTGTGTATCCACTTATACACCGGTAAATCGTGACCACACAATAGTATTTGGTTGTTGGTTGCTGGTTTTTGTTGAAAGTTACTTCACATGAAAAATGAACTGACATACACGTTTGAAGATGGTGCACCGTATGTGGAAAACTTGGTCATATTCTTTTACTATTTGTGAAGGTGAAAATATACGCTGAATCCGGATATAAATGAAAATTATGCCAACAGTGATACAAACATCCGGGCTTACACAATACCAATGTGTCACACTGGCCAGTGCTTCAGTAATCTTTAACGTCATCCGTTGTTTTGTTCGTCGTATTCTGTGACACCATTTTATTTGTACGGTTAAAAGTTATACATGAATGGGTGTTGTATAAAAGTGATTCAAATTCCCAACTACATCTAATACCATAACCTATATATTTAGTTGGAAATGGCCATTGTTCACTGTTTCGTTGGTCATTATTATGTTCATATGTATGTTTGGAGCTCAAACACCTGTGCGATTCCCAACAATGACCAATCTGATGACAGTAGCGTGCTGCCATTTTGAATACGAAAATACGCCAACACTCTCAACCGTACCAGGGTATTCGAATTTATTGTTCTCATCCTCTCACAATTGTTGAACAAATATTTTAAAATTAACTTTTGGCTCGTGTCAATTTGTAAATTAAATGTTATTTATAAACGAAAAATGAATGAGTGTAACACAAAAACCAAATCTAAATCTAAATATTCAGTTTATTTGTTCACAGAGATTTATCAAATGTTTTATCTACATAAATAAACTTCCTTCCTTCGATTTATTCTTTAAAAACATTTGACATTACAATCATAAATAATTTGCTAGTTTATTTGCACCACACTGAACACTGAACAATGTAAAGTATCTTAATGCACCTAGGTAGGTGTTTCGATTTATTCCTGGAACTAAATTTGGCAAAAATCTAATCCTATTAAATGTTCAGGTAACAAATTGGCGAAAAAATGTGGTGACACACCTCTTGTTGCCCCATCTAAGCTACTTGACATATTTAGCCCATTTAGCTTTGCATTTGTGATGTTGGCAAAAATGGCTCCACTTAAAAGCATTTAGATCGAATGAAACAGATACGACCAAGGGATGAATGGAATGCTTCACCATAACGATTAAAATACCCACATATGCCACACACACAGAGACACAGTCGCACACACAAACACACACACACTTCCACACATATACGCACCAACATAATCTTGTGTAATTGTGCAACGTTCGCTTTTTTCGTTATTCAGTTACAGTGACCATTCAACATTCAAGCGCGGTTATCACAAGCACAGCTTTTTCACGATGGATGTTGACTCGAGAGGGAAAAAAAACCTCTTATCATAGCCCATGGCATTAGATTTTAATCCAGTTTAAGAGCGCATGTTTTTTTCGGTGCACAACAACGGAAATGCAACAGTGGAAAATGGTATTTTCATCATTTATAGCGGAAGGAAAAATGGACTGCGATTACAGCTTGTGTTTTTTTTTTCATGAACTTTCCCATAAAGAGCTGGAAATGCAATAAATATGGATAAAAATATGTGACTATTTAAATGGCATTCAAGTTTCTTGAAATGTTTCAATTTTATTCTTTATCCTCATTTGAAAATTTCAAATGAATTGGATTAAAGTCAATGAATATTTTGAAAGAAACAAAAATGATAAAAAACACTTCCGATGTTTTGACATGAGCACATATTTTTCATAAATTCTTTCAAAACTATCATATAAGTTGTTAACATTCACAGAACAACCTTTCACATGCATGCATTATCCCTCTCATATGCAACTTGATAGAATTTCTCAGGAAAAGATTTAAGGCTTAAATGCGCAATACGCAACGACGAAACAATCGCTTTATTCAAATGAAACGTGCGTATAAAAATCGGTATCATTGTATGATTTTTCAATTTTATGGGGTTGTGCTCACATTGAACGTTCAACATTCAACATGCACATTGATTGATGGCTTTAAAAATGCTATAGTTTCTTTCTCGTCAAAATGATGTAAAGTGCTGTGGAAATTGATAACGATTCCAATATATCAAATTTAAAATTGTTGGCATTTGAATGCGAAACAAAACTGAATAGAAATATTATTTTAATAAAAACTATTGTGATCTATCAATAAATCTTAAAATGAAATCTTATTAAATTATGTGATTTTCGAGTCCAGTTTGATCCATTCGGGATTTCTCATGCGGTCAATCTTTTGGAACGAGCTTCGGATTTATGTGAACGATGAATTTTTGAATTCTTATTCATCTTATTTTTTTTTGGTTCAATGAAATATAAAGTAAGGCCACTTTTTGACGTTAAGTAATAAAACAAAAAAATATCTGTCTTCTAAAGTGGAAAAACTGTTCTTACCTCAAAATGCGCTTGAGTTTTGATTTCCATCGAAACGGTTCGTTCGAAGTCATCTATTTGATCACATTTATCGTACGAGATGAACTCATGCACGACCGTGCATTACCATCCATTTTCCATATGCACTGAAATAATTGGATAGCAATTTATTGATATTGATGCAGCTTCGTATGCATTTCATTCAATAAATTGTGTAATATTTTCCGCATACGTATTGTTTTTTTGTTCGTTCGTTCGTTCGTTCAGTTCAGTTAATGCGGATTTTCAATCTTCTTAAATCTTTGATTCGTCGATGAGAATTGTTCTTCGTCAATTCCAGTCGATTTCAATCCCATTTTGGTTCATCCAATTGTCAATGAATTTATATCTCTTCACAGCATTGAATATCATGTTTTTGTTTGTTTGTTTGTTTCTGTTGCTGTTGCTCGCTTCTTCAAAATGTGATTCGTTTACATTTCGCCCTTTGTCGAGCAGCTGAATTCCATTTCAATGGATAATCTTTTTAAGAGTATTTGTTTTTTTTTTTGTAATATCAAAAAGCATGAGAAACGTGAAATGCATTTGTGAAATTCACTTTTGTACGGTTTACAATGTGGATGGCGTATGAAATGTTGAAAATCGCGTGCAATTTTACCATTCACATCTCTATTTACAAAACTATTTCAAGATTCAGCACTATGGTTGGTGAGTATGATGTGTTTGGCATTGCAATAAAAATTCCTGAATTATGTATATCATTGCGACCTCGTCGTTTTGCCACTCTCAGCAAATGTTGCAACAAGGTGAATATGAAATCACATTTTTCTCATTTTCGTTTCAGATTTTTTGGTGTAGTTTCTTTTCAGTTGGCAATGCCCTTGATTTTTTTGTGTGATTGCCATTTTTACTCGCTTGCGCACCACATGATAAAAGTATATTAGTTTTGTTCGAACATTTTTCAACCGAATCATTTGCGATGCTTATTTATTTGACAGCTTCGATACTAGAGTATTTAACTTCAGCAAAGTTTTGATTCCTTTGCAATAAAAAAAAAGAATGGCACACCGAGTGAGAAATGGTGAGAAATCACACAAACCTCGAAGATTCAATAGTTAAATGCCCTTTGACACGATGCTCAACTTTCGCACAAGCGAAAAGTTAGTCTTCCAAATGTACGTCCAATTTCCTATTCGATTTATTAATTTGTTTTCTTCGTTTTCTTTGCTTGTATTTTATTCGAGTTGCTTGCGATCCAAAGAAAAAAAAACTGTTGCTACCGTGAAGCCATTGAGCAAAAGAGGCATTGAGATGTGTAAACTCATGTGTTTCAAGTGTTTTGTAGACTCAAATATTTTCATGTTTTTCGAATTTTATTTGGAACATTCCAACAGGATTTTGTGAAAAATGGAATTTTATTTCGGAGCAAATAATATGCAAAATTGAACTCTTTATTGTTGTAAATTACATTGGCAGCCATAACATTATGGCAGCGTATCAAAGGGCATGACTGAGAGTCACTCTGTGAGTGAGAATCATTTTTGGAATTTGGATCCAAATAAATTCAACTGCCACATTCGACATGCGAAACGGTTCCACGGACAGACAGACAAGCGCAATGTGTTTTTTTTTTATTCCAGCTCAAAATACTTTTAATAATTTACGTAATAGCTTGAAATGTGCATGAAATGTTCATAAATAATTTACAGGCTGTAAAAGTTGGTGTGCTTTCATAGGCATCAGCCGATTTCAATTTATATACAGTCAAAAATTTTCTTGTGATTTAAGAATGCTGTCAGATTTGAAGAGTGAAAGTGGTTTCAGTTAAAGGCCAGTTTGTTGCGAATGCAATCACAAATATTCCAAATCTTCTATTCATGTTGAATAACTTACATGAAATATCTTAATTATTAATCAAAACGAAATTAAATTGAACTGATTACAGTAAATTCGTATTATGCCTTCAAAGTCTAAAGTCAATTTTTGGTATATTTTGTGTAAATGTTTGGCCAATGTTACAGCAAGGCTTACATACCACATTGATTTCGCAGCTTTCAAAGAATGTGATACATGAAAAAGAATTCATTGGAAAATGCTCCTCCACACGCAAATAAAACCAAATATACATATGAAAACCGTCCTGATTACGGAAATACGAAAACCAGCTAGCACATGACACTTTTTTTCTTCTTCTTCGCATCATATTCACTTTGCGTTGGATTACTGTTTGTTTTTTTTTTTCACTCATTTCATTAAATATTTCATTTGATGTTATTCTATAATGGTGTATAGGCTGTGAAGCGAAGCAATGTCATATTGAATGCAGCTTCAGCACTCGAATGAAATTTAATTCACATAAAGTGGTTGTTTTTGATGTCATATCATTTCAATATGCACGTGGGTGAAAACCCATCAATGGCTGCCACTCTGCCATCGTACAAAAAATAATAAAAATTTGTAATAAACATAAATATGATATGAAGCACCGGTGCATTTTCAATATCGAAAGACGCCTAGATAAGAATTTCACATTTAATTTTATGTTTGCGCTACAGAAATATCCTATTCCGTGTGTGTGTGTGTGTGATGAGTGAGTGAAGAGTCAAGCGATATTTCTAGTAAATGCTAAAAGTGTGTGTGTGTGTGTGTGTGTATGGTTCCAAAATACAATTTTAATACAGGAAAAATTCCAGCCAACAAATTCACTTTCAAACATCGAACGTGTAATTCCAATGAAATTAAATGCGCTTGGCATATTGTCAAAGTCAATAAGGACATTCACCTGCCACAAAAAATCTATTCACCGATGGAATTTTGCCATAACGACAATGCAAACCGCCACAAACCAATTTTCAACCTAAACGAATGGATAACTCACAAAGAGAACACACACACTTTATTAAACTATTTTCAGTATCGTTAAAAAAAAACAAAAATTCTACCTTTAAGGTTTACCATTGGAATTTACAGAGGTTCGTATTCGGGGAAAGCTCGATGGATCACGAAATATTGTTAAGTATGTGCTCTCTTTTTTTTCACTTGTTTATTAAATTGCTGGCGTAACTTCCGTGACAGCGATGACAGTTCAGTTCATATTACAGTTTGGTTGTAAAATACTCATGCATTCAACGAAGCTGTGGTATATTTTTATACGTGACTTGAGGCTATAAATGAGAAACTATTATTTTTAAACAATTTGACTTTTGAATAAAAAGAAATTTAATAATTTATCAATTTAAATCAGTTTAAATCACGGTGACACTTGACCACGCATTTGACAGTTACGTGATTCTAAGCATTTTTATCGCTCAATCTTTAATAACACTTTATTTAATTCGATATCGATTTTTTTTTTGATAAAATATTTAAAAATACAATTGGTTTCGTGCGTTCAGCTTCACTTTATTTTATTGCGTAGTCATAGTCAAGTTAACTGCACGAAAAGGCTACTTCATATTACTGTTAAGTTCATGTAAGTTTGAGCTTTCAGTTTTCGTTTTATAACTCATTCTCTTGATAATTTCAGCAAATTCACTATTATGAAAAAAATCATCGAAAGTTGTGCTCTGTCACAGGCCAATAAGGTGCTAAATAAGGTGCTCCAAATTCATTCATTTTCGGCTCATAGTTGGTATTTTGCTTCAAATTTTTCATAATGATGTGCCATTTTATCAAAAGATTGAACAAGAAAGCAGATTAAGATTGGAAACGAGGCCGACCGAGAAATGTTTTACAATTACGCCATCAAACACCGATTCCATGAAATAGATTATGTTCTATGGAATTATTGCTATTATTGATATTTTTTGACATGTTGCAGACAACGATTTGGTTCACCCGATTCGGTATTTGGTGGAATCTAAAAAAAAATCTGTTAGCTATTTCTACCTCAACATGTTAGAGACTCTGGTTCATCAGCAGATCGGCTGCGTCAAAAGACTGAACATTTTTATTGGATTCGATGTCATCCAGTGTCGAAACGAAGAAGCCGATGGAATATCAATACTTTGCCATAATGTTTTTCCCTTATGTGTTAATTTTGTTTTGCGACAAGATGCCGACTCTTATTATATTTTAGCACCTGAGCGCGTCAATGATCATCAAATGGGGTATTTTTATGACTTGTTAAAATCATAAAGTTACAAGACATCAAAAATGATGTTGCCATTATTTCGAATCGTTCGTATGTACGCATCTTTTCGCCCACTTTGCCTGCTCATTCGTTTACCTGTTTTTTTCTCGCTTCTCATCGATAAAATGTCAACTTCGATAAATGATGATAAAATCGTCGACGACAGAAAAAAACAACCAAAATGAAGCGAGACGATGTGTGCAGATTGTCTGATTTATCAGTTGTTCACATCATTTTCAATTCGTGTTAAGTAAAAAAAAAAACAACAAACAACAACAACTCATTCATGAGTAGCTCACACACTCGATGCACACGTTTCAAACCTGGTAACATTGCCTATTTCATACAACCTGTTACACATATAGACAATGGAAAATTGCGTCAGTCATTGTCTCCCGTATTTGTTTTCGACACTCTCGATTCACTGATTTTATTATGAAAAATAAAATTCATAAAAAAAAACACGAAATCTATAAAAATGTGTGAAGTGTAAAGCACTGACATCTAATTTTCCATTTACGCTCGTTGTCAACGAGTCGTGGATAGTGAAACGTGTTCGAGTGCAGCTTTTTTTTTGCAACAATAAACATTTTTATCGATAAGCCAATCATTTCTTGGTAACGCACCATTTTGGGTTTTGTTTGTTGCCGTATTTTTGTTCCCCTTTTTTATTCAACTACTCTATTTATCAAAATATATGTTTGGCATAGTCATTCCACAATTGGTACAACTTTTCCCGATGATATCATTTTATTGACTTTGACATTATATCATCATAAATAATATACGACGCGCACTTTCTTTTTCGTTTGTTGTTATTTGACAAGCATGTTTCAGCTCGTTTTTTTTCATAGCAATTGCGAAAACTTGCATTTTTGACAGTATTTAAACAATTCAACGTGAAACTCGATACTCTGTGCCAAGAATCCCAAGTGCAGGCATTTTAAACGTACAAAACAATTGCTCAACTGGGCACGTGGGTAGAACTGAACAAATTCTTTCTTAGCATTTTAAAAATTGATGAACGGATTTTTTTCCATGCGTAATTCCTTCGAGCATTGAACTCCTGGAGGGAATTTCTTTCGTAAATATGCGATAATTAAGAGAGTTGAATTTGTTTATGTAAATCAAGTTTTCCAAATTTCAATGTAAAAAAAAAGATTTGATGTGCATATCATTACAATTGGCTGATTCAAAAGTTATCACTGATGGATGTTATGATTCACGCCCACTCACGAAACTCAATTTTCATCTCAACCGAAATACTTTGTTACCTCTGAGGCAATATCTTTCATCATATTTCAGTCAATATTATTTTTTCTAAACATTTCGACATGATTTGATGCAGCACCGTCTGAATATCTAATGAAAATATACAATTTGTTTTTGTGGAATTACAGGGTTGATTGATTCAAGAGAAATTCAACTTTTAAAATATTGTTTATATCATCATTATTTAGATTTTTAAAATAGAATAATTTCGAAATTTCCAAGTGTTTATACTTGTTTTCACGCCATTTCATATCAAACTAAACACATTGCTAGGTCAAGGCTCAGGAGCTACTTTGTCAACAGCTCTTATATTCGATAATATCGAATCGATATATAAATAGTGACAATAGAGAAAAACAGAATGCAAATACTAATTACATAACAGATGATTGTGCATCATCGAGAAGCTAATATTTGAAATCCAGTATATTCTACCCGCATTTATAAAAAATATTTCAAATTGAATTCAAATGTAGTTACTCCAGGCATACCTGGCCCGATATCCGAGCGATTATTGGCGTCCAACGTGTGTCTATTGTTTCCGTTGACACAAATCCATTGAATGTATTTTACTGACGAATTAATACCTGATCAGCGTTAGAATCTGACCGTAAGTACTAGGATGTATGGTCAATCGATGGGTGGTTAAGCAGAGAGTTAACCACATCAATTAAATCTGAGCAGAACACAGCGACCACTGTATAGTTTAGATGTGAATGTGTGAGTATTCACATGTCTTATTCACTGTTTTGACGCATCACACTCGTACTAACGGTCAGATTCTGACGCTGACCAGCTGACTAATTCGTCAAAAAAATACATTCACTGCAAAAATCGACAAGCACCGATTACAAAACGGAATTCCTAGTTTCTGCTGAGAATATTAGAATTAACCCTTTCTAACGAGAGCACGCGTTTATTGATCTTTTAGTTTATTCATAACTATGATAGATTGAAATAGATGCGCGTGCAATGAATTGGGCTATATTATTGTTGCTCAATAAGACAAGGATTAGTATGCGAAAGGGGCAAAAGTTATTTCAGGAAAATGCGACATCCATAAAAAGTCGAACGAACGATGGCTTCCATATTGGTAGTTTTATTTAATCATCTATTGGGTTTGGTCGGAAATATGCACATACACACGTTCGTTTGGCTTGCTCTAGCGCTATAGTATGTGTCTCTGTGTGTATGTTGCACACAATAATGCTGTTGTGTAAGAACATGATGGGTCCCCTGTTATATTCAGTGATTTGTTTGCTGAATTCGAATTTCGATGTGTAAACAAAAGTGAAAAATGTAATACACCGCTTTGTTTAGCTAACGCTACTTTTTGCTTAGGTTCGCAATTTTGGGTATACTCGTTGTTCATGCATCCGCTTGACACTGATACCGTGTGAGTGTGTGTGTGTGTGTTTTTGTTTGTTTATGTATATTTTGTTACGTTCGATTCGTTGCCAATCATTTGCGGAATTTAATCGGTGAGACTGGTTTTTGTTTGTACGGGCCCAACCGATGAACCGTCATGAAAATTTATTGTTTCATTTCACATTTGCCCATAAATTTGGAATGAACTGCTGAAGACACGGAAGCAATCCATTTGTATTCGATCACAATTTTTCCACCTCTTAACGATGTGAAAGCAATGAATTCGTAGTTGCAATAGCACACACACACACACACACAGAAATAGTCTAACACACAGAAAATTGAATAGCAATTACTCAAACAATCAGTTTATGTAAATTAGCTACACGAATTGAAAATTCCATTGAATTTCTCGGTTTTTCGCCGAATTTTCATGTTTTTCCATCGATCGCAATTTTTGTGGTAGCCAACAATAATGCACGAATATAAAGCATACTAGTATATTTTGGGGGGGAAAAAGGATTTTAAACCAAACGTTCGTTCCTAATTGCTTTGCATTAGTGTATGACAAATTGATAATTATCATAATGTCAACAATCACGCTTTCGCCCTCCAAATGCTTTTTAGGAAATTCAAGAGCGTTTGAATTAGTTCAATGTTGTCCCGTACCTCAAATTGGCCGCTTTCAGTTATGTGATCCAAAATACTATAAACTACCGGTTAATTATCACGGAGCAAACCCCATCGTTTATTTATTCAGATGTAATAATACCTTAGAAGCTCAAGAGAGTTAATTAATTTAAATATTAGACTAGTATTCAATTAGAACACGATTAATATTGTGAATATCAATTTGCTTCGCATACATTGAAATTTAGATGAAACATTTCACTTTTTATTCAACTTTAATTCATTGGCAAGAGGAAAAAATCAAAAATTAATTCAAATAGTTAATTTTACTGGGGGGGAATGTAAGTCATCATTTGCACATGCTAATCTCAATGCATGACTCAAACAGTGGTATTTAAGTGGTTCGGTCGTTGGTTTTCACATTTTCCATGTGAAAAATAAAAAAGTTAATGAAACTCGGACTCGGACTCAAACTTGTTGAAAGAAAAAAAGAAAAATTCATATTCTCTCAACCGTTAAATACGGTCGGTTTTATTGCCCATCATTATTATGGTAATTTTCAATTGTGAATGTGTTCACAGTGAGAAATCGTATAAGAAATAGAATGTGCGGTACCTGCGTTTGGGTCTGCCAAAATCGACATACATAGAAAAAAAAAGAAAGCAAGAATGAAAAGGAAGAAAAACACAACCAAACGGCAGTCGGTATCTCTCACGAAAAACTGAAGTGCAAACACATTTTCGATGTTTATAAAAGAGCGATTTCAGGGAGCTTGTTCACTGCGTTCTGGTGGGTTCATGGCAAAAGCTAAGTGTGATTATCACACGCAACCCATTGCCATTGCAAAGAGTTGGCTGCTTAAGTGGTGCACCCCCGTTCACAAAGAAGAATGTCATGAACAATAAGTTGAGCAAAACTTTTCAACTATGCTCTCGCTCTCTCTCTCGCTCACTCTCGTCCACTGTGTCTGTCGCTCACCCTCTTCTCCCCATAGAATAATCGAAATGGTTTTTGGCAATGCGGTAAATGGCATTAAATGCCGCGGCTATGTTGTCGTCAACCGTCAAGCATTTTGCTGCTTGTTTTTCTTGTTAATTTCTTTTTTCTCCATTTTTTTCTCTCTTCTGATAGCAATGCCGAAACAAACCATTTTGCACAAAGAACAAGCGCAAATCGTTTAAGCCATTGTCAGCATACACAATGACGGAATTTTTGTGTGTGGAAAAAGCGACGAATTTATAGATGTTTCGAAGTTTTTCTTTTCATTTTTTTGTTGTTGTTGTTGTTCGCTGGTTTATTTGTTCCACACTTTTAATTCTCTATTTTTATTTTGATTGCGCTTTCTGGATAACAAACTAACACTAAACACGAAAGTTTTAATCATTCGAAAATCTTCAAATCGATTCCATTTTGCCATCATCGAATACAGGCTTTTCTTTTCACCCGTTTCCAAATTCGTGTGTGGATTGCGTGAGACTTGTTCGAAATTGTGTTGGCAACGTACAAAGCAGCCATTCGTTTTCGACAAAATACTCACGTGATTAAAGCAATAATGTGGAGTGTGACAAGTTAAATGAATATGATGGAAAGTGACATGGAATTACGCAGCAGCTTTTTTTCAACATTCGTGGATATAATTGAAAAGCGACCACGCAACACTAGTGTACACAGGCACACACACTCACTCACACAATGGATATGTATAGAAATAACCGGTTGAGTGACATCATTTTTCACTTTGCCATAATCATTTTCCATATTGCGCGAATCGCTAACCATTTCGCCAAAAACCAACATATCACTTTATGTCTTGTGCCATGCGGTCAACATTCATTTGCGGCTTATGCACAATAATCCACTTCATTTCGTGTCAAAATTACAGTTTGCCAAACTAATGAATCTTATTTTAATAAATATTTTTAATGAATTTTCGGCATTCATATTAAATTGTTTACGGTTCATACAGTTCAGCACAATTCGTGATTATAATTTTTCAAAGCGAACCATTTTTGGTCAAACACAGGAAGCATTTTTTGTTTATTTTCAAAATGCAAATTTTCTTCTTCCCCGTAATACCGAATAAAATTGGAGAGTTTTTTTTCTCAGCTCCATGACCCAAAGCCAGCATATGGCCATTTTGAAACTGAACTATTACTTAGAATAAAGCCATTGATTTTATGGTGTTGCACAGATGACAGTAAAAAAGCAATACTCTTGAATTTATCAACAACATTCAATCTTTAATCAATATTTGTTGTGAATGTATCAACATACACACCCTGTGAAGAGATTAGAAGTGCTCTTTCAATTTGTGGTTAAATTCATATATATTGTGGTTAAATACATCAACAATTTCATAGGAAGTACACACACGCAATCAAAATATCAATCTATATTCAGTGTGTGTGTGTGTGTGTGTGTTAAATATTCATATCGTACCGCGAGAGCATGCCATTTCAATTCAAAACTCAAATAATTACTTCACTGTTTGTTTTCAATTAAAAAACCAATATAACATCGCGAACTGGCTCAATAAACTTGCATAAATGATACACTTCAATCAAATTACTTGACTGTTCAAAACGCGTTCGGGCCTATATTCAAATGATAGACGTCCAACAAAATACGAAGCATTATAATGATGATCCAGGCGCTTATCTTAGGGAGGGTGTGCACTTTGCTTCATATTGCTGTTTTTCTCCTTCCGAAATTAATCGCTTCACTTGTTCACTTGAAATACAAACATATATAAAACGATCCCTCCCACCCGCAAAACTTTGGTTTGGATACGCCACTGTGATGTTCACTCACATGATTTAGATGTTACGTCAAATAGCACAACTCTTGATATCAAATTACTCACAACTTGCGATCATAATTAGTACATGTGATGATATTAAATATTATTGATATTTTGATACTCTAAAGTAACAAATTAATCAATGCTTGGAAGTTTACATCCCAACGAAACAGCGTGCGGTTAGATTTAATCTGTAGGCTGACTGTCATCAAAGTTTTATATTGTCTTTTATTTATAATCCGTTGTTATATTCCACTCATCTCGGCAGATGTATCACATGGCCCATGTGAAATGAGAGAATGAAATAAGCCTCTTGAGTTTTGTTCGGAAAACAAATTGACAAACCTACCGAACGAAAAACAAGTGAGCTTTTCATTTCAAGTAACATCAATGTGGGTCATTTATAGGTAAAACAAAAACATTCGAAATGTATTTACTATGTTCAACATTTTTATTAAGTTTTCTAGATGTGTTTTTTTTGCTGATGAATAATATAAGTACCGTTACCGAACAAAAACACTTTGAACCAATCTTTCTGTTATCAAAGACCACTTAACATATTTTGTGCATGAATTGCCTTACTGACCTTACTTGACCTTACTGAATGAACAATTCAATTCGAATATTGTGATCGTTTTTTCGTTCTTATTTTTAAAGATTTTGTTTTTTCCAAATTGAAAAGTATTGACGGATTGAAAAACTAATAGCTGCTTTAATTCAGCGGAAATTTAAAAAAAAGCATTTTAAAGCTGCATTTGAATGCTCTTTTCGAGTATTTCAAATTAATCGACAGTTTGGCCCATCAAACATAATGGAACAAGTGGATGTGTGCAGGGAATTAAAATCGTTTTAAATGATTTCACGGTTGTTTGTGTTGTTGTCAGTAATAAAATGAGCTTTTTTCTGTGTACACTGATGTTTTCCCATTGAAGTACGTACATAAAAACAAATATGCGTTGAGTGAAAATTGTTTGAGAGCAGGAGAGAGCTATAGCTTTATAGAGAGAGCAATTGGGAGAGTGCGAAACATGAAAATGCACGTTGGCCGATAAGCGAATCATGTTACCATTTTCGTCAGCGATGCTATCAATATGTTGGTTGGGATGTGTATTCGTTTTCATATGATTCATGAAACCGAACTGTAGCACATTATTACTATTGTTGTTGTTGTTATGACGACTTTATGATGTTGTTTTTTTCTCATTCGGTGTGGCTTGTATTAGTGTTGCTGTTGCTGTTGCTGCTGTCGTTGATGTTGTTGATGGTGATAATAATAATACTTCATCTCGTGCACTCTCTCTCTTTCTCTCTCTCTCAAAAAGCATTTTCCAACAACAAAACAGCTCGTACACTCCGTGTTTGTGCACAAACACAATGTGACTACGTACTTTAACTTATTGCCTCAACAAATGGTTGTGGTGGTGGTGGTGGTGGTTGTTGTTGTTATTGTTCAATTGCAAACTAAAAATCCACTTGTGCATGTTACACAAACACGGAATCGTATAACAAAAATACACACTGAACTCGATGTGCTCAAAGGAACCGAAGAATGAGTGAAAGAGGCAGCGAACGATGAGAATGGGCTGCAATGTGTATGTGAGATATGAGAGGCTCGGCAAAACCATTTATTTGCCATATAAATTTCATTCGTGCACACACATATAAACATACGATTTTGAGTTAGGACACTGTATTGCCATTCACTTTCACAATTCACACTGTAGTTTGAAATGCTAAAAATTGGCAGTGAAGCAATGAGCGCGGAGATGCGAGTGCGTGCGTGCGCGCGCGCGCGCTCGTCCTCTCACACTTATGTTCGGTTTTGATGAGGAGGTCGGGAATGAGGACCGAAACCGTCATGCAGATATGGGCACAAATGAAATATGAAAATGTAGATATAAAAATGAGTCGTTACACCATTTACGATGTTTATACATTTGTTTTTTTTATCGTTGACTTTTTATTCCCGGAGTCTACTGGAAAACTGAATGACTTAAATCGCTTTTGTGCTTGTTTTGTAGTGGGCGCCTGGGCTTATAGACATTTTATTTTCGTTTATGGTTTTCCACGTTGTTTTGTATCGTTCGGAATGTATGCACAGCACAATTATGCCATACCAACAACGATACCAGCCATTTTTGCCAAAGAAAAATGTCGCTTCACCATAAAAATAAAAATGGAAAAACTAACACACGGGCACATTGAAAATTGTCAAGCTCTCTCTCTCTCTAAGATTCCACTTTTTTATTGGTTAAGTGGAATATAAAACTTCCCAGAAGTAGAAATAATTGATATAATCATCAGAGAAAAAAGAATACTGGCAAAAACCGCTTGATAATGTTACTTTTGCTATTTCACATTCAATTATCATATTTGATTGTTAAGAGTAGCTTTTGTATTCTGTTTTTTTTTTTTTTTTTTTTAATATTCAGCCACCATGTGCATTTCCACACAATTTGGCAAAACAACCCATTTTCCACCATTACCATTTCTGTACCGTTCTTTTTACGTAACATAATGTGAATGACAGGCTCATTAGTAGTTTATTTCGTATTGAATATTTGCACAACTTTATTTGATCCCATTTTTTTTGCTTCTCATTTGGACAATGAGTCCCGCTTAAAATGATTTTAAAAATTTATTTACTTTTTTTATTCTACTGAAAATCCATTTTGCACAAAAACCACATTCATACAACAACAACAACAACAAAAAAACAAATCTAGCAAAAAGCTTGTTACTCTCAGGAGATTATTTATTCTGTTTATATGCTCTTTTTGTGTTTGTGTTCAAAAATACGCGGAGGTGAAATCCCATTCGTTCATATTTAATCACTTATTCCCATTTGGTGCGGTGGTGTAGTGATTTTTTGTACACTTGTAATCGTTATCGTCAAACTATCGTGTGAATTTTCCGCCTGGTGAACAATAAAAAAGTGCTGAAGTGAAATGAAAAATGCAGGCGTCATAATAAACAGCTAATGGCGATAAAGAGTAATATATAGAGCACGGATGCGGATGCAAAATGCTTTAGCGAACAACATAAATTATGTTGATGATTATCAAAAACTATTTTATATACACTGTATCAAAATTTGTAGACATGTTGGCATTTTATTAACCCGCATCCATCGCTTGTGCTCATTTAACACAATTTCTTTTAATGGATAATAAAATTTAAATGATTTATAAATTTAACATAATAGAGGAATTGGGCACTTTGGCTACGGGTTTTGAATGTGATTATTCGATACCAATAATCAGGTGTATGTTTACACTTTTTCTCGAATCTGATGAATGATTAGCAAATGCTGGATTATCTATCCGATGAGTGTGCGTCAGCGTTTAAATGAAGTCTATGGGTGCAACGCACACGTCCAAGTGAAGTGTGTGGACGGGATGCATGATGGATACACATTTTTCTATAGTATTCGAAGGTTTTACTGTAGTTTTTTCTTCGCTTTTCTTTGGCCCTTTGAAAAAGCGACATTTTATTCGGAACAGATTTTGGGTTAACATGATAATGGAGCCAAGCTGATGAGAAATGAATTTTTGACAACTGAAAAATGTGAATGTAAATATGAATGGATTTTTTTATTTTGAAATTTGACTACATGTCTTCTTATTCGAATCAAATTAGTCATGTTTTTCATCAACATTTATTTTTATACTCCATCAATTTTTTGATAATGTTTGTAAAATATAATGTGAATTCTGCCATAGCCATATCCGCTTTCATATAAGCTTAAAAAAAAAACAACCAAACGACCAAGGGAAAAATCATTCTTTTTTTGTGCGTAGGTCAAATTCAATTCCCTCTTATGATTTCACTGTGAATTGTGTTTTCCAATCGGAACATTAACGTCAAATCAACATTATTATTCAAATAGGACTGTTGTTAAGCATTGGTTATGTGATGACGCGCTCTGGGATGTAATGTTCCAACATTAAACAACAACATTCACTCCATGTTTGTTCCACGTCATCGCATCGAAGTGCACACGCGACCAATTTGTGACGCGAATTGTGCTCATTCTACAGTTTCTTTACTCATTCATTCGTTCGTTTATTCGATGAGTTGAACTGTACACTGGTACAGTAGTTGCACAAATAAATTATATACGTGTGAGGTTGTGACACATTAAAAACGAGCACATTTATTGTGATGATTCCAAAAATGGAAATGGTCGTTCTGGAATTGTGCGATGGTGGTGACAATGGATGATATCAAACACTGTGTCAAATTTGCGACCGCGCTCTCTTGTTTTTCGCTATTTTCGGTCGACATTTAAAATATTCAAACTGAAATGTTCGATGTGATACCTTGTAGCAGAGTATCCGCTTCGCTATTTATTGTGCAATTGTATGTCGCATTCGTTGAATGTTACTATTGAACATTGATAAGTATCCAAACGTTCTCGATTTTTTTTTTGGGGTAGGGAGAGAGAGAGAGAGAGAGAGAGAGAGAGAGAGAGAGAGAGAGAGAGAGAGAGAGAGAGAGAGAGAGAGAGAGAGAGAGAGAGAGAGAGAGAGAGAGAGAGAGAGAGAGAGAGAGAGAGAGAGAGAGAGAAAAAGAGAGTGAGATTGAAAGGGCACCGGAATAGAGTCGCTTCAATTCAAATAGAAGCGTGAATCGCGTGGCCCGAGTGTTCAACATATTTTGAAATAATCATTATAAATATTTTGCCGCTGGATGCTGTAATTTATGTCGTATTTTGTCTGCGGGGACACATTTTATTTAGTTATTGCGCTACCATTTCAACGCTCTGGTCATATTCATTTTTTTTTACGATTCCGAATTTCTATTTTTGTTTGCCATTTGTTTTGTTTGCTTTGTTCTATGGTTTTATGCGTGTGAATTAGGGTGGAACTCGATTCTGGTCATTATCAAATTATTGATGGGACAAAGTTCACTGGGCAGCTTTTGAAATTGCTGCAAAGCTACTTTTTGGGCCGAATTTTCCGGCCAGTCTCAGGACTGATATTAAACAATGAATGTATTGTGAAACTTTGATTGGTCGCTGTGCAAACACAAACAATTAAAAAATTGTCTCTCAAACACCAGAAAACACAAGTTTTGGTTCAATTATACGACGTTCATTCTAATGAATATGAGACTATGAGTGTGTTGTTACGCACCAAAACACTGAATGTTGCCCAAACCGGAGAGAAATAATTTAGGACTACCGATTTCAAACCGTCTACACTGTAGCATTGAGTCGGCTATAATATATTGTTCGGATATTTTACAGGCGCAGATCGTAAACATGGCAGGCGTCATAAATTCATATGGCATTGAATATCAAATGCAATACGAGTCCACAAGGAAAGACACTGGCATTTTACGACTTTTTATTTCCATTTTCAGTTATTTTGTAAACAAACAAAAAAATATTTTAATTTCATTGCTTTTCCAGCAGCATGTAAAAAATGTCGATGGTTTTTGTTTATCTCTAAGATAATCTTTACAATAAACTCATACTTTCACCTGATATAGCTTATGAAGCGTGGAACAGTATTGCTAAATAACAGCGCGACATAAAAACCAGATTCAAAACAAAGACAAAACGATATATCGTTTTACGAACATCGTCTGAGTATGATAGTAAAGACGAGAATGAAAACACACGAGCAAAGAGTGAAGCAAACAAAAGGATTAACGACACACAAAGAAGAAAAGAAAAACAAGATTGGATCACGTCGTACAGCGATATTTCAGATCATTTCATAGATTATATCGTTCCACATACGCTCAAATGTTTGCATTATATGAAATAATATCCGTGCATTTTCTTCTACGCTTGATTTTTTCGTTTGTTTTTTTTTTTTTTTTTTGTTCATTCTTTCTCTTACGAAATGTCAAACATTATGTAATGTCAGTTGTAGAGCACAAGCACACACAAATCCCATAATCCATACCATGTTAAACATTATAACGACATTTTTTCCCCTTTGTTCACCGTCAATGTTTTATTATCTATTAAATAATTTAAATTTTTTCGAAGCCTTACGAAGATAAAAAGAATTCTTTTCTTGCTTTTTTTCTCTCTCCGTAAATTTACTGTTAAATTTAAATTTACCGTTGAAACACTGATAAACGATCTTCGAATTCATATATACGCCGTTCGTTGCTATAGCTAAATATGTGAACCATCTGCTAATGAATTTTGACAAGCAACAAATTGCGATAGAATAATAGAGTAAGAGAGCAATGTAATTGATATTGATCCGCACAGAATTTTCACAAGCCCGATGAAAATATTGACAAAATGAAAATCTGAGTGACTTGTAACATTGTTGTAAACTAGTTTCGATTAAGCTGCTCGATAAAGTAATAAAAACTTAGATTTTTCCGATACACATTAAGTTGAAGTACATTCTTTGAAAGTGCTCAATCAAAAAATTCACTTGCATAAGTCGATAACGGCATTTTTGCTTTACAAAGTCTATAATTTCCATGGAAAAGTGTGTCTTTTTCTGTTAAATCAAATTCATTGGCTCAGGTGGTACAAGTAAACTTATCATTTAAATTAACAACACTTTATTAAAGTTGGCTTTTTACTGGCGCTGAATTCAATTACAACCGCAAAATTGTAGCGCATGTTTGAAAGATCAAAAAAAAAAAAAAAATTACGGAATTTCATACTTCAAGACGCTGTCACGTTACAGTAATTTGTCGAAATTGTTGTCGCGTGAGTTTTTTTTTATTCCGGCTCGAATTCGAATGAGATTGGCAAAGAAGTCTCTCATACACTTTAATTATAAATCTAGGTCAAGTGGATATACATTGTAATGGCACTGCATATGCAATCGTTCTGTGCAACCAAGTCACGACTTTAAGAAGTGTTTCCTTTATCGATTAAATCGTGATTTTAATGATTTTAAAATTAATGTATGAAAGTTTTGTTGGAAAAGGAGAGCCATTTAACAAAATCAGTCTGCAAGACGTCAAGTGCCCCCAGAATTTAATTCGTAGAATGTTGAATGGAAAGTGCTGACATTGTTGTGCCCGCACAATAACAGCAAATTATTGAATATTCGAATTGCATAAACTTCGAACAGAATCTGGAATGGACATGGTAAATATTCACATAATAATTCATTCACATAATAATTTACACACGATGTATGTACATGTCAATCTCAAACCAAAATGAGAAAAAATAACATGGGAAAAATTCCATACATTATAGAAGGAGGCAAGCTACAAGGAGTCCGATTTTTTTTTGATGAATGAAAGTTCATTCAAGATTTATATTTCATTGACCGTTTTTTGCACTTAAACTTTAAAAATACTTAACACTTTAGAAAGTTTACAGTTTTGGACTGGGATTCCTTTGAAAAAATTGTGTATAAATTTCCACTCATTTTCGCAATCAAACACATTTCCTATCACCTCCCTCTGCAACTCCATCTCATTCATCTACGTGTGTAATGGATTCTATTGAATTAAACTCTTGATTAAACTTGAACGCAGAAAATTTCGTACAAATATTCAAACTGTGCCATTGTGTGTGTGTGTGTGTGTGTGTGTTGGGCGCATACATGCATTAACGTTGATTTCATCTCGGCAAAATGTCATGTGTTACAGTTTCATTCTTCGATTCCTCATTCATGCCATACAAATGATTTTACGATGTATATTTTGCATAAAATGACAGAATTCATGTGTTCGAAAATTGTTATTGATTTATTTCAATCCTGTGGTTATTTTAAGACTTCAGGTACGACAGGATTACAACGAAAGCACTTAAATTGTTTCTAAATGGATACTTTGTGTGGGTGTTCAAGTGTTCATAGCTTGAACATTTAATTTATGAAACATTCACTACAAACCACTTTTGCACAGCATGGATAAGAAAATATGAAAATGATTTTAATCGTTGGCACAACACAATCCATAGGAAACCAGATACTAACCCATAAATATTCATTTTCGAAAATATTATTTACCCAAATGCTGTAGCTAAATTTAAGTTTCAGTAAATTTATTCCAAACTGCGAATTGGATAAAAGTACAATGTCCAGGAACGCTCATCGAATGGTTTTAATGAATTCCATAAAAATAATATAAATCTGTTAGGAATAACTATTTTTGTGTGCATGTTTCATAGCCATGGCGATTTTTTGCCTTTGATTTTATAACCCTGTGGTAAAAATGTTGTGAAAATCGGTTGAACGATAAATTCTCAAGCGAATACGTCATGTACCATTTATGATGTTCGGTACACCTGGAATGTTTGCCTTAGACTTGATTGGCTATGTGAAACTGACCAAACGTTTATTTCATGTGTGCTGTCGGTCACACAGACACGGCCAGACGACATTTAACAATTTGTTCGAACAATTAGCTGGCTAATAAAATTCCAATCGATGTGATAAAATTGAATTTATTAAAATCTGGCGTTGGAGTGATGTGTTTTTTTTTTGTTTTGCAGTTACGATTATGTGAGTTGTCAATGAATTTCAATTTGCACATAAACAAAACAAATTGAATGAAAGAATAAAAAATAAGCACGAAACGTGATTGCAATTCATTAATTTGACAATTATAAAAATAATTGCAACCGCAATTGTATGTGAAAGAATCTTTGTTGTTCAGTTTTCAATAAAAATTTGTATCGACCGATGGTTATGCATTTTTGAAAGCATCACCAATGAGTTTTAAATCATTTGGCTGGCTATGGCTTTTAAAATCCATTATTAATTGTGTCCATGTAAACTTGTTAATACCAGTCGCATTAAAATTCCACAGTGTTTTTTTCTATGTCTATCGCTCGAGGTTAAGTGTCTGAATATTTAATGAAATACCAAGTTCAGCGATCATGTTCACTGTTCAGTATAAAACCGACTGCAGTTTCGTTCATATTATCGATCGAATAATCAATTACCGTAGACACAGTCACAACCACAACCACAGCGAACACTTCAGACACGGGTACATTGTCTTTTTCAACTAGCAAAGCGAAGCAAATTTCCTATTAAAATATGTGCAGCGGATAAAAATTGGCGTATTCGCATAGATCATAGAACTAGCAAGCTTCATAGTCTCTCACGTCAAGACTTTTCTTCTTTTTTATCCAATTTAAAATCATTTTTCCACCTTTGCTATGAATCGCGAAACACTGTTCGTTTTAGGCGTGCCGTTTTCGTGCTCAATACATTTTTTGTTTTTGTTCTTTTCTTCTGTTCGCCTTTTTTTCATATTTCCAGACATTATGTAATATGGAGTTCGTTGTGAAAACTAACAGCACGTCAAATAAGGAACATTACTTTGCTCTTTTCTTGGGTTCGGCTGGATGGTTGCATGTGAATTGCAGCAACAGCACCATACATTGAGTCAACCATCTGAATGTCGAACGAATCGAGAATGAAACGAATAAAATAGAATTTCGTGCGTTGAATAAAAATGCTTTTGGTTGTTTTTCGTTGTACTCTTTCTCGTGTGTGTGTGTGTTCGCTTTCTCTCTATCATCGTTTGTGCTGCAATTTGAATTTTGCAACCAAAACACATATTTTCAAGCATAAAAATGATGGTTTTGTTGGTATTCTTTTCCATGTTTTCTGAAAATGTTATGGCTTTGGTTCAACGCTTACTTTAAATCAGTTAAAATATTACTTGTACGCTTCATACATACATTTTCGTTTTGTTGGATGCTTTTTGTTGTACTCTTTCAATTCAGAAAATAAATGGCAAAATGTGCCAAAAGAACCGGTAAACTTGCGTTGAATGTATTAAGGGGAGAAATAAGAAGGAGAAGAAGAAGAAGAAGACGACGAGAACTGTTTGATGTTCAGAACATCGGTTATGGTACTGAAATGAAAAAGTTATTCAAACGAGCTTAAAAATGCGATTTTCCTGCTCCTCAAAAGTATCAATCGAATATAGCAATAAAAACCGTATATTCACTTGCTCAATTGCTATCGTACTCAGCTGCGATACACAATCCAACGAACATATTCGATGAACATCGAAATTTCGGATTCGAAAATTGGCGAGAAAAATCGTTGATGCGATTTTCAATGAAACTCAATCGTTGGTGGAAGTTTACGGTCGATCCGCATGATTCAACTTGAGCATTAGGTGCAAATCATCAGAATCAATTTTTGTATGGTCTTCTTGGCTCGTATGAGAATCCATTCATCATGCTTACATTGTATTTCACTTTTTTTTCATTCTTTGTTTTCTCTTTGGAAAGTAATGTACAAAGCAAGTACGAAATGAATATTCTTTTCATCAATTGAAATTTAATTCTTTTGGATAAATGCTTAATTAATTCACAAGTGACTTATTTACAAGCCCTGAAATCGAAGAGATTGATCTTCTTTTTTTTTTAGATACTTGTTTTTAGAAACCACCACAAAACTAAAACTAATTTCCAACGAAACATAATTTTTCTGATGGAAATGCGAACAACGTGTAATAAAAGTTACAAAAACTTTTTGCTGCATATAGAATATAATTTCCTTTTGCGGATGCGTTGCTGTATTATTTTACTCTTCCTGTTTGCAGTGTTCATTAAATTAACCCTGATTGAAAATGACTTTTTCAAACTAATTCAATTCATCAGATGTATTGAATCAACTTCTAGATTCATATACATTTTTTTTCTCTTCTCTCAAGCTTTCTAGTTTCAATAGTGAATGGGCGCATTTACTTAATATATCACGTTATATTTGAGTTCAACTCAGCGGTATCACAAAACTGAAAAGAGTACAAATGGATGGAATTGGTTGGGATGGCACTTATGGCCCAGAAGTTATCGGGATCTGAGCAATAGTTTAAATTGAATATACTTAAGTCATAAAGTTCAACAGTTTAAGAATGTGTGCCCAGTTAAGGATGCCCAGAAAATACGCTCCTGTTATTTCAGCATTTCAAAACTCAACTCATCAGCAAAGGGGTGAAAGTTCAGCGCATCCACACTGATAAACTCACTTAACTAATAAAATAAGTAGCAAAAATGAATTTAACGCGAGAAGTAAAAGTGTTCGCGAGCTTCAGCTCTCACAATTCAAGTATGCTGGATACATAGCACGTGGCCTCTTTCATATGGTTGTATCTTTAAACGATGGCATTTTTATATTTTAAATTCGTGCAAGACCTGCTACACACACACACACACACACACACACGCACACACGCAAAAAGATGCGAAAAATATAAACAACAAATTGGAACGCTGCTTTATGTCACTTTTAGCCTGGAAACTTCACTTCCGTTTTAATTATCATAATATTGGTGACAGTTTGTGGCTACAAAAAATGTTCTACATGTTGCCATCCCAGAATAAACATGAAATACATTGTGTGCGCGTTTGTATCGGAGAATGGTGCGGCATAACTGTAAATTGCTGCAAGTGAAATACCGTTTCATATTATATAGCTTTTATCCATTGAAGTCAAACAAACCGCAAACATGAGAATTCATACAAAATGGGTGACATAACACAGGATTGTACACGAGAAAATTAATTTATATAAAAAAAAAATGAAGAGAACAACCGAAGCGATTGCGTTTCTTACCACAGTAGGCCAGATGCTGATGAAAGCATGCAAGAGAAAAATTGTCTGCTCTTGCTTGAGCGTCCGCTTGACATGAAGATAAGCAAACAAACATGAAGAAAGAAAGAAAGTAAGAAAAATATATTAAGTCGTGAGACAAAAAAAAAGAACTGACACAAATGGAAATTAAGGGAATGAATTCCATTTCTTATGTATTTTTTTAGTGTGTTCATTTCATTTTTCAAATGTGATTGTATACCGAATGGTGATGGTGGCCGGAGAATGAAAGCGCATTGAATTTAATAGAAGCGAAAGAAAATGTTATTACGACGAAGACAAGAAACGGAAAAGAAGATTTTAATAGGAAAATTTTCATCAGCAATTAACCCGAAGAAACGATCATTAATCCATTTTTTTTTTTTTATCTCATCTCGTTGTTCGTTAAGCGGCCTTGCACAATCTTCGTCAGTTCTAGCGTTCGCTCATCGCAACACACACATTTCGCACAGATGAGAATTTTTCATTTCAAATTAACTCAATGGCAAATGCTCAGTATAAAAGAATGTAATGAATTAAGACACCACAAAGCAGCGAACACCAAATGAAATATGAAGAAAGTGTTTTCACCACGTTTAATATTTTGTGGTTTAAAAAAAGGGGGGGGGGCGAAAGACCTGTAAAATGTGAAAATCGTTTACACTCGCACTATGGCGTCAATGTATTCAAAGTGGAAATTACATGAAATTTTTCACGAAAAATTTGATTTTTCGATGGAACGATTTTCTAGCCCGAGGATTTAGCTTTTACGTTGTAATACTTTGTTATTTATGGCTACCAGCAGACTGTGAAACTAATTAGTTATTTTTTTTTTTTTGAATTTTACCACACCAAATTGTAAATGATTTCAGTTTAAACCATAAAAAAAAACCGTACGATTGCTGCGTATGAATGAAATCAATGTTTGATGCCACAGAATCGTGCTGAATGCTAGCAAAAATTACGATGCCTCGATAACACGTCACAAAGCAGATTAAAGTGTAAAATAAACCTTTCTCAAAGCTCAAAATACATAACGGAACACAAGAATTTCCGCGGACTATTGAGACTAGACAAAGTCAAATGCCGAATGGTGCAGCCGAAGCCAGCGACATATAAATAGCAGAAGAGGAAATGAGCATCCGGCCAATGAGAAAAACAACGATAACACCATTTTAAAGTGGTGACTAATTTATTTTGCTCTGCATTTCCACTTTCAACAGTGCCGCATTTGTGTTACCATTTTTTGTTTTTTGTTTTGTTTGATGTAATTAAATTAATGTCAACACCGCAAAATGTTTATGTTTTTATTTTGCTTGCCACACGAAAAGCCGACCAAAAAAAATGTACGGCCACTCAAGAATTTGTCGCACAACAAAAACACCATAAACGCCCTAACACCATTCGCATCAAGTGGCGCATAGAGCAACCGAGGGGCAGGGATATGAAGACCAAAATGCGGTGGCGGATAAAAAAAAACACCATCAACAATATCATCTATTTATTTTTGGTGCGAGTGAATTTATTCCGTCAAATGCTTCAACATTTTTGCATGCAATGTGCGCGAACAAGAATTACTGTGCACGAACTGTGAAATGTAATGAATGAACGCTGTGGAATGGAATAATGAATGAATGATGATGAATTCAATAAGCATTCTATTTGTTTTTTTCAATTCGATGCCGCTCATTCTTTTGATGTTACAAACGAATCTAATGGTAGTGTAATCAAACTTCAAGATATTTTGCGTGCTATATAATAACCGACACCTTTATAAGAACAAAAATTGTTTGAAATTAATTTCAATAACATTGCTGGTGACACATAAGTGGCGAGGTGAATGCTTTTGGGACCCATTTTCAACTCCAACGAACTTTTTGCGAACACATCGCAGTCCAATGCTCGCAGTTTCCTTTTCACAGTGTATGTCTTACAATTCACAATGACTACGGTTTACAACGTGAAATCTATTAATGAATAGAACTCAAGCACTGAAGGGGCTCAGTAGCGCTTTTGGTGATCAATGACGAAATGAAATAATATCCAATTTAAATTGTTAGTGTGTACCTAAAGTGCTTCCAATTATGTTCGTGTTAGCGTTCGGGTTGGCTATTGTTCAGCTATCAGTTCCAAAAATATTTTGCGTGACTATTTTTTCGGTGATGCTTTGTCACCATTTAAAATCTCTTTCGATAAGACGCCACACAATGTGACACGAAATTTTAACCATCATCCTCAAAAAAAAAAACATGGTTGACTGCCCGAAACGCTGATGGCTGTAACGTCTAGCAAAAACTTTGTGAGTGCTTAAACTTAGCACATTTTTCATTTTTGGTGTTTTTGTGTTTTACACCCAAAAATCCCAAAGAACGTTGATTTTAAATAAAGTTGAAACAATACACGACTAGTGTCCCTTTTCGTCGTTTGGCTGCCACTCTTCTTTATCTCTGTTGACAATCATTCCACTTGTAGCCACGAATTTCGTCTGCTGTAGAGAGGGCGCGAAAGGACAGCAGCAAAAGGATTTTGAAATGGCATTGAAAATGCGTGGTCAAGCAAACATAATGGTTGATTTTGATTAAGACAAAGTTAGAGACAATTTGCGTTTAGACAGGTATATCGTATGTTTGCTGTACGCTCAAAACACTTCTGACTTTTTGCTTAAAAGCTTTTTATTGCTCTCGACTTTTTATGGTCTTCATTTAACTTTGTGAAAATCTCATTTTTGCGTCTCTGTCGTTGTGTCGTGTGTATCAAATTCAGTCCGAAAATCTGCGTGCTTGGCAGAACGAACGCCTTCGTTTGCAAATGTAATTCATGTCATGGTCGAACAATTGACGCACTTTTTTTTTTAAACAACATCGTTGTATTTTGTTGCCTAACAATGATAATTTCGTTTCTTTTTTTTACAATTAAATTTTATTTCAACGAATTTCAATTTGCATTAATGCTAATGCTGCTGTTAATAGACGAACTTCACCATTCAATACACCCATTAGCATAACTGTTGTTTCGTTTACATGCGAATGCCAAATGCATTTTTCTTTAAAAAAAGAAAATAACCCGATAAAATCAACAGCACAGAAAAATGTAAACTTTTCTCATTTATTTTCATGATATGCGCGAATAAATGTTCGACGAATTTGATTAGAATGTTTACAACATCGTCGATATATATTCATGTGTGGGGTGCGGGTGTGGGTGCAAAGTGTGTCGGGCACAATTCATTTTCTCCACCGTTCAATTCAAGGCAGCAGCGAGTACAAGTTGAAAGTAATTCAGTTAATTTTATGACCTTGGTCTGGAAGCTGATCCAAATATCGATACAATCCAGTTTTGGTGGCTTGGATATACTTTTGAAATAATGGAATTAATAAGATTGTTGTTGGCCCCATGTTCTGTTCAAACTTTTGTGAAGTGTTACCATAACACAACTGAATGGTTTGCATCCGAAAATGATTATTACTGCCTTCCGTGGCCAGATAGCCACGTTCTTTGAAATCTGTCCTCCTCATTTGCAAAATGCTTAAAAGTTGTTTAAATTTCCTATTAATAAAATATGCACAAATTATATCGTTTAGCTAATTCAGGGCGGGTTTTCATTCTATGAAAAGTCACCATTATTATTTATAAGGCGGTTGGTTCTTTGGGTCCCACAAACAATTTCTGCTAGACACTTAATGTACTTGAACAAAGTAAGATAATCACTGCAAGTTATGCAAACGAGTTAAAATAAACCATGGCAAAGGTGAGACGAGACAACCCACATGTTGTTTGCGTTGGTTTCGGATCAGATGGTGATTCGATTTCAAGGTTTCGTATCAAATTTTAATACAATGGAAAAACCCGCGTAAAAAAAACTCCCACAAATCTGGTTTAGCTGTTGATTAGAAAGTGACGTTTACTTCTACTTCAATCATCATTCTTCTTAAGCCTGATATTACTTGGTGAGAAAGAAATATTGCAAACGCTTCCGCTTCCTTATTGCGGAAACAAAGTTATGGTAGGGACATGAACTCCGCTCAAAATGGGAATAATTAAGCATGTAATTAAGGTTTCGGGAAATACATATAATCACCACTATTCACATGTATATGGTGCGCTGAGTGGCTATCAAATCAAATGAAATTGCCTAATCTTATCCATTGCATCATGATGAATGAACCCGACCGTAATAATTATATAGCAGCAACAATATATATGAACTTTGCATTGAAGCTAGAGTTTATATGTTTTGACATTTCGGTTAATGTGCTCAGAGAATCCAAAAGTCTATTTTAAATATGTTTGTTCTGGTGTGGGTTTCCATGAGCGGAAATCAAAATATAATCAAGTGATATCAGTGTTGCTGTTTTTGTTGAACTGTGCTACCAAACAGCATCTGAATCGCAAAGGTAAAAGTTTTTAGATTAGAGGCGAATAAAGTTTTGAGTAAAATGAAAATTGTCGCATTAAACGAACCAGATCGGCGTTGAATTTAAGCCAATGTCATTGTGCTTGTTCGAACATCGACCAGGGACAACATACGCAAACACACACGTGCACACCTTTTTAATATTTGAATGAGTTTTATGCGAACAAATCATTTCATGCATTTTGAATTTATTAACACCGTGAGAGTGCCTAAATCAAAGCCGTAAGCTCTATTTAAATGACCATTTATGTTGGAAACTAACATACGGATTTATATACAAAAATTTTCCGCCTCATCACGTTCCCCTCCACTTGATATCAAAATGCTATCAAAATGCTACAAATTTTCCATTCGGTCAAGTATTCTACAGAGAATTCTAGCTGTGTTTACAGTTTACACTTTCCGGTTTGTTATGTCGAAAAATGCATGATACATGGCTCTACAAGTGTACAAGAGCCTAATTATGATTTATTTTATGAAATAAGCCGGTTATTCCACCGGTCCGATAACCGTCATTAAAATCGTTGTCGACCGTTGTAAATCGGCCCACATAATTCATAATGTTGGCCAAATATTCTTTCAAACACCAAACACCTCTTTAACACATCGATAAACGCTCTCTGCCCCCGCGCCGAATTTACCTCCGAATTATGAATGCAATTGAAACCAGCCATTTTCATCCATTGACCCAATCGTTGTGTACGTTACACACCGCCCGGTACTATGCTCATTTGCTTATACTTGGGTAATATTCATTGGTTTCAATGTATGAAAATTATATGAAATATCGTGACAAGACAAATATGCTTCGAATAAATTATGATTTACCTTTTGGCTTCGTATTTTATGATGATCAGCATCAGCACTCTTTTTCGATGGTGCGTGTGTATGTTTTCGAGGGACGGAAACATTATTGTTGAAATTAAATATAGTCCCAATACGCAATTGGATGATGTGCTTGTGCGTATTGTTAAGGCGTTTACATGTTTTCCATTGTTGTTTTTTTTTTTGTTCGGAACCTTTGAAGCATAGTTGAAACCTTGTTTACCTTAATTTTCGTATCATAACCAACATACCAAACATACTAAACACCATTGGAATGTGTGACCTTATACAAGGTTTGAGAAACCATTTGGGCATTATAAATAACTGATTAAATTGAGTAATGATAGAAAAGCATAAGGAATTCACAAATTTCAACATCAACTAAGGGCATTCAACATGCTTTTCGAGATTACCTGAGTAGACTGTATATAATTTCACCGAAGTCTACTCAGGAACTCCTATAGAAGTTGTATTTTCGCAAAATTTGTCAATGTGAATATGAAATTTGACTTTGCAACAAATGCTGCTAAAAATGTGTTAAAAAGACTCAAGTATTCCAGAAAGTTTTCACCACAACAATGCATGAAAATTGCTAAAGGCTGAAGTTTGAAAGTCAAAACCATTTTAGAGAATGATGATTCAAAGAAAAAATTCCATTTTTTTGAACCCAAAATTTTCTTCCATAGAAATATTCAAAATTGTACACCAAATTTCCTGGTAATATTTCATCGGTGGATGTATACAATATACATTAAACGCCCAATAACACAATTATATTCAGAGAGCCTCTTTTGGGTGTTCTTTTTAAAACATTTATATTTTCAATGAATATCTATAAATAATTAGGAATAAAAAGCTGTAAAATGTATGATATACGATACACAATTATTTGCAGGCATTGGCAATAAACAAGAGCTCGTACAAAAATGCACTGAATATAATGCCTGGTACATGGCTCAGGTATTCTTTGATCACCATCTCAAGCGCTCTATTTTCGCCAAAAGTATCAATTATAATCCAGTATGCTAAGGTTTGTGCATCGTGTTTAATCATTAACTCAGTATCACGAAGATATATCGCTCATTTTCAACTAATCCATCTGATATGCTTTCATGCTACAGTGAAACTATCGTCTATCATAGTAGTTACTTGGAGATTCTGCTATGAGAGGTAAAAACCAGAGCTTGGCTTTGATGCTAACAGTACTGTGGCGCTGCTTGTGGTTGCCAGTCGAAACACTGCTATACGTGAACAAATGGCACAAATATTGTTCCACTTCAAGTTTCTACGTTGCCCAGCTGTCATTATTTCCAGGCTTTGGTAAAAACACACCACGCGGGGTTATAAGTATGGGCAACCAAAGAGTTGATTTATCATGAATGAACCCGTGCATCCACACGAAATATGATTTAATATAATTAAATGCTCTATCAAAGAACATTCTTAGAATCCTTTTGATCCAATATAATTAACTCTGTGCTCCTTTCGAATATTAATAATAAATTCACATGTTCCGAGAATTTGGTTTGCACATAGTTGAAATCCAATTTTCATACTAATACTCGATGGTATTCAGTGTAACGAATTCGTAACAATACAAAATCAACTTAGCACATGATGATAAGATTATCCGTTAATTTCGTCGTATGTAAACGAGTTTGATGTAAAGCGCGTGAAAAGGAAAGCCCCCAAAGAACAGATCCATACCAAAGTGATTGGAGGATAAACTGTTTTTTTTTTGTTGCACTCTAATCCTTCTACCTGTACTCACATCTACATGACAAAATACTTTATTTTTAAATCGATGGCCATTAATCTACATCTCGAATTTCACAAGATTATTTCAAAAATTGTTTGATTATAATTTCTCCATCGGATGTTGTATTTCGTTATATTCTGATGTTCGATCAAATGTCGACTATCACAATTTTAGAAGGTATTCGGCATTTAGCATGCAATCCAACAAACTATAAATTCGTTTAAAATTCATAACGTGATATATCAATAGCATAGGCTAAACGCATTCCATTTATATAATAGTTGTGCTTCAGTGAATGTTGTTTCGTATTGGTGAAAATAGTGTATTTGTTTTGGGTTAAACTGACCCAAATAATTAGCTCCTGGAATGTGAATTAATTATTTAAATCGCAATATGAAAGTGGCCAAACTGTACTGGCGTTTTGTATAAAATATCGCCTGTTTGTGTGGCCAATTATTCATACAAAATCCAAATAACTTGTGTTCAAATATTTGCGCAAATTGATATTTGCTATATGCAATTAGCCAAAAGGAGAACCGCGTCCAGCCCAATACTTATTTGAATATATTTCGGTTGCTGAATAATTTTATAATATGGCTGATGAAAGCCTCCAGCAGTAGACCCAAATCAATTGCACCGAATCAATTGCATAGAAAAGCGATTGGCTTAAAATCAAACAGATTGACCAACTGGAGTTCCCATATCAATGCAAAAATGCCCAGCAATTATGATCATACACACTTACACATATTCTATTTCAATATATCTCTCTCTCTCTCTCTCCAGCTCGTTAAGTGTCATCTGGATTTTCGGTCTATTCACCAACAATCGACACTAATTTAAATCAATAAAATTTAATGACAAGAGTTTTCCAGTGCAACGAAGCTTACAATTGTACAAATTGAAAGTACTCTACTGGACACTGGCCAATCATGATATTGTGTATGCAACTGTGTGTGTATGTGTGTGTAGAAGCGTAGGTTCGTCCGGATCGTCTCTCGTCATGGTGATAGAGGCCCGGCCAGATTGGCAAGACCAACAACAAGCGCACAACTCTGGAAATGGCATACATGTTTACAAATTGTTCGACCAGCATCAAAAATTAGCCAATTTCGCACATAAGAAACATTTGTCGAACACGAGCTCTTATTCAATTTATGGATTTAATGGCTTATGGCTATAACAAACATGTGCAATGCTGTGTGTGCGTCTGAGTATGTGAGCGTGTGTGAGTGTGTTTGTGTGCGTGTTTACTTGAATGCATCGAACAAGAAGCTTTTGTTCGTTTTTGGTTTGTTTGGTTTCTCCCATTCGGAAATAGGCTGAAAGCCAGAATGCTATGCTTGATTGTTTGTTGAGGAAATGTTCCACCAATGTAACGGATGCAAATTGCAATATACAACAGACTTCAGACTTTTCATCAATTTTCCAGTAAAGCATCAAAATGTATACTCGGATTTTATTCGATCGAATCAATTTCTTTGTTAATATATCGTAAAATAAATCGCATTGAAACCGCATCATCATAAAACTTGTGCGAAATTCGATCGACATGCCCTGAGGCATTCAATTAAAATTGACCTATGAAACATATACATACGGTCAAAGTTTGAAACTCCAAAATTAAACAAACATTGGCATTGGAGCCGATATGATGCCTGAAAATGTAGATTTTTTTTTTCTCTTTGCGTGTGCATGTGCATGAGCAATGTGCATGGTTGAACCAAAATCAATATGCCGGTGATTTGATGCATTTTCAATGAGCATTCTGTGTAAATGGCCATAATATGTAATATCAATATGTTTGCTGGATTAAAATTTGTTCAATTATCAAGTAGCAGGCGAGTTGACATGAAGTGTGCATCACTGCACTGTACACTGTACAGCTGCACAGTGCACACTCTTATTTGGCAGTTGATGCTCCGGCTAAGCTGAAGCCACATTTCTACATTTTCCTTACACTGTGAAAAGTCAATGTAATTTTCGACTCGTAACATTGCCATTTACAATGCAATGCAAAATGAAATTGACCGAAGGCTACATGACTATTTCATTTCACATATTAGTTGATGCATGTTTCGATGCTTTAATCGATTTTGTTTACTCAATCAATTTTGCGATGCATAGGTGTTGTACGGGTGAATACATTTGTCTTTCGTGAACTTGCTGGCAGCCACTCAATCAAAAGAGCCAGAACCGAGATGCATGGAAATATATGTTTGAAATTTTCAGGTAGAATTCTTAATCATTTGATTTTGTTCGTATTTCTTCTATTTTGTTCGAACCTGCAAAAGACTTCCCTTGTGAAAATAAAACGATTGAACAGACAGTCGATTGGCAAACGGATAAATTGGGACAAAAAAACGACTGGCAATCGATTAAAAATGACTGGAAATCGATTGAAAATCGATTGAAAACGATTGGAAGTCGACTGAAATCGTCTAAAGTTCATAAAAATCGTTTTCAGACGTCTTTTGTCCCAAATCAAACGACTATAGTCGTCGAACAGTCGATCGACTGGCAATCATTTTTTTCACAAGGGTTAATTCCCATTTACAGTGGGAATCGTAGCTTTTCCTAATCTAGGTACGTCAAGATTTAAAAACACGTCGTATTAAAGTACTTTTCTGTCAAAAAGTACCGATTTTCTATTTAAAAGTACCAAAGTACTCGCCTTGAATATTCATTTTGAATTTCTGTGCAAGTACTTTGGTACTAACTGATAGAAAATCTGTACTTTTTGAATGAAAAGTATGGCAATGTAACATTTTTAGTACTTAAGTTTTCACTGTGTATCTAATAGGAAATGAGAAGAGTCCAGGTCAAAAGTAAAAGCAGTCATATTCCAACCTCTCCTATAACGACCTTATAATTCTCACTGCATTTGTTGAATTTTTTTGCACTAAAATCCGATTTTGAGGTTTTTCAAAGTCTCGATCCATTTGCTACATTTTCATTGCAAATGTAGCCTCTTCATCTAATAATTAAATCTTTCTTGTTCAGAGTAATTTCGAAAACTATTGCCAATTGTTCCTGGGAAGCAAGCTTATTGTATTGTTCAAACATCCGTTATGGCTGAGCTTAAATTGGGTTAACGTTGAGCGGCAGCATATTTCGTTCATAACATTTCATTTTCGGTTCATTTCAACAATCGCAAAGTCAATGCTAATTAAATACTAGCACATAATTGGGCTAAAACTCTTAGTTTCTAGCATAAGCCACAGTTTAGTCAATAGTATGGAATCAATGAATAGCGAGCACGAGCGAAAATATGGTTCATATCATAGCTATACCATACGATGCTATGGTTCGCTTAAAATGACCGCTTGAATGTGGTTGTTTGCAGCTGACCGCAACCGATTGCGATATTCCTCGAATGGCATTCTCAAAATTCCTTTGTAAATCCGATAAAATTCCAAAACAAAGCTCGATTATAATCTCGTCTATCGTTAAAAGCCACAAATATGGTGGAGTGAATTGTCTTGTGAATCGTTTCTCTTTTTTTTCGCCCAATTAAAGCGAATTCAATTTGTTGGAAAATAAAATAGCACGTAGGTTCTATTTAGCGTGGAAATGCACAGCATGTGCTATTCCATTTTCATGCGAGCGAAGAAAAAAAAAACAACAACAACAACCACAGAACCTATTCGAAATTAAATTGTAGAATACAAACAATTCAGTTGGAAAACTGTGTGGAAAATTATATCCATTTCATATGCACGTACCGATATACATGTTCACAGTCGGGCTCCGATCCCCGTGACGCTTTGAATGCGTTTACGTATGAATTGACCCTGATCTGTCATGTAAATCGTTTGACACATTCTATACTACACATTATCTGGGAGTAATAGTAGTATTTTAAGCATGTAATATGTTGGTCGAGTGTGTGTGTATGTGTGCATTGTGTTCTATGTTCTATGTGTTCCATATTCGCATGCTTTGCGAATGTTTTCGGTTACGTAGTTAACATTCATTCATTTGGCCTCTCGTATAATTCATACGGTTTTGGAATTTTCGGTGGGACAAAATGAGCGGCAATCGGGGCCGAGAGTGGAAAAGAGTTAAAGTGTGCGAGTATCATCATTGGGCAAATCCTCTACCTCAAACATGCTTTAAACTAAACAAAACAATGTTTCAACTATCTCACAATGTCTATGACATATGTGCGTGTCTTTGTTTGTTTGCTGATAATTGTAGTCCATCGGGCTGACGAATGTGTTCGCTCGAATGCGTTCTTCGTTCATTGACGTTGTGAGGCTGGCAGAAACGTGTATCAAAACTGAATACAACTGGAAAAATATGTGCACATCGTGTATGTGACTAAGAACAGTAATCTCGAATGGCGTTGGTAATCCTGTTTTGTGTATTTTACTAAATAGTTCTTGAGCCCATAACACAAAATGACAAAACAGCTCTGGCCACTCACACCAGCTACATAACCATAGCGTAGACGAACACACATCTATAGATATACGCACATTGGCCGCATCCGTTCATTTTGTTGGGTGCTCGTTGTTGAGCTGCTTGCTTCTGCACTATGGCGCACTACTTCGTACTTCGGGAATATGATTTTGCAATGTATTTTACATTTTACAGGCGAACACTGTGCAAAACATGAGTACACTACACACAAACACACACACACACACATCGAGCAAAAAGCGAACAAAAATATAGACCTACAGCAAACCATTTGGTATGCATTTGTGGTTTTAATGAAATCCATAAATCTTGAGAGTGTTCTTTGTCTTGGTTGTTGATTCGGGGCAACATTTTCGATTGTAAATGTCGCAAAATCGGTATGGTTTTTGGTAAAATGCCCCCGCTAAAGCATCCATAATATATATTGTGTGGCAAAAATGTTGGCAAAACATTATCTTTTCTCTTCAAAGTACATATCCCTTGATGATTTCTGGCGGCTGTTGACTGCCTGCACCATTCGCTTTATCACAGCACGCACAATTCAATGGGCAACATCCAACAATTGTTTAATAATTCTATGGAAATTTTCACCAATTGTAAATCTCCAGCATGTTATCGCACAGATCAGAGCCCCAACTAACATTTTTCGAACGATGCCACACACACACACACACACACACCGTATGACATCACATATATATGTATCTATATGGTGATGCAAAGCATCTTACATATTCATAATCAGTTCGACATGCGGCGGGCGGCTGCCAAATCTATTTTGCTTGTTTTCAGTGCGATTCAGAGATTCAAGATAAATGACAAAAGAAACTCTTGCAAAAAATGAAAATATTTGTTTTTGCTCCTTTTAAAATATATATCGAGATGATCCGGAGACTGTCGCTCCAAATTTTCTCTCAATGAATAACAAAAATAAAGCTAAAAACCGATAGAAAGTTAGCATCAGTTCAGTTCAAACAGCAAACACATATCGAGAGAATGAAAAAAAACGCTCAAACATTCAACAACGTATTTTCATGTCCTAAATAAATCACAGCCCAAAATAAGAAAGAGAGAGAGAGAGTGAGAGAGACGGAGGGAGAGAGAGAAAAAAAACATGGTGGCGAGACAAAACTGCAGCAGATTGCTTGTACTACCATGACCATGGTTGGCAAACCGTCTCGTACAAAATCTAATATTATGGATTAGTGGCAAGTTAGATGAAAACGGATCGTTTGGGCCTAAATTAAGCTTCAGAAAATAGGCATTTATCCAGTTTTCATGTTTTAACAGTGGCATCGTTACTTGTATATTCCCATGGCAAGACCACTCATTCAGATGGTAAAACAAGGAAATTCCCGATTTATTTTCACCCTTTTTACAATTTCCGAATTGTATACGAACTCTTCATCAACTTTTCCTCATTTTTTTTTTTATTTTTGAACTATTGGGCAATCTTTAAACAAAATTCTCATTTAATTTTACTTTTTGAAAATATTTGAGTCTATTCCTTCCGACCATGAGAATTGTTCTAAATGTTCATGTTTTTCCTCCTGAATTTCAGTTTCATATTTTCCTAGAGAATATCTAATGGAAGGTGTAGTCATGACCATATACCCATATACCATATGTACAATGTGCAATGTACAATATACAAACGCAAACACATTCGCTTGTTTCTCAATGCCGTCCACATCAAATGGGCACCAAATAAAAACCAATCTTATCCATTTAATCGCATATTAACCGGATGACCGATAAACTGGAACCTAGTCACATTCAAGAATATACAACGTCAAATCGTAGTAATTCACATCACTTATCACTTCGATTTATCTACTTAAATCATTCGGTAACTTTGTAATCATTTCCAAACTGAAACTGTAAATCGGATAAAATCGTTTTGTTGTTCGAGCTCAAGTTGCGATGGCTGCGCAACCAAACCATTAAATGATTTATACGATGTGAAGAGCCTCAAGTGCAAGATGCTGTGGTATTGGTTGATGTCAAGCCAAAAATAAACACAATTTTAAACCGAAAAATGACAGCTTCACTTTAGTGTTCGGACGACCACAGCTGTTCATTATTCTGCCATTTGCGGCCAATATAAAGTAGAATGTGGAAAAAAAAGCGTCATTTTTCCCACTGTAAATTATCATTTGTGCACGCAGCACATGTCCACTTTTGAAAAGTGTCTCATTCCCCTCGTAGCCACCATCTAAATGTCATTTGTATTGTGGATTTTTGTGGTGCAAAGTGCCAAATGGCATTAAAAAAACACACCCAAGCGAATGATGGATGCTTCATAATAAGAAAAATTGTGGAATGAAATTCTTTTTTGTTCGTGTTATTTTTTTTTCCGCATGGAGAATTTTATTGATTATTATTGAACACGTGCAAATGGTTTGGATACAGTTGCGAGAGAAGGAGAGCCAACGGACAGAACATGGAAGCAATATGACTTTCATTTAAATCAAATATAATCAATGGTTTATGGTAAATTTATCGCAACATTTGAGAAGTTGGCTTATCGCATTACAATGTCACACAGAAATCTCTTGAATAGCAAAAAGTATTTTTTGTTTTTTTTACATTAAACAAAATGTTACCTTCGATTTTTGTGCCATTTAATTGCATTTTCGCAATATGAGTTCGTTTTGTTTTGGCTCTTTACCGTGGTTCGAGAGTAACTTTTTTCATTTTCGTATGACGTAAGTTTTGGAAATTTACAACAATTGAAATCGACTACGACCAAAAAATACCAATTTCGGTCGGACTTGGTGAAGAATTGATGGGAAACTCTATATGACAACAACTTTACCGACATGTATCCGTAAAATTGAATTTATAAAAGGATCTGAATCACTGATGTAAGTGATACAAAGGGAAAAAAGAATTTTTGCTGAACATTCCAAACGCTCCGAAAATTGCTTTGCTTTGCCATTTTTCATTTCGCTCTCTCCATCTCTCGCTCTCTCTCTCTCTCTCTCTTTCTCTCGCTGTGTGTTTCTGTCCTTCGGCCCTTGTTATTTATAAGTATTTTACGGAATACCAAACATGGCATCTCTTTTGTGCTTGATTTTACGTGTATTTCTCATTGTTATCATTGGCCGCACATTGCCTTTCATTCTCTCACTCTCTCTTTCTCTCTCTGAGTTATACTCTGCCTTTGCTTGTATGCCCCATGATATCGATAACTGCCATTTCTTGGAATTCACCCTTGTTGTGTGCGCGTTGAATCATTTGCGTCCACAATATGATTTCTTATGTTTTTATATGAGAATCCCTTGCATTTCATTCGACGTCAGACATTCATAAAATGCTGGCGAACAAAAAATATATGTTTGAGATAAATTTGCATAAAAATGTACCGGAAAAGTCTGAATTTAAATTGAAAATATTTAATTTAATGGAAATGCACGAACCGAACCGAAACAAAGCACATACAACACACATTTCTCGTTCGTTCCTTCGCCAAAATGTCCAAAATGAAATTGAGAACTTGTGTGTTAGTTGAGTGTGTTGTGTTTTCTCGGCAACATTTTTTTTTTTGATTCTCTCTCGATAAAATCGGACAGAATCCAGCAATGCTCTCTGACTTGTCAACTTGAGTTTTCGTTTCAGTTTGTGCACAATGATTTTAGAATCAATGGAGCTGACAAGGATTTTCATAGTGCGACGCTAATACAGAACGAGTAGAGAGTGAGAGGACATTTGATATCACTTTTTTTTTCTTCCAATGTTTCAACATAAAAATGACATATTTATTAAATTCAACTAGCTCTTGTTGAGAGAGCATATGTGATTGCTTGCTCAAAGCAACACTTAACTAAATGTCATATTAAATTTATGCTCCCAATTTAAATCCAATTTGTCTGATATAAACACACACACCAAAATGGGATAGGCCGAAAAGCAAAACTCTAAATAATTTCGATTTGTATTCTTTCAATGGGAAAAAAATTGACTGCAATATATTTTTTTTTCTATTTTAATCACTTACTTTCCCCACAATTCAGTCATCAAATGACAATCAGTGACAATGACAATTAATTAAAAGTTGTTAAAATGTTCGATATCAACAGCAGCAGCACCACCACCAACAACAACAAAAAATAGCCAAACAATTCGACAAATATCGACATTGGAATCGGCTTTGTACAAATCTAGCAGACCGACTAGAAATTGTTTGTTCGTAAAAGTGCTAAATAATTTGTTTGTTAAATTTCCTAACAATACATTTACGGAGTTTTCAACTCAATTTCGAGCAGAAAATACAAAAAAAAAACGTTTAATGATGAGAGATAGACAGAGGGAGTGAGAAAACAGAAACGGGGAAAAAAAAACAAACCAAAAGACAGAAACTGAAAAATCGCAAACAATTTACTTGGTGCCTGAAATTCACATTTAAATTAGGAAATTCATTCAAAATGATAATCAAATTAAGTTGTTTGCCAACTAGTCTTGTTATTTGTCCATGCAATGCTGAATCGGCTTCAGCAATGGCTGGATGTGAGCTTATCTCTGTGACCGTGAGTTTGTTATGCTGATGGCATAGACATTTCAGTGTGTTATGTCCCATTCACACAGAACGCGTTGCCACGTAAACTTCATTTTTTTTTCTCTTATATTTGAAGCAATGTCACTTGTGAGCGCACTGATAATTATTAGAGTGATTCCATCAGAGCGCAAATCTCAAGGGTGCTCAGCTCGTGAATGAGAACAACAACAACAACAAAAATAATACATAAACTAGCAGAGAACTAGTACGTAACTGGGGCGCAACTGAAATGACAACTGCACATTTTCTAAATTAACTTTATCAAATCCACTAAACTGTAGTTTCCACTTTATTTTCAACTAATATTCCCAATCAAAGTGAAACTTATTTGATTGCCGTAGAACGTGTGTATTCGAAAACCAAGCCAATTCATGCAAAGTGTAAGCGCATTTTCAAAACCGATGGAAATAAAGGTGATGGTTAAAAGCTGGTTTTCTGTAAACTTTCTCTGCTTAAATCTCATTTTAAAGCCGCAGTTGAGTCTCGAGTGCAGTTTGAAACCGTAATGTGTGTATGTGTGCATTTTAAATGAAACTCTTTTTTTTCCTCCTCCTGAACGTATCGATGCCATATTGAAAACAACAATTTGCAATTGAACGGCGCAGTTTCGAATATTGCCACAGACATGAAAGTAAGATGCCATTGGTGTGAGTGTGCTTAACGGTTGACACGAAAGATGGACGGCTTGAATTTATTCATCAATAAATGCAACCATAATCGGCAACCATGAAAGCCTTTTTTCAATTTTCTAATGGCAACACGCACTCGATTCGCAAGCTTACCACACACAAAAACACACACAAACATTTGTTCACCTTTCGTTATGGTGCCGCACTCTTAAAAACGTAAACCGTAATTGTGGCAACCAAAACCACCTATGAAAATAAGTATATTAAATTGTCTACATAAATTTTGTTACCGCTGTTTTTTTTTATCTAACGGCGAAAAATGGGCGAGTATTTGTTGATGTGCCGATGTGTCTATGCTGATGTCGATATATGAATGTGTGTTTCAGGCTTGATACCGTGCATCATTGTGTAGCGGAAGTGTAATGGGGTAATTTTGTGAAACCATGTGCAATGTGTTCATTAGCATACAAAAAAAAGCTGGAACGAAAAACGATGTAAGCACGCATTTGCCACTAATAGACTATTTAAATGTCATTTGATGAATATTTCACGAATGATTGTTCAATATAGATGTAAAATGGTGCCATTTCTTGACTTTCCCAAAGCGAATGGGTGTTACTGTTCTCTATACTAGCCAATATTACTAGCTCGTTGAATCTCAGAGCCCATTTGCATATATTTTGTGTTGAGGTCCACATATTTTATGTGCTGCATTCAACATAATATCAAGCCAAAGTGTTGAGCTATAGATTTCGGTGTAGTGGTTTCGTGTGTGCGGAACGGGAACAACGTTTACAAACGTGAAAAAGTTGTCATCATGATATATGCGGGCAAAAAAATAAGGATAAATAATAAATGCAAGAACATTTTACCAGGGCATGCAAAATAAATTTGCATGAGGTTTTTGGTTGTAAATGCATGCTTCCGTGTACGAGCAATAGCGAGAGAGAGTGAGAGCGCGCGTGTGTGTGTATGTGTGTATGTGAAGTGTGCATACTAATTATGGTCGTAAGTTGCAAAGTTTTTCGGTCATTGCGCATTCAAACACTTTTAGTTAGTTGTTCACATTCCATTTAATGGGTTCTCGGATTCTCTTACTTGTCTCTTTCACTCTACACTCAATATACACACACTCCCGTGCACACCGTTATTTGTATCCGTTTGACGTGGAGACAATTTTACATCTCGGCGAAAATTGTGTTGCAATTTCAGCAACACGAAAAATCGATTTTATGATGCAAATTTTGCGTTTAGAGTGTATAAATATATGACTCAGTTGAAGTATCGGTTTCCAGCAAAGTCGTTATTTTTGCATAGTATTTTAGAAAATTATTTAATATTGTATCACGCTCGTATTTCGTTGTCTGTATGTCCATTCGATTTGATGAAGCGAATTTTTGGATGTCGGTCGTAAAATTGGAAAATCGAATTAAGGGAAATGGTCGCCAACAAGAAGAAAATATCCATGTTTGCGATGCATCCAAAAACTTTTCAATGTTATTCAACTGAAGCGTTTGAGAAGCATGCACAGCATTTTTCACTTAAGCTTAATCTGTCCAACACCATTTTTACTTTTTTTATGTACGCATCAGCACCACTATGCATATTTGGCGTTGATGGCTACCCCGTGAATTCGGGTGCTGTCACAGTTTTCAAAGTCGTAAGTAAGTTTTTGGAAGTAACCGAGTTTCGGTTTTCGCCTTTCGTTGTTCTCTCGTTTGTTCGTGTTCTTATCTCACTTAAGCTTAAACTAAAATACGCCATGATGCGGACACATTTCGTCCGTTTGATGTTGTCATGTTCGTTTTATCGCGTTTGCATTTTCATTTTAACGAGTTAACACATCAATGTGAATGAAATCCTATTTAACCGTTTTACATTGAAACTATAAAACGGCTCTAAGCAACTTCATCCATGCTCAATGTTCAATGTTCGCCCATTCTCTCTCTCTCTCTCTCTCTCTCTATCGCTCTGCATCTGCCTCATGCGGTTGCCCGTTTTTCTCATGGACCTCAAAGTGCATAATCGTAATTCGTATCGAGCTCATTCTTTGTCATGCGAATGCATTTTATGGTTCTCATTTCAACACTTACTTGCATACGGTTTTTATGGATTGTATTCCACTTTTCGTTAATTTTTAACCACATTTTGGCATTGCGCCATACACACTCACACACACATGATGAAGAACTGTAATCAAAACTGGTATTGCGTTGAATTTTCACCGCTCGGATACAAAATGCCATCGATTTTGATGACGATGAGAAGCGTTGTGTTTCATATGATTTGTGGCAAACCACTTCATTTCAGCTCTTTCACTGTGCTGATCGCAATATTGCTTATTTGCCCCGTGTGATTAATAAAAACAAACAAAAAAACACTGGCAAACATCAAACCCAAACTGGTTGTGGCAACGTTGAATGCTTTTACTCATTCAGCTTGTTGTTTGTGGTTTAGTCATTAAAGTTACCTATCGCTGGTGTCGATGACTTTAATGATGCCACCACAATTTCCCCGGGAAAAATCGTTTATTGATGCATTATTTTGTGCATTTTAATGATGATACATCCAATTTAAAAGTGGTTTTTATTGTTTCGCATGCAGCATTTTTATTCGCTCTCGCATGATAAACACATATACAATTCAAGTCAATGTAATAATATTTTTAATATATGTTGTCAAGCCATTAAAAGAAATCGATATGAAACTCCTTGTATGGCCTTGCCACGCTCTATGCCACTTGTTCTCATCTTCTGTATACATTTGTGTCGAGCGAAAGCGACACAATGGCTTGAGATAAAAGCGTGTGTCATTTCCGTTGCATTTGTTGATAAATTTATATATGATCATTGGCGGTGCATCATTTCTTCTTATTATTATTTGTAGACGAATATATGTATATACTGTATAAGTATATGTCATCTTGTTCAGAGGAGATTCATGTGACAGATAAAGTGCTACCATAATAATGTGCAGATATATGAGAGCAGAAGGACAATTTAGTTTGTTGAAATCAGAATGCTTGAAATGGAAAGAATGCCATGAACTCTTTTTTTCTTTTTAATGTCAACAGAGAAATATGGTTCATAGTGATTAATCAAAATGAGACTGAATAAAAGGCGAAAAAATCAGGTTTAGAAAATGTCACCAAATGAATTTTGACTTCATCACCCATGCGAACACCACGGACTGTTTATTGCAGTTGCATATTGATTTCACCTGTCTGTGCATCTGGCGAACAGACGAATTTCAGTGCATTGCAATGTTGTATGCAGTATTTTTGTTCGTTGTTGATGTTGTTGTTGTTTCATATTATTTGCATGCAAAGTGACTTTATTTATTTTGAGGTCTTTGCTTTCAGTTGCGTTGAAATAGCAGCATGAGCAAAGAGTTCATATCGTATTATTGCATTCAATTTAGATACTTTTACCGTCTGCTGCTCAACATAATGGTGCTAAAAGAGTCTAGCTCTTTATGGTTGCATTGTGTAATCTCAGACACACGAGGAGCATATTGCTAGAGCAAGGAAGGACAACTGAATGAGTGAGTGAAAAGGAGAGAAAGAGAGAGAGAGAGAGTGAGAGAGAGTTGCATTGCCAATGTTGGTGCGTTTGGCTTGTAAGTCATTATTGCCGTGATGAAGGTTTATGTTGTTGTCACTGCTGTTGTCATTGTTTGTCATCGAGAAGCGCTCAACGATGACTGAGAAAATGAAAGCGCATATAATTGCGGAGCATTGTACTGTGGCATCGAAGCACTACCAAGTGCACAGTGCACACTTCATCATTCACCATTGTTGATTTAACTCTAAACTGACAGTGCCACAAAGCAGCCGAGACACACACATAGAGTGAAAGAAAGATGACGAAAACGAGAGAGAGAGAGAGAGAGAGAAGACGAGAGAGAGGGAAGGGCAGAGAATGAAGCAGCTCTATTCGAGATGCTCTATACCAATACCAACTATATTTGTATACAAAAACAACAACGTCGACTTTTTCTTGTCACACCATCCTACAAAATTATTCCGTAACCTCAATTGAATAGCTCGCATAAATACAGTTACGAAAATTAAAATGGCAACACAACATGAAATTGTGCACGAACCGAGTGGCAATCTGTTTCGATGAAAAATCCACTTAACCATAGTAAAATGTTATGCATTCGCCCATTTCGATAGGATTTAAGTTTTGGCTTGACTTGGCTTCGTTCAGCGTTCAGTTCAGTTCAGTTGAGTTGAGTTGAGTTCAGATCAGAGATGATGCTCACTTGCTCACAGTTCGGTGTGGTGTGTTGTGTCATGTCACATGCACATGCCTTTCCCATTGTGACCATATTGCCTACGTTTCCAGTTCCTTTTTTTTCTTTATCCGATCCGGTTTTTCCCCATCGGCGTGGCGTGGTCCATGTGTTGTGCAAAACGCGCGTTGGGGTAAACCCACAAGTACGTGCGAAAGTAAACTATTTCAATGAACTATCTCATTAAAGTGTTTGTCTGTGGTTACATTTAAGCAAATAGACGACGATGCAATGCACATTGCACAAGCTTCATATTTACAAGTATGAATTAATTAGATGTGCATTGTTTGGGGCATTTGCACGTTTTCATCCTGTGTTCTTATACTCAGAATGCATGCCATTCGGGAACGTTGTCGAATGATAAGCAAGCGAAAGAGTTAGAGCGAGCGAACACAATTTCTTTCGAATCTCATAATTAAATTCTATTACACAGTGAATATCATTGGCATCAAATTCCGATGGAAATCCCCAACGTTTTCATAGTTTGAATAATTGCAGTGGCCGTGATTACCACAAGATTTATGCGTGTTGCCGAGCGAAAACAAGAGCAAACACGACACAGAGAAAGAGAGAGAGAGAAAAAAAAACACGTCCAGTTCTCTCAACACAAATGGTTTTTTATAGCGACATATGAAAAACGCCTGGGTCATTAAACGTTTTTATTCATCTTACCAACTGACATAACGATATTTTGACACATCAAATTGTAGAATAGCGCGCATGAATCACACAAACACACATACAAAAAAATATTGAACAGCATCAGGGAAAAAAAGCGTAACGTATGCACATTCCCCACTGCATCATTAATCAAATTTAAATTGGCTTTTTCTTATGACATTAGATTTTTTTTTCACAGCAAACAAAAAGTGCTTGAAAGCACACACACACACACACACACACACACACATAGTACATATAATAAATTTTCAGGGGAGCGGGAGAGAAACAGAAGAGAACAAAAAAAACTGATGTTATTGAATTTGAATGTTGCGAACTCAACTGAAAAAAGTGAATACCTACAAAAAAAACGCAGCCAAAAAGTGAAAATAATTGCTTCCATCATTGAACGGATCTAAATTAAGAGGATGATTCTGCATTCATTGCTTAGTTAAGCAGCTTTTAACCGGATTCACAATTAGGAGCACTTATTCTCTGTTGAGAAAAAAAACACCCAGCATCAATTACCATATGAACTCGATGCGCATACCAAAAAATTCACACTTTTATTCTCAAATGACCAATGACCATTCTTTTATATGGATTGGACAACGATGTCCAATTGAATGCAACTTGTTTCGCTGGAATGCAGATTGTGGAATAAGCTTTGGTGCTGTATTTAGCCTTGATGAAAATAATGATGGGACAGGGACGGAAATTGGGTCAGCAATTGAAAGAAACAATTAGCCGTGATTGAATTTAATGGTGATCAAAAAGAGCTTCCAAAAAAGTAAGCTTCTTATGAGAGTGAGTTGAATTCAATTATGACAAGCTTTTCTTCCGTTTTTTTTTTCAATTTATGGCAAATTACGAATTCCTATGCTTTATTAATTGTATTGCTGGCAAAGGAAATGATAAAGATCTCATGACATTCTATTTTTGATAAAATTCCATAACACAATCTACCGTCATCGTCATCTTCCTTTTACAAAGAGCGTACGATGATTTTTAGCGTGATTCAGAAACAAGGCGAAAATCATTGGAATTGAATCTAGAAATGAAGCAGCTTAATGAAATTCAGACACAAAAACAGTTAAGCTCTTTCACATGTTTCGCATTGGATTTTATACTTAATGCCGCTTTTTTTTGGTGTTCTTCAAACTTACTTAAATTTACGAAAATAGCGGAAAATGAGGAATTCGACTTGATTTTCATTTTCCCGTTCACATCCGCATTCATACAAACTACAAAAGTAGAAATAGATTCGGGGAGACAGAGAGAGCGAGAGAGAGAGAGAAAAAAAACAATTAAAACTTAAGCGAAGACACTGAAAAAGAATCAGTGTGTTGAGTGGAACAGATTGTGAGTTTATCTTTAAACCACTTTATACCCACACAAATCGCTATCAAATGGATTCAGTTGTTTGTTTCGGCATTTTAAATAAGGCCACAACAAAAGGCTTGCGCTCATGCATTGTATTCAATATTATCGTATATACATATTCGTCAGCAAGTGGAAGGAAATTTATACGCCCAACAAAGTTAAATCGAGTAAGTTTTTTTTCATTCTATTTCTCTCTCTCTCTCTCTCTGTGTGTGTGTGTCTCACGCTGTCGTTGTTTTGTATGAGCTGTGATTGTGCACTGTATGCACAACCGACGGAAGCCTATAACGACAATCAGCACATTTTAAATCAAAAATTTTCGTATAATCGCACATTATGGCGATGGAGTGCGCTCAATGTGAAAATAAAGTTTTGCTGAAACGAAACAACACCACAATAAGAATTGAGAGAGAGAAGTTTCGTTGAAATATGATATCTATGTGTTCAATGTTCAATGCTACCCCCGGTTTTAATCACATTCTCCGTGCATAGTTGTTGTTTTTGTCTCCCTGTTAGTTTCGACGTGGTGGTTTTAGGTTGTTCATTCCTTTTGCAACGTCGCACAAAATATTTATCAAAACGAAAATATGTGTGTGTTTCTCGCTCTCTCTCTCTCTCTCTCTCTCTCTGCAAAATAGAGAAAGTGAAAACGACAAAACGAAAAGCTGTTGAGTTGTGATGTAAAACGGTGGCAATCGCTTCGAGTGATTCCCTTTGCATGTGACAAAGTGTTTGCGATATTTATGAAGTTTATCGTTGTTGATGTCGGATTGTGGGTTGTAGTTCTCTGTGCGCCATGCACACACACACACACACTTCGTTTTCTCTTGTTTCTGTTCAAACATATGCAAAAGCGACATATTTTCCTTTGAATTGTGTGCACATTCACGATCTATTGCCGAAAAGCTGGTATTTTGATTATTTTCACCGCTTTCTACCAAACAACAAAATATTTCCGCTGAGAATACATAACAATGGCATGGCTTTTATTGCACTCGCTCCCAGTGATGCCTGACAACGACGCCCTCATTCCCAATATTTGTGCTTTTGTTTTTTTGGTTTCTTTTGGCATTTAGTTTGTTCAGTGGCTGTCATGATTCCAGGTACAAAAAAAAAACGAAACGATTCCCACCGATGACATCAAATCAGGAGAATGACATCAAACAGAGATTTTCGTTGAAATTATAATAAAATACAGTTAACAAAGAAACCACCAAATGCAGTGCTTGTGAAGCACTTGACTCACTTTGTAACATTCACCGACTTTGTCGACACACGATATACAATCAAATGGAACAACTTTGAGATCGCATTCATTACTTTGCACACTTTGTAAATAATTATATCGCTGCGAGTAAAATGTTGATAGTGGCATGCCATTTATTTGAATTGCGATATAATTGCGATGCGAACGATGATTTTCCGGCGGAAAATGCACAAGTTGATTTTGGAAAACGCAGACATATTCTAAGAACATGTTATCCGTATCGTTATTTTCATCGTGAAACTCCAATGAATGGACTGTTCGTGTATAGCACTGATTAAAATTCTCGAATAAATCATTTCAATTGAGTCTATTCATTGAAAAGAATTCAGTGCAATTTATTTCACTTAAATTCAAATCGATAGATAAACGCATATCGAGAATTTTACACATCTCTCGGAAAGATTGATAACAGTATAATAAGTATCCGATAATCTGATGTATTAAAAATTTAAAACTTCATAAAAGTATTCGTTAAAATGCATCTTTGCGATGGCAAAAATGCCACGCGATGAATAGCAAATTCGCATTTAAGCTTTATATTAAAACTATCATTGTTAATGGATTTGCCGCATTCTGCCACATGAGATACGAGAATAAATGTGATAATAAAAAAAAAAGAAAATATGAAAATCCTTTGAACTTTGATCTCGATGTTGCAAAGCATTGCAAACAAATTCAATGTGTTTTTTTTTGCTCGTCTTACATTTCACATTTTTCATATCGTGAAACGAACACGAAAATTACACAAAGCAAAATTGCTTGTAACATGGAGTAAGTAGCAAATAAAAAGGGATTTTTAGCCGACATTACCATGAGCTGCAGTATCGTCTGCTGAACAGATCCGTCAGCCATCAAGTAACTGCAAACAGGAGCCATTATTGGCGCGAAATAACTGATTATTACGCAAATGATACAGTCAATAGCTGATGTTGAATGCCAAAATTGGCGGAAAACCGTTCAATTTTCCGGCAACGACATCAGCGAATCGAACAACGGAACAATGTTCGATGCATCAGGTCAATGTAATGTCTGATTATTTTGGACGATATGGCACGTGCATTTCCAACCGAAACAGCGGACATAAGAAAACGAGCTCAACGATTATTTCCAAGAGATAAATATTTTCTTACGATCGTATTATCGCCTTTCCATTTGGTTTTCATGTTGCACAAATCCAAAGCACTTTGAAATCATCGACGATTCGTATTTTTCGGTCTTTTATTTCTTTGTTTCTTTGTTTTTTTTTTCGTTTCTATTCTCTTTCTCTCATCGCTATTACGCTTGATCTCAATATCTGTTACTGAATTTCGAGCGCTTAAATAAAAATATTGAAAATTGCTTTTGCAGGAAAAACTCATCCGACGTGCTGCAATAGTCGTCGATTGTGTGCACACACACATTTTCTTTTCCAACATTTGTTTCTTCGCATAATTTTCATTTCTATTGCGAATCCGGCGATTTTTTTTTCTTTTTTCTTCTTCTTTTGTTCATTTATTTGGCAAGTGAATGTTAAACGTCCGAGAATTGCATTTAAATGTTGTTACGAATGGAGAAAGGAGCGAGCAAAAACAAAAAAAAACAGAAATACGCGCAGAAAAATGTGCACTAAGTACAAAAACGTGCTACATGAAACGGAACAAAAAACCAGTTCAAATGTAAATTTAATAACTATTTAAATATTTTTGCAATGAATTTGCAGCTGCAGTGGTAGCGGTGGCAGCGGAACAACGACTACGACGACGACGACGAGTGGCCGCGGTGGCAGCAACAGCAGGACGAGCAATTGCAAATGCTGCGTACGAAGGTCTCACTACAAATGGATAAAATGTTCGTAGTGTTAAACAGGGCAAAAGCATTTCGAATATTTATGGCGTCGCTTTTATTCCGATCCAGCTCGCCCAAAACTCACAGTTGTTTTTACAACATTTTATTTTTCTTCTTTCGTTGGCTCGTTTTCGGTTGAAGAAGCTTAGAATGTGGACTATTTGGATAAGGTTTACCAAATTTGTTGGGCATATCAATATATAAAAAATATGTACAATTTCTTTCCCCTTCAAACGAATTGCATTCAGAGAATGTCAATTTTAAACATATTTATTAAAAAAAAAAAGTTCAATGCAAATTTTATTGCCATTTTTCAGCTTATTGATTTCATTCGGATGAAAATAAAGTCGTCAATTTGATTGGTCTGAATATGAATGAATATCATCATCAATCATTTATTTGTTATGGCTAAATTGAAATAAATTCAGTAAACAAACAAAAAATAAGAGCACAGTCACCTGGATGAATCACTTGGATGAATCAATACAGAGTGAAATCACTCAATTTCTCGATCACATAACACGTTCATAGTATGGCAATATTTTGCCAAAAGTTAATATGTACAACTTCTGGTTGCTATGGCTTAGAGTCTGACGCATATTTAGTGTAGGCATGACAACGATACAGCTGAAACTTTGCATTTCTGGCTGTTCATATTGAATTTGCAAATTAGTGGCTTCATATCTGTTTGTACGAATGCTGAATACAATATCATCTTTTGTCATCATTATTATATATATCAAAATGGTTTCTTTTTTTTAGCCATTGATGAAAGACGCTATTTTCAATCCAAGGGTTTTGATATTCGTTTGCCATACTCGGCCGTTCACTTTCTCTCTCCGTCTTCCTTTTTCATTCATCAATACACCTCCGGGCTTTGCAGCAGATAATAAGAGCGTATTCATCACGAACTGTCGAAAAGTTTACTAACTTGTGTATAATACGGCATTCTGCGTCGTTTTTGAATACAACTACAAAATCCATGACAAACAAATGGAGAGAATGGTCGAAAATGGCATATAGACAGCAGCTTAACGATTTCACCGAAAATCGACAATGGAATAGAAAATGGCAAACCAAATTAAAATTCGATTCGAAATAAAATTCCATCTCCACAAGTATTCGGGGCGAGATCATTGTATTTTTTTTTGTGTGTTGGTCTTGTTTTGCCTCTTTTGGTTGGCTGTTGAATATTGTGCGCACAGCGTGTACACCAGAATTCTAATTCGAAAATATTAATTAAACATTGTTCAAGCGTGAATTTGTCCAAAATTAAATTTAGTTGTTGTTATTGTTTTTGTTCGGTGTTGAAATGATTTACATTCCGGCCATGCTGGAACGGTCTCAATTTTCATGTAACCGGGGGAAAAAAAACATTTAACAAGTTAACATACACTACCAATATACCTTCGGAAAAAAAAGAAACTTTTTTTTGTTGCTCGATGTTTTAGCTCTTTTTTTGATGTTGTTGGTTATGAGCAAATGGCAAACATTTAGTACATTGAATGTGATGATGTTTTGCATGGTGTGGTTAAAATGTAGAAATTAAGGCGCTAAACGATGATAAACTTTGCGGCCCATTTACCACTTGGTTTACGTTTTTCAACACGGAAATTTCCCGATAAATTGGTAAAATTAACTTATTGCAATGTGTGTTGGGTTCGAAGTGAGGGTGGAAAAATGCTGATCGAAACCGCAGTCTAACCAATATTACAGGGCGTACGAATCCATCACATTTTGACACAATCTAAAATGATGATTCACAAGCGTTGAAATTACATTTTTTTTTTTTCAAAAATTAAAATCTAATTAGAAAAATTGTGTGGTTAAAAAAAAACCAATGTGCAGCCAACTTTTCGATTTAATGCAAATGTTTTTCTCGAGCAGTCTTTTAACTCGAGCATATTAATTTTTTGGTGTTGAACGAAAAATGCCGCACATTAAATTCAATAGCAGCAAATTTACATTTTATTTCAGCTATTCTGGCATCTGTTTATTTTAAGAGTGCAATTTTCACGAACCATGACCACACAATACCCATTTGGAAACAATAAGTGCAGCAGCTTAGGGTCTTATTTACCAAAACGAATGCATTCAGCGTCATAATAACCGCAAATTTGTGATTTTTATTGTCATTTTAATTTGTTCGCTCGTTCTTACCCCCAAAACTCTTCCGCATCCGCATCGCTCCGGTTGTGTGTTTCCTTGTGCGCGCGGGCGCACAATGAATGGAAAAATGTAGAAATTTATTAAGAAAAATCATTCAGGAAGAGAAATGAAAACCAAGACATAAACCAGCAAGCCGGAAAAACTCTTGAAAAATGAATCAGTACAGATATAGAGACAGAGAGAATAAGTTTTTGTTTACTGACTGTGCCAGTGCTGTGTTACTCCCGTTATGCACAGTTGTATTTGTGTTCCATCAATATTGAATGCTGGGTGCTTGGTCCTTGGTCCGAGTTGTGCATGCGAACAGGCAGGACAACAACAACAAGAAAAATGCGAGAAAATAATGAAATAGCCGAAGTTAAATTAAATAAAGAATGAAACAAAAACAGAAATGTTTACCACCTAATTCCGGGCAAAGTTTGAGCTACTTTTTAATGGCCACTTCATGTCATCCAGTGCATAGCGAGGCACAGAAAAAAAAACTGCGCTTGTTTTCTTGTTTATTATTTTGCTATGGTTTTACTTTGTTAAACAGAAAGTTGGATGCATTTTGTGCCCACAAAGACACACTGTCCCGCCGACACAGTCCCGCCGCACACAGCACAGCCATGTTGCGTGCCCACTATACTCATGTCCGTTGGTTTTGCTTAATAATTTCATTGCATTCTGTTGTGGGCTTGTGCATTTCTTTCGTTATATTGCATTTTGTATGGCATTCGTATGATTTCTTTGGACGTCATTTCCTTTGAACTTTTCTGCATGTTCGTTTTTTCTCGCAATCTTGCCATGGACATTTTTTTTACCACGGTCGCCATTATCTCTTTTCAACCGGCTTCCTTTAATTTTAAATAGAAAATTCATAGTTTTCTGTGCTATATAACAGAATTAAAATTAGTACCATGATCTTCAACACCGCCTCTCTTAATGGGGCCAATTCTCAACGGCCTCATTTGCTTACCGCAAACCATTCAACTTATGTATGCACTTCAATTGATTAGATTGCCAAGAAACTAACAACCAATTAGCGTTCATTCATTTTTATTGGTCAACTTCAAGGCTATTTTCCGTACCCGCACAAGGAGTGTCCTCCGCTGATATTGTCGCTGCTGCATAAATTGAAGAACCTTAATTTTCCACAGTTTTATTCACAATTACTATGTCCTCATTTCACAAATTATATTGTAAAGTTTACAAGCTGTTCACAAATTACGACGAAACTATTGTCGTATTTATTAAGTTAGTGTATGTTGTCGCGTTGTCGGCATCTCAATTTTTTTTTTTAAAGTGTTCTTTAAAAGACAATATCAAGTCTATTGTGAAAAACAAAACAAAAAATTCTATTTAAAGCAGTTAGTGTTTGGTGTAAATTCTGTTGATTCAGTTTCATCAATTCGAAGTTAACATCTTACATTTTGCAATTTTATGGAAGCAAAAAAAAATCGCATTGATTTTTATTTCAAATGAATGTAGTGCCTCTGTGTCACTGGTCATATTACAAACTGCAGAGAAAAGTTCAAAATGCAAACGAACGACGAACAATTTCCTCCATGTAAATTTTAATGGCATTCAACGTCACTTTTCAAATTAATATCCCCACAAACTGGAACGGCAAGTGAACACAGAAGCGACAGCGTGACTGGAAAACCCGCAGTGTATCATTAGGTAGAATGGTTTGCATCAAACGGAAGCGCAGTTTCATAAAATAAATGAAAGGAATTTGTCTCGGTGTACCATAAAGGTGTTTAACAATCGATTACAATGCAAATTCTGAAACGCGAACCAAATAAATTCTAAAGTGAACGCTATAAATCGCATTTGCATCATTCTATATCGATGCTGTTGATAAATTGTATATTGCGTGAAAATGTCTCTCCTTTCAAACATTTAGAAACGGTCGTCGTACATTTCCATACACACGCAAATCGGATGCCGCTAATTAATTACTTCATTTCCATTGTGTTTTTCTTTCATTAACATCGAACATGATGTTTGAACAATTTTCAAATGCAAATTCTCAAGTATTACGACAATGACACTTGTGCACATATTTTCCCTGGTGCGTAGTTGCCATAGTCACATACACAGTGTTGGGTAAAGATAAGGATACTGAAAAACATACTGGGTAAGATTCTATCAAAATCTTATCGAAATCCAGCCTCAAAAAATCATATCTTTTTTCGATATTTGCATTTTGAATCTTACCCAACACTGGTCACACATAACAATTTACCGCTCGCGGATGTTACGTCATAGCCCGTTCGTGTCAGTCACATTACCGTGGTGTTTGCAGTGCCTACTCTTCATTGAGAATACTTCAATGCGATTAAAAATTCAGAGCACGGCTAAAAACACCTTGGAAAATGTGTGTAAAATGTTCAAAATGTGCAACACTCAAACATTGTAGACTGATCATTTTGAATGTTGATGTCATTGTTTAGTTTGTATTAAATATCCAAAACGAAGACATTTGCTCATCTTATTTCAATTGATTTTGTTTATGTTTTTAACAGTCAACAAGACTCGCTCAATCTATATACCATCTCACACCTTTTTGCATATGATGGGCGCTTACTCCTTATATGCTGAGAACATGTGTGTTGATGTTACGTTGTCACCCATCGGAACGGATACAATTTGCCGTTTGACACTTTTCGAGCTTATTTTGCATTGACAGTATATTCCAATAGGAATCAATATTCAAAGTAACACTTACATCACTTTTCTGACTCACCTAACAACTCATCCAAATGGAAACACAAACATTCTGCAATTCATACTGAATAAATAAAAACAACATGTATTCCCACTCAATCTATCTATCTGTATGTTTACTTACTCATCTCCATAATATTTGTTTATCACTTTGGATTTTTTTTTCTGTTGCGCTCATCAACTCCCCGATTGCCGAGTTAAGACAAAACTTTAAGGCGGTTTAGTGACACGAAAAGTTGATTCGTCGAACAAATTATGTATCATTGTCAATAGAGGCTCACTCAGAACTATTACACAAATGTCACACAGTTTGACTTTTTAACTTTTAACACTTTACATGCTGATCTATTTCCACTCAATTTCTCCGAAGTCAATCAATTTCAACATTTAAATTGCCTCAAAATGGTGTATTTTGCCTACGTATCAAGTTTACTCTCACAGTTGGTTTCCATGGAATTTGCTGAACTAGACAAAAATCAATGTGAACATTTCCATGCGCATAAATGTTTCGCCAGCTGCTTTCCAATTTTGAAAAAATGTAAATTATTCAACCTTTTTCGTATAGGCAAACATTTACATCGAAATCTATTTCGGATGTGTTTAAAATTCCAAATTATGCTCAGGATTTCGAATTGCATTGGAACATAGCAATCATTTAACGGGGAATAGTGAACGCTTTATTAGTGATATTAGACATTCATAGGCTATAACTACATGTACAAGGGATTCATGTGTAATGTAGCTCTAATACTCAGCGGCCTTGGCGGATGACCACTGAATTTAATGAAGGAGCTAATACTTGATGTCGAATTAAAAACCAAACAACGTTACATCGGCAATGCACGAAATATTCCAGTGCATAAGTTCGTGAATGCAAGTGTTCGCAATTGTAACATGGTCGAGCAAAGTTTGGGCCACCGACAACTGGAAAACAAAATTTTGTATCTATGCCGCATAGACTATGCGTTTCGGACCAATTGGGAAACGTCTGTATCTCAAATTTTAGCTCAATTTCCGAACAAAAAAAAATTTACTCGAACATGTTCTGATTGCGAACACTGGTGAATACGCGTATAAATTGCCTTTTTACATATTGAAATCTCATTTGTGTGTTGAAAATTGCATTGAACGAATAAGCAAATAAACAGAACATCTCCAAAAATTTGGCACTGGTGCGAGTCAATGTGTGATTGCATTACAGAAATACCTATGCACGTTTGGATCAATCGATTACAATTTTTTAGGTCAAACAACTCATGGGATTTCGGTATGTTAATTAGACTGCAATACGCCATTTCGTCTGAGGCATATGTATCTACAACTAAATCCAAGAATGGGCGGCGAATTACTCTCACAGCTTTTTTTTAGAAATTCGACACGTCCATCCCTGACTCATCCATTTGCACATTGATGTTATTGAATGAGTTATTAAATGAAAAAAAAACAACACGAAGCTGTCAGAGCTTAAATTCTTAAACTCACTTCGTCATATCATAGAAACAATCGAAATGTTTTGCAAAACCCTGATCAAATTCTTCGCGCAAAGTACATCGTAATTTAATTGGTATACATGTTCATTAGTGGATTTTTCCCAGCTCGATTTCAACTTGGAAATTTTGATGATGCTGAGAAATAAAATTCGGAAAACAGATTACAAAATTGCCAGAACACTAAAATACAACGTGAAGAAAAATGGTTGTGCTTTTGGTATATTGGAAGAAACGATTTATTGTGTGTGCACGCAACTAAATCATACTGACACTACGTTTTCACCAATCGAACATACACGCGCAACAAATAGCATACACAGTGCAAAGCATACACTCGAAATATTGCAGCTTCGATGATTAATTTGTGGATGTGTACCGAATAAACAAGGCTACCTTGTTATTACTTTGTTATATGTGAAATAAATTTTCAGGCAACTCGCAACTGCAACTTATCAACATAGCAATCGCGCATGCAACATAAAACGGAAGTCTGTGGGAAAAATATACATTTAGCATTTTGTGTGAGTGATTCGCGAAAATGGAACTGTAATCCCAGGGCTCGGTGCGAATTATCTGTAGATAGTGTGGACTCCACACTGTGGAGTTCATGACACCTGCTTGTTCTATATCAGAGATGGGCCTCAACACACACTAACATAAACGAATCAAAAACTAATAGCAATCACAAAAATAGGTCTAAAATGTCACAAGACAGGATCATCAATGATTATATTGGTCAAAAATTAAGGTCAACACCACAAAATGATGGCAGTCTGCACATTATGACATTTGACTCGTTGATTTCTTCTGCAGATCAATGGCTTTTGGAACCCCATCTCTGTGCCCATACGGTCATGCACTGATCTAAAATATATTATGGTATCATCATAATATATACAACGTTATTTTTACATGTGAAATATAATAAATGTTCTCACTTGATGGTGTCACGAACCAGACCCCAGTTATTCCATCTAGTTGTTTACAGCAAACTAATTGAAAAAATATGTGGGGGTAGTTGTGAAGAGGCTTGAATCTAAACAGAGAGAGAGAGAGAGAGAGAGAGAGAGAGAGAGAGAGAGAGAGAGAGAGAGAGAGAGAGAGAGAGAGAGAGAGAGAGAGAGAGAGAGAGAGAGAGAGAGAGAGAGAGAGAGAGAGAGAGAGAGAGAGAGAGAAAAAAAAGAAAATAATTTCGGATTGACCTCTATTTCAAAGGACACCTCTGAGCTCAACACGTTCAAAGTGTGGTGTTTTGTGTTATTAGTTCATGTTGTTTAAAAGCCCAACCTTTCACGATAACAACTTCATAAAACCATCAACACGTAGACGTGCTGTGTCATCTTGATACCACTTATTCAAACGGTTTGCGTATTTTTAGATCATTATTGATGTGTCTAATTACTTGTTTTTTTTCCCTATCATCATCACTGTCGACGGAAAGCCGCTCAATTTCAAGTCAACAATTAATATAACCAGACATACGGTGAATGTGCGTTGAAAAATAAAAACAAAAATAAAAGAACTAGTAAATTGCGTTTGTGAATATTTAAACAATAAATGTTGGTAATTCATCTTTTATTGTTGATGAAATTGTTGGCATGAGGTGTAAAATCAAATGACGTGACAAATTACCCAGTTCCATGTCGAAGAGCAAACTCTCTTCGTTTCTCATGTTTCATTTTCACATTGGCTTATTGTCTAACTTCATCGCACTACATATCGTGCACAATGTTTTCTCTATGTTAACTTGCAACTGTCGTTTGTTTGACACCACGCAATTCATTTTAATTATAATTTTAATCGTCTCGAGTGAAATCATAAAATAACACAAATGCTTAACAACTTGCTACCTTGAAGTAATGCAAGCCACACGCTTCTATTCGAAATGACAGCAATTCCGTTGCACACACACAGACACACTTAACCAAACACTTCAAAGCAAACATCCACCAAGTTAGTCTTATCGTAGCTGATTTCTATGCTCAATTTGTGTGGATGTTGTACATTCGATGCATTTCGTTCATACTAATATTATGTCTTGAGTTTGTAATGTATAATACATTTGTACAAATCTTGTTGTCACTTTTCGATTTCTGAAGAGACTGATGACATCTTGAATCTTGTCCACAACAGTAGTTTCTAGGTTGTTCGCCCTAATTAAGGCAATTTGTGACATCATTCGAGTTTCATGCGGTGCAACAAATCAAATAACAAGATCAACGCCACCAAATCAAATGTTGAACGATAAACTTTTTCAACAAAACTTGATGTGTAAGCAGATATTTGTGCGGATCTCTTACAAAATACCAACAGCTTGAATGTCAGGTCCATAAAAACAATGGATTTAATTAACGAAAAAACAAGTGTAACCGTTTCAATCAACATGATTGAATAAAAAATGCATTGCACCTGTGAAACTTTCAACAATTTTAATGAACTGCAGTTTTTTTTTTGTCTATCGATGCAGATATGCCATTTTCAACGACAAAATGAATCTACTCGATTTTCGGCAGAGAATCAATACTTTAGTATTGGTGTGAGTGTCCGATTCAAATATTTTAAATGTGAAATGCAAATGGAAAAAGTCATAAATTAATATTGATCAAATCAACAATGTCGATTTTCTCCATTTGAATGACCTGTGACAGTTTTGTGAATGTTAATTGAATTAAATTTCAATGGGATTTTCTCGGCCTTCACTATGCACTGATTCATAATAGATAACTTGGTGTATATTTATCGGATATAAACTCGGTGTGTTTGCTGTCATTGTACACTGTGTTATCTGTTTTAATGTGATTATTGATTGTCATTTGCAACACAAATTGATCGCTTAGATTAAATTATCGGGTTTTGAATACAAATGGGGATAATCTTCAAATACAGGTATGTTTGTATGCAAGCCGCTTTGGGCAATTTATCTACTCAGACCGCACACAATCGAAGTATATTTTGATGATGCGATACATGAAATTGACACGTTGTACCTTTTATTCGGTTCGTTTTGTGGATGTGTTCATTTCAATTATATGAGACATATATTTTGCTAGTGAATTCCCTTGTTGTGAATAGTATTTTAAGAGTTGAACAGATTTTTTAATGTGGACCAGAAACTGTTAATGCATCGCTGGAAATACCTAGCTGTACAATCTACCTTTATTGTCGATAATAAATCGGTGGCCAAATGGAACATCTTTTCTCTTATCCTCTTGCTCCCTTGCCCCCTCTTATGCTGCACTACACGGTTACCTTCATTTTCATAAATATTTTACACGACGTAATCGCCGTACCATCGGCAATGCGATTTGAAAATGATCATCAGTAAAATTATACCACACTGATTTGCCAAGCACATCAAAAGCAGAGTGCAAGTGTACAAATATTGGTTATTTATTCCAAACTTGACTGACAGTCAGTTTGTTTGGAATATTTTTGATGTGTTCAACTTTTTAGCAGATAAGAGCAAAAATTTTAATTACAAAATCTATCAGGTTCAACGTGACTGGTGCGCAAAACTGGAAAACGAGGTCAATGCGATCGCCTGGTATTTTGTAATGCAAAATGTATAGATTGAATTTCAGCAGGTTAACAAGTATTTCTACAAAGAGAAGAAAATAGAAGCAATATGAGACCGAAAAAGACTGTAAATACACATTGGCAATGGATGAAGTAATTATCTCCTTGGAGGCGCATTCATGCGGGTATTGCATTGGCAATCGACCCATTTTCCACGTTTGAAATATCCATAAAGAAAACACATATACCAACGTCGTATACTGGAAGAAATGGAAACGCAACCGAGGATTCGAGGTCGATGTTGCAAAATAATAATCATTTCAATGAAAAGCTAATTGTAACGATTTTAAAACGAATGATCCATAAAACGAAACACAAAAAATGCATATCAAGGAAAACTCAAACATGCTGTACATACATTTACAGGCCAAATGCAGAGAATACAAACGGCACATAGTTTTTCATTAGCAAGAAGCATCAAACTTTTGAAAGGTTCAATATGCTGGTACATTTACATTATTTTCATATTTAACAGAAGAATGGAAACACACACACACACAACCGAACGAGTAGCAACAACATCAAAATGTATTACAACATAAGTATTTAAAAGCAGACATTGCAATTTCCCTAATTACGCTGTTGTGTACTATAGCCATTTTGATTTCGTTCTTCAATTACATTAAAAGCGTACGCAGAAAAACCGTGCGCCATCACAAACCACCGAAAGCGGTTTCAATCGCCAAATACACTATTGATCCGGTGAAAAGCCAACCAACAAATTGCATATCTGAACTACGACTAAAAACCAATATTGCATTACAATGTTTCATCACATGGAAAATTGTCGAACTATCAAGTTGTCACTTACAGTTGAACTGTTCCTGCACCTGTAACCGAATATCATTTCGAATTGAATGCCCCGAAATACGTGCAAAACTTTGGAGTCGGTGCACCGGATCAAATGTATAAAACAATATTTGCTAACGAAGTTTACGTTCATTGACAGAGAGAGAGAGATCTTTGAATGGTTTGTATAGAATTTTCAATCATTACTTTGGAATCGAGTTGATTGACATTACTTTCGATTGGTGATATAAATGAATTTTACTATTTGAAATAGCTAAAAATCAATTACATTTCAATTGTTATATTGAAATACAAAACCACTTTATGATCAAATAAAGTCAGTCCAATGAATTTCACATATTTGTTACGTAAATATGAACATTGTCTCAAAACTTCCGATGGAATGTGTTTGATAGCTGGTTTGATCTATAGAGCTCAATACTCAATCTATAGCATTTGTTATTTGTTATTCTTCAGGCTATGCTCTAAACAGGTCACCCAATGATGAAATGCACAAAACTTCAGGTCTAATTCAAGACCTGAAAGAAACAAACAAATGCAAATTTACATGTAAATGACACACTAGGCCTGATTATGGCGTTCATCGGGCATATTTTAGTGCAAATTTACATTAGAATGATATGCTTAAGTTTCATATTACTAACGTTTTTTTTTTACAACAGCAATTCAATTGCTGATAACAAATATTTGGTGTAAAACCGATTCCTTTCGTAATTTTTGAACTATTTTCACAAATTAACTGCAAAAATAAACTCAAAATTCGAAAATTCCCGAATAACCAATGCACCCAAAAAATTGTGAATCGATTTAAAATTCAATGTGCATAATCATTACGTTCGTTTGCAAATAAACGCAGGTTATAATTAGCTATTTGACAAATGAAACTATTCAAAAGTAGATTGAAAATCAGTAGGAAAATTAAACTGGTTGTCCACAGTGAACGCCAAATCGCCACTGTGTTGAAACTCACTGAATAATAAAATAACAATAGTTGTCCAGAAAATCCGCTAAATTTTGTTACTGTAATAAATAAATGTTGATTTAATGGTATTTGTGTCAATAAATCGGTAGATAACAAGCCATCATCGATGACAGTTAAATATTTGATGATGTGCTGAAGTGTCATTGCATAAAATCGTTCAAATCATAAGCATTCATCATTATAGTAGCCATCAAATGATCATTATTATGCTATTCAAAATGCTATATAATCCGATTAACAGCTTAAAATGAGTAGTGAAACATAACAAAAATAAACCGTTCCACTTAATACTTGGCGATCTTTGCTAATTACTTGTGTGCAACGGCTTTTAAAATCACTCAACCAAATTATTGAACATTCACAAAGACGATGCAAACAATCTGAAAGTGTGCATGCAGCGAACGAGAAAAGCGAGCTGAATGCAAATTGGATTTTCAGTTGCGACGCAAATGTTAATCATCTGATAACAATAGCCGCCCAATTTGGACGTTTTTTTTTATAGTGTGTCAATCAATATGCTTGAATTGAAGTAAAAAAAGCGGAATTCCATCAACGAAGCCGCACTGATTTTCATGTCGAAAGTCAAAACAAGTTTTGACGCTTAAGGATTATGGCATTGAGAATTTGATCGGTTTCGTGAACAGGCAAACCTGGTTGGTTAGACGAATTTCAAATGCATTGATTGTGCAAACGCGTTGTCAGTACTTTATGAGCCTCCGGATAGTTTTGAAAGGAATGAAATTGAAATGCATAAAAGAGAGGATGCAGATTTATCTAACGAGAACAAAGCAACGAGCGCAAACACAAATGGCAAAAACTAAAAACAACTTTACGGAAGAACTTTTCCAATTATTTTTGCATGCGTGCAAAAGATTAAAAGGCAGAGTGTCGAGTGCAGCAAAAAAAAAACGCATGCAGAACAAAAACCCGCGCGAAAAGTAGAAGAAATGAATTGAAAGCAAAAGATTCTTCCGCATCACGTGCATCCCTTGTTCGCTTCATAATCAATAATAAATCCCTTTTATTTCAAGTTGAATATTTTTCCTCTGTTGTTGACATTTCGGTTGAAATCAAATTGTCGTCTCGTTCGTCTTTTGAATTGGTGTGTTTTCTTTTCTTATCTATCACGTACATGGACGAGTTTCAGTTCACGAACAATTCATTGATGCCAGTAAAAATTCGATTTGAAATTTACTGTCAAAAAAAAAAAAACTTTCAATCACGCGATGGCAATGCAGCAAATCTATGTGACATTTGAACAATTGCTTTTCTGTTGGGATTACAATTACCAACAATGAAAATTGCATGCTTCAGAGCATCAATGTCAATGATTTCAATGCAATAGCCAGGACTCAAGTGTACTTCGTATTCTCCACTTTCAAATGAATTGGATTTTCTCCCTTCGTATTTTACAAAACATACAATCCATTGAAATAATAATCGGCCAATTTTATTGCGATGAGAACCAAATCACAGTCAATGCAAATAAGCTCTAATGATAATTTACAAGTGTGCCCATCGTTTTGTAGCGGTGAAATTGGATACCAACAATCGGCCACCCTTGGCCACTTTTCACTTAAAACAAATCCAAATTCAACAGCAACGATTTGTTGCGTAAATAATCTAAATCATTATAACTTTTACAGTTTGCACTAGATTCCAATTGCATAGTCCTTTACTTTGTTTGTAAAAGCTCCACAGCAATGACCAATATTGATTTTTCGACAAACTTTTCTACGTATTTGGTAAATATTTGTGATGACTAACCGAGTTAAGTGCTTTACATTTCAAATTCCTCTCTATCGTAAATGTCATTTCAAACGGTTTCTGGAACGATGGGGGAGTGAATCAATTTTCCACAGCATCAATGGCAGTTTTCCATATACATGTTACATGTTACATCAAACATTTAAATACATTCCTCAAGATTTGGATTAGACAAAGAGCATGAGAAATGTATCAAAGTAGAACAGACATTTTACACATCACTGGAATACCTTTCGATGGATTGAATTCATTTGTTTAAATTCTAACCGAACATTTTCAATCCGCTGAACGTAAAACACCTCAAACGCCATGAAAATATTGCATGAATGACTGAGAGCTGAGCTAGGAGCTGAGAGTCAAATCACCATACCATATTTTGTAGCAAAATACTAAAGTTCGTTGAAATTTCCAAATTTTTGATGATTTTGTCTAACATGTACAGAAATCTTAGAATTTGTCAGGATGTTGAAAATGTTGTCATATCTTCTACCATTTTTATGGAATTTCATCATGAACTTGAGCAATTTCACTGAAAATGTTATATTTAGTTTGTGCTCTCAGGCGTACATTGTACGTTCCCGATAGTAATATATCAATTTTGACAACATTTTTGTATTTGATTTTTTGTCTGTTTTCTGCTAGTTTAGGACTTGATGTTGACTTGAAAATCGAGCTAGTTTGTTTTGACAGTAACGCCTATACGACAACGTATATCAAATGAACGATAGTTTCTAGTAGAAACTTTCTACTACTTTACCTAATTCATTTTTAAAATGTCTAATTACAAATTCATTTCTACTGTCACAAGCTGCTATAAGATATATTTCAATAAGGCGGCCACTTTTATGATATGAAAAAAAAATGTAATACAAAATGTACCTTTATGTAAACTACATTGAATATAAAGCGTTTTTCCTACCTCCATATAGCGGAAAAAAACATTAGGCAATATCTACGATTGGCGAGAAGCTCTTTTGAAAGAGTGAAATAGATTCCTCAATCGGACCGATATTTTTGCAGTTCATGCCACTTAATTTCAAGTCAATTAAGATCACTTATTGTAAATACTCGAAATGCCGACTTATTTATTATCACTTCGAACATTTAATTGTTATCGGTAAGTTGTTCGCGTTTTTGAATTTTCGTAATTTTTGCCGCAAAAAATACTTGTTCAATGATATTTTTCCATGTTTGTTCAACAGCCCACCGAAATCCAAAATCGGGATTTGGCTTGTCCATCAAATTTAGACTCAATCCATCTGATCAAATTTATATGTTTTTAAAAACATCAATAAGCATTTGAATTAGTGGTTAACCGTTAAACACACGATTGAACATTCTCTTAGAAACATATTAATATTAAAATGAGCAGAAATTAAATTTATTTTATTAAATGTCTTTACTCAGGTCAAACAAGAAACTTCAATACAAGTTTTGATTTGAAAGACAACTTTGCTATACGTATATGTGATTTTAGATCAACCAAATTAGTTCGTCAAATATTCATTTCGATTAGACACAGAAATATTTCCTTCCAATATTTTGTTATACATTTTAAAAAAGAAGTTCTACACTTTGAAGATTTATTGAATATAATAATAGAAAACAGTAAAATGTTCGTACGTCCGATATTTGTGAATGCATTTCTCTCAATTTAATGTTTGAGCACCAAGACTCACTCTGTTTGAATGTTCGTTTAACTCAACCGAGATCAATAATTCATTGCGCTAATGTGTAGTGCTCACATATGGATTGTATGATTTGTGCTAGAGATTGAAATCATAAAGTCGGTTCCACGTACAGCAGCTTTTTTTTTTAACCCGCATTAAACAACTACAGTTTGTTGTAGATAGTATTATTCCTCCAAATCCGGAACCAGTATATGTATTCATTACATAGTAATGGACCTATTAGACCATAGCAACGTGGACTTGATAATACCATTGCAACTAGTGTAAAAACCTTCCTGAATATCAAGGCTTTTTGAATAGTTTTTGGTATTGGATGGCAGTTTCCGAAATATTTGTATACAATTTTGATGGATAACCAAGATGCCTACCGCTGCTGAGAAATAATGCTCGTCAAACGCATACTATAGGTGTCGCTACTGTGTTCACCAATCTCTAACTAAACGGGTGTGACTGAATATTACACGATGCTACATGAGAAGTGAACAGCTCGTTTCAGAATTCAGTAAATTACATGGAGTAAATCCGATATATGTGTTTTTTTTATGTGGAAGTTTATTTTTACTAATGTTATCATCGACTGTGACCTGTTGAAGATTACCAAAAGCTACACATTTAACTGTAAATGGCATTGAAAAAATACATGAATGAGATAAAGTTGATCAAGATTATACTGCCTTTCTACTCATCAATTTAATGTATGTACTAAATTTGAGCTCATTTTCAAAAGCCACTTTGAATTTTCGAATCAAGTTGCTGCGGGCAAATGCCATTGTAGATGTAAGTTGTTGGAAATTTAAAGTTCCACCACTTCATGTATATGATCATATTGTCATTGAGACATTAGATATGTTATAATATTATCCTTGTGGGTGCGGCAGATTTTATGGAAAAACTTCAATTCCGCAATTCAAGTAGCGATGTTTCATCGTCGTTTAGCCACTTCAGTTTTAATTGAAAGTTGCGTATAGATGAGAAACTATTGAATTCAAATAAGTTTTAGCCGCTATAATAGTGGTGAATGGCTGTTTGAAAGTTTTTTTTTTCGGGAAACTTGTCGTAAAGTATTTGTTTGAGGAAGAAGAAGAAGAAGAAGAAGAAGAAGAAGAAGAAGAAGGAGAAGGAGAAGGAGACACATAGAGAGTAAAACGACGACGATGAAAATTGTTAAGCATGCCATTTTCATGTCATTACAAAGTAATGAGGCGAAGAAAACATCGACAAATTAAAGGCATGCGAGAAAGTGAAGGAACGAGGGAACGTGTGCGATAGAAGGAACCCAACAACGAACACACACGACGCAGAGTTTTCGATGTGCATGTAATTTATGTGTGAGTGTGTGTGTGTGTGTGTGTGTATGTATGTGGCAGTGCACTCGTAAAACTTTACGTGACTCAACATTATTAACCTCTTTTTAAAAGGTTTTCACTGTCTTTTGACGAAAAAGCATTCCGCACAGCTCGGTTTCTGTCATTTCTCCACTCCTTTCAATTTTGGTGTCATATTCGAGCTGTTGCTACTTACTTGTTCATTTCAACACACAACAAATTTAGCTGAATTCACAAAGAATGTAGATTTGTGTGTCGGCATCGACAATGGTGGCAATGGCATCGGGCTGAGCCTTCAATATAAGAAGACACAAAATAAAGGAAATACAATCGAATGACGACATATTAATATAGGTTTCAAGATGATTGTGTGTGAGCAGTTTCGAAGTCTATGAACGTGTTATTACACAATTTTTTCTTCGAAAAAGCCAAATGCTTTGCACAGCAATATGTTGCGTGAGGCGCGTGTTTGGATCATCTTGGCTTGAATCTAGCATATGCCCCTCAAACGCTTAATGGAAAACGAAAACCTTTTCGAAAATAGTTTATTTGTTGTTTCAACTACGCTTTCGACGCCAATATTTTTCTATCTTGGTTTTTTTTTTCATGTTCCTTTCGATCTCTCTTCATTCATTCCGATTCGGACGATTTTCATTTTCACTACGCACCATTGCTATGACTTGTCACATTTGCAACCATTTCGAAGATTCTTTGGCATGACATTTTTATTTGTCGAAACACTTTGCGAATTCGAATTCACATGCGGACATGCGAGGATGATGGTGAATTATTTTTTTTTTTCGTTTGGGCTCCGGATATAGTATTAGCCGAAGCCATAGTCGTGGCCGTAGCCAAAGCACCAGTTCCGCCCATCACATTTTGCAAACATTGCCAAATTGAACCAACACAATGTCAGGTCTCATTGGATAAATATTACTTTTTTATGAGCATTTTTACATCTCATCGAATGTTCTTCAAACGTGTTTCGGTTTCTATTTTGAATTGATATGCCCCAGTGACATGACATCATTTCAAGTCTCAGTATACGACGACTCATGCAAAGTTTGACTCAATGAAATTCGAATGATATATACATATAATGTGCGGTTTATAAATATCAGACATTTGCTATGACATTGCAATATGCTATAAAATCGAATGCCAAATTGCCGTAAGATTTTGATGGCATTTGTTTCACTGAAGGAGAAAATGCAATTCATGATCCGAAATTGCAAGCATGTTTATTTCAATCGAATTTCCAAAAGGGATTTATGTTTGAAAATGCTGTGCGCCATGGGGAGAAAAACTGGAGCAACGACAGAACTTCGAGTTTTCAACGTAATAAATGAGGAATTGAAGTGGTTGAAATCAGTTCGTGCACGTATACATTTTGCTCTGCATCTAATTAGATCACACTTGCACGTATAAACTTGCATTCGGAGTTTTTTTGTTTGTTTGTTTTGTTTTCTTTGAATCTAAAATTATTTCCATTATTCTAGCATTCAGTTTACTTTTTAGTGATTCTCCAACCATACCAATTTAATAAATACTCTCACCAATCAAGGCGATATTAATTAAACTCTGCCTAATTAGCTTCAAAAACCTAGATCAAAAACAAATAAAGAGAATATATACAAAAGTTAGCCCAAGAGAGTAAAAATCATTGAGTCGATGAAAAGTTTCATCTCTCTGGAAATTCAATTAAGTAAACCGAAAACCCTTAACACCACGCTAACATTTCGACGCAGAAAGTGGCTTCTAGTTTACTGTTACAAATGGCTGAGGCAGGTGATTCACAATCTGTAAATCGATTCGATGGCCATTCTGAAATGGCAAAATTTCAAATGGATTCAATTTTAATGACCTTTTAAAAAATGGAATATTTACCAAGATTCAATAGTGTCCACTACTTGAAGTGAGTCGAGAAACTTTGCCATATTTCATTGAAGGTGAAATTCATGGCAGGCAAATACAAAACGAACTGGTCGCTCTCTCGCTCTCTCTCTCTCTCTCTCTCGACAAAGTTTTATACTTGAGAATTGTTGATAAGCAAGCAATAAAACTTTTGCTTTATGGTTTATCGGTGTCATTTCGTTCCTTGACCGCTGACAACTCTACCACTCGGGCGCACATTCTTATGCTTTCTAAAACATTTTGAGTCATTATATTTTCCAAAGTATAGAAATTTGTGTTGGTTTGTTGTTTGTTTGTGACTGTCATTCTAAAAATGCATCACATTGAAAATGCATACTTCGGTATTTTGGACCGAGAGAGGTGGGGAGAGCTGTTTTATCATGGCTTTGAGACTGAAGTTCGTGCCCACGAGACTCATTTCCCGTGGCCCAACCACACAAATTTCATAAAAAAAAATAAAAAATCAAAATATCCGAACGGATATCACGAACCATTTTATTGAAGCCAACAGAAAAATTGTATTATTACTCCTTTTCTTTGCGGCCATTTTTCTGTACTCAGTTATATTCCACTTTCTCACAGGCAATTGCTTCACTTAATAACCACACAACAACAACATGGCTCGACATAAGATTCTGCGAATGTGCTACTTCAATGCAACCAAGAATTTGCTGAAAACAAAATTTTTGCTTTTCAGATCAATCTTTTTATAGCGCTTTTTTTCTTATTCTTCTTTTCCATGCTATTTATGTGGTGTACACATCCGGTGGCGTATACAAAAACCTCTATTTATTTATGTATTATGTAGCATCGAAAGTCACATGAAATCATAGTAGGTTTTCGATACATATCGAAACGGTTCAAGCATCATGCATAAGTACAATATATTTGGGACTCTCTCTCTCTCTCTCTTTTTCTCTTTCTTTCTCTCGCTGGAAAGCAAAAGCTTTCGACGGAACGGGAACCATAACAAACATGAGAAGAAAAGGGAAAGTCACTGTGAAAATAGCTAAAAAGACTGAACAACAATAAAGTTTTTGCGATTACATTAGGTTGAATGTTTTGTGTGTGTGTGTGTGAGGTTCCTCCGTTATGGAGTGGCCAATTGTCGTTTTACTAACGCATAACACGATATTTTCATATATTCGGTTGGCTTACATTGAATTTATGATTTGTCCGATCGATTTTATTCGCCTAGCATGTTCCGACACGTGAATGCAAAATTCACGATAATATTTATGAATCAAAAATGAAAAAAAAAACTCAACTGAAAAAAGGGAGAGAGAAAAATGTTTTATAGTTCTTTTTGTCGATTCAATGACTTGTAGGCGAAATGGTCGTCATCGATGACCTGGTCAACAATTTCATTTCACATATTTTCTCAATAGAGACGATGGGATGTCTGAGGAAAGAGAGAGAGAAAAAAAACATGGTTTTTCAGAATATGATGAAAAACCCGAATTGCTTGAAATGACCATCGCACAAAACCATCAACAAACGTTGACGATCTTGTACAACATGAACAAATAATGTTTTTTCTTCATAAGAATCTTAAATAAGAAGAGAATGTAGATGGAGAACTGTTTGACACCACAGACCTGTCATATGAATGTTGCGCACACATTTCACCCATAATTTAAGTTTTCACAAGGCGACCGCACACACACACACACTTACATCAGCTTCAGAATGAGTGGTAGCAGCAGCAGCCAGTTCAGGTTCGTTCGTACGGTTCGTATGCTCGTCTAAATCCCAACCATTCTTATCATGTTTATTTTGCAATTTTGTTCACGTTGTGTATTTTACATGCATTTTTATTGAGCTCGATTCAGAGCGAAA
>CM059996.1:42161645-42325966 GCA_030463065.1 Aphidoletes aphidimyza
GTTCTTTGTATGAACATGGAACAAATAATATCGTCGCCGATTCGGCACATATTGAATGACAATGAGATGCTTTCATTTTGTGCCCTTCGCCTATCAACAAATGCAAAATTGAATCCGGTTCACGTTAATTTTTTTTTTTTTTTGCTTCCCCTCTCTCCATTTCGCTTCGATACATAAGAATATTTTTGGCCTTTAAGCCACTTACCTCAAAAATAGATGTGCCAGCTTTTCACTCAGGTAAATGCTTTTGACAATGGTTTCTGTGGAGAGTGTGTTGATTAGTTTGAATGTATAATATGCGTCATTTATATGCAGAGCATCAACAAATTTAGTCCGGTTTTCTACTTCGGTGGTTGATTAGGCAATGAGTTTCTGAAATAAGGAAGTAAGTAAAATAAAAAATTATATCCAAGGAAAAAGGCAACAACAACAACAACAACAGCACAAAATCAAAAGGGATGTAATGCAAAATTTAAATTGATTCGTTCAACCAATCGGAAATAAGTGCCCGTTATGCTTGAGGTAGCGTCACAAATTTCCCCTCTGCTCCCTTCATGTTTCGGATATTTCAATAACAAAGTCACAAATGGAATAACATTCCAGCCTAAAACATTCTTTTAGATGGCGGAAGCTTTGTTTTTATTCACGAGCCATATTCGATTCAGTTGAAGCTTTGAAATTTATTTTTTTGTTTGAAGATAAGTTTCTTTTTTGGTTCGAGAAATGGAAATCAATCAAAAAAAATACTACTCAAACAGTCATATGAAGAAAATGATCTAAAAAAGTGTGCTTAGAATAGAAAAGGCTCTATCAAGTATTCAAAAGGTTCCAAAAATATAAAAGAAATTCTTGGCTTTGCCGTGAGAGAATTTCACATAATATGAGATATCGTTAACAGTTATTCTATTTGAGCTAGCAACTAATGCCTCTGTTTCATGATTCGTCCTCGGATTCGTCAAATCAGCAGACGTGTTCAGTTGAGCAGTACATTTGGTAACAACTCACGGACTTTTATTTGCTTCGAAATACACGGAATTGAGTTTTACTCATCAAACGAACAAAAAAAAAAAATCGATCAATATAATGCTTTGTTTTCAACTTGCGATATACGATGTGCCTTTTTCGCACGTTAGAATATGAATTTGATCAATTGTCTTGTTTGCGAGAACGAAATTCTAGTTTGGCACACAAAAATAACGAGTTTGTGCGACTTCTTTCGAAGAGATTTTGTGTTAAGTGCTACAGCAAAATAAATAAATGTTACGTCTATTTGGATTGATTTATCTTCATTGAGCGATATTGAGGCAAAAGTGTGATGGTCATTGTTCATACGTTTATTTGTATTCGGTCATTGATTTAGACATTGTTTAAGACGTTAATCGAAAAATGGTGCGCTCATCGGCACAAACTGTGTGATGCGTTTTTTTTTTTGGTATTCTTTTAATTTACACCTACTACTGCATGCTGAATATGGTGCAAATGTAAGTCGTGTGCAAAGATAATTCCTTCCATATTGATTTGATTTGAAATGGTTTGGTCGTTCTTTTTGCTCATGTCCAGTTCATTCATGCTCTCTCCGGTCACTTATCTCCGCTCTTTGCTCTTCGATGGCAACGAACGATTCGATTCCATTCAATTCGTGTTCATCTTTTCGCAATATTTATTGGAAATGGCTTACGGATTTGACCTATTGTTTATACATTTTGAGCCAATTCGAAGGTCTATTTTCGGTCATAAATTTATATGATTCGAAACGTTAAGCAAACGGGCGTTTACACATTATTTCCTTCCCCATTTTTATTGGCATTATCAATAGATTCGATGCGAGTTCACACGTAATTTATGATTTATTTGATTTTTTTTTCGTTCCTATAAAAAAAAAACCAAAATTTTGCGATAAAAATTCGTTTCACGCGCGAATTTTATTTCCTCATCACTCGTCTGACCGACCATCTGCTTCGGTATAAATGTAGTTTTTGATGCGAAGTGCAAATTCACTCACAAAAATGTTGTTCTTCATGGCTTCAACATTAAATTGTATTTCATCATTTAAGTGTAACTTTTGAAATAAAACAGACCAATAATAAAATTTTCGTTTCGATTCGTTTTTTTTTTCCTTTTTCAAGTGTTAGGTTTCTCATTGGCCCAAATCAATTGCAGCGTAAAAGAGCGAAAATAAGAAAAACAACAAAAAAATTGGAAAAACGAAGCAAAAGCAATAAGATGCTTGAAATACTTAAACCATAACCATTAAATGAACACTTTAAATCGATTATGGGCAATAGAATTCCATTTGCTTGAAATTCAATATTGCACCAAGCCACATGAAAAATGGATTTACTCTGTTTCTGTGTCTTGTTTGCGGTAGTTGTTATTTTTATTTTCTTGGGAAAACTTTTTTAAAAACAAAAATCAAAAGAACGAATGTAGACTGTTTGGTCGAGTGTTCTATGCCAAATGACCATAAAACAAAACCACCCCATTTTCAATCCACCATTCAATTGATACATTTGCGATATTTTATTTTTATTTCGCTCTTTTTACCCATCGTTTCAATCGAAACTGACATATCAATACAATTTCTATATTTATAGTTGCTTGTAATGCGTATGCGTTTTATATGCATGATCGTTTAGTTTCATTTTTCTGGAATCATACAAGAATATAATATACACAAAGTGTATCGATCGATTGAATAAATACATGAGATTTATGTTTTTGTTTCTGCTTTTTGAGCAATTCAAAATCAATTTGTTGCTGTCAAATGTTTCGAACGAGCATATGAAAACAATCATTTGTTTTTCTGTGTTGATACAGTTAATATCGATATTATTTATGGTTTGATCTCTTCAATAATTTCTCTATTTTTTCCGTGCAACTTTGATTACACTGTCCATAAATATTTCATCAATCAACATTTTCTAGCGTCATTCATAATGATTCCGGGTAATTTTCATACGTGAAATTCGGTTAACTAACCATATCAAGCATTTTAATCATAATTAACTGAACGAATATGAAATTTTCGTTGTTTTTTTTTTCAAAAAATAAACAATTTTTCACCTTGCTTTGAAAACAAACACCAGGCCACTTAATTCAACACACAGCAGCACATGTGCGGTTCAAATAACAGTATTCGACCGCCAAAAAAAAACGTGTGAGTTGAGTGTCAATTCGGATTAGGTGGTCAACCGCGCCCTTTTTTTGTTTCGTTCTCATTTTTAACAGTAGATTAGGCATATCTTATTGTTGATTATTTTTTATTCCACAAATAATTTTAATTTGTGTAATTTATACATCTGATGTAAAGTATATTTTCAATATTTTGATGTGCGATGATTTATGGTATCAAATAAATTGAAATATGCCATGATATATGGCCTAATATGTGTATATTTATATGGGTCATATTTATTCATAGCTCCTCAGCTCAGCTGGGCCCACACTCTGGCACACATTATCATTTAATCAATATCATTTTCTCTGCCCAGAGGTCCGCAATCTTGGATTATCTCTGGTTCGTACACATATAATCGAAATATTCCTTATCACTTACTGCGTCGAACAATAACAATTGAAATTCATCCTTCATTTCTTATCGTGTATTTTTATTTGTGTTGCGGAAAAAGAATCACAATGCGTAATGATATTGAAACGCACTATAAGTTTCCGCTTATCATCATTCATTGTCCAAATTTACAAGTGTTTAGACCAAAAAATTTGTGTTTTTTATTTATTAACGAACTGGTTTTCACATGGAATATGATGGGAATAAATTTAATTTTCATCACCATTGTACTCGTTGGATCACCATCAATCGCATCATTTATTCAAATCAAATCAAACGCAAAAGCACCACCAAATAAATTTCTATTTGCCGCTTCCATATCATCGGCATCAAGACATTTGTGTAGTGGAACCATTTTGAATAAATCGTGGATTATAACATCAGCATTATGTGTGATAAGACAAAATGCATTCGAATTCAAAGTATATTATGGATCACACAATCGCAATCATAGCCTGCGTGTGGAAAATCACATTGAACAAATTGTAATACATCCGGATTTTGATGAGACCAAACTAAGCAATAATCTTGCATTGATCAAAGTTAAGGATACCATTTCGTTTATACCAACGGTTGTGCAACCAGCTACACCATCTACACGCGATGCAGCCGAGAATGAATGTGTTTATGCAGTTGGATGGGAAACCATTAGTGATGAATCGGTTAGTGAACTGTGAAGAGTGTGCTTGACATCATATTCGATAGCATTTCATATCTGTTCAATAAAATTGGTGTCATTTCCATATTGTTATGTATTTGTAGGGTGAATTGGATATGCCTGAGATGTTAAAATATTATGAAACAAAAGTGGTGGCATTTGATATGTGTTGGAATCTCTCACACTCGGATACAGCTGGAATCCATGAACAAGGTATTTGTACACACCGAAGAGAGACCGCACTCCCTGTTCTCGATAATGGCAGCATATTGGTTTCGGTGGACGAAACTAAATTGATTGGTATTGCTTCATGGGGTGAAGACGATACTCCAAACATTTATGTTAAAGTTTTAACGTACACAGCGTGGATCAGATCTGTTATTTTTAGTTAAATTACATCGTTTGCAAAATAAATGCATTTTATTTGAAAAACATTTTGTATGTCGATTTTTCTTTTTTGCTCGAGTGAAATTTCAATTTAAACCAAGCTTGATTTAAACGAAAACAACATCAAAAACTCTTCGTTTAGAATCAAAAATTTTGTTTTTTTTTAGTTTTGGGTGTTTGTTGAACTGTCTTTATTGATTTATGAGATATTTATTCCAATTGCTATTTCATTGCAATTCTATTGGTCGACTAATGATTATACAGTTTTAGATAGAATCCAACATTTCAATGGAGAAAAAAGTACAGCTGAAATGTGTAAAGCAATTTATGTTTTGTTGACACAGCTTTATTAATGGTTTGGGTTTGTGTTTTTTCTTGAACTGGATGGACATTCACAGTCAGTCCATCTGCTCGTTAAACATACATGATATAAATAACAGAAAAATGTGTACTCTATGAATAATTCTAGTCGGAATGTATGTCGTTGATTGCAATTGAATGAGATTGCATTGGACTGAACATAAAATTGATCATAATTTTCTGCGTACACGTTCATTTAAACTGGCAATACACCGGCATCAGGTCCAAAGGACTATATCACATGCAATAAAATCAAAGTCAATCATTAAAACCATACTGATGGTAATATATGCTTAACAAGAATTTTAATCACAAACATGCCTGGAATCGGTGTAAAACATGTGTAATATATGTACGATGTATGTAAATACAGGCGATAGAGGGCTGCTCGGTTCGAAAATAATTTCTTTGATTTGTCGTGAAAATGGAATTGAAGTGAACATTTTTCATTTCTCATATGTGCCAATGGCTTTTCATTATTCGATTGCACGGCAGCCATTTGTTATTTTCTACACTTTGGCCTCAATTCGTATGACGTAATGAGAGCTTGGACACACTTTTTTCTATCCACCAAAATACTGGTAATTTTGCTGCTGCTGGTGGTTACATGTCTTTCGTACGAAAGAGACAAAAAACGATGTTTTTTTTTCCTTTGGTCTGTTTTGTTGTTGTTGTTGTGTTCATATCGGGTTCAGTCGAACAAAACATCAGCATATGCACAGTTCGTTAATTTTCTGCTATTTTTATTATTTTATGTGTGTGGAATTTCTTGTGAGCAAATGTGAAAATTCATCATAACACTGGAACCAATACTCATAAAAACGCGTCACCGAACACACACACATGCAGACGCTGACGCGAGCGCACACTTTTGCCCAAAACAACTGAAGCATATATTACTAATAATTCCGAAATTCATTCCATTTCATTTTTCGGTTTTTATTATGTTGCTGCTCTCGTTCATACGTACGGTTTTATGGTATTTCATGGTGAACGGAGCTCCAGTGTGGAAGGACATATCACCAATGGAAATGACGAATGAGCGCACATAAATTGAGTGCGGCTGATTCCGTTATATTGGTTATGTTGAACAAATTGCGAGCAAACCATCGGATGATGGAAGCCACACGACTACGACAACAACGAAGTAAATCAAGAGCGAAATGAATGAATGCTCTTGCTCAACCGATGTTGGTTTGTACCATGTGGCGAACATTTATGTATATCAAATGTATGAAAAATTTATATATACAACATTTCGTTTGCTAGTTAAAATGAAAGACGTTTTTCTGCGATATCGCAGCTACGCGAACATCTTTGCCCATTTTCGCACATGTTTCGGGTAATCGCACATCGAACGCTAAATGTCGCGTGTGTTTGTCTAATTAATAAGAAAAAAAAGAAAAGAAAACCATGCACATCCTGTCCAATACCAACAAGTACGTCGACACTCGACAGCTTTAATGTACACCACACTTCATGTGCATAATTTACATGGGAACCGAATTCCGTTTGTATAATGATTTATTTACATTTGCTTAATTAGATATGTCAGAGCGATTGTGATGTTTAACATTCAACATTAAGTTACAAACACAAACACACTTGAAATGAAATTCAAATGAATTTTCACCCACTGAATGGTGATTTTGTGATGATTTTTTGATACCATAAATAAAATTGCACTTCAATCAAACCGTAATTTGGATTCGCCGTATTTCCGAATGGACATGTTGCATTTCAGTGAATTATATTTGGCAGCAATATATAATGTTCTAATTTCAAGGCAATTGCCATTCGTGCGGTTTCCTTTTTCCGTTCCATGCCATTGCACTCCGGTGGCGTTTTTGTTTTTTTCAGTATTTCAATTGCAACTGTGTAATCAAATGCAATTAGCAGCAATTTCACAATATGCTGAGCCAGTATTCAATCCGTTGGCTGCTACCAATTCCATATGGAAAAACTTAGCGCTCACGAATCAAGAAACGTTATACTTTTATGTGGCCAGCGGCACTGACAACAACATTATTCGTGACTAGATTAAATTATCAAAAGGCAAACGCTTATCGCCTTCACCTTATATTTTTGTTATACACTTTGATTCGCCCCCCATTAATAGTCAACTTGGAGGTTGGCAATTACAGCCCACAAATGTTTTCAATATACTCAAAATTTTTGGGGAATCGGAACATAATATGAGAACCAGAGAGGATAGCAATTGTGCTTGTAATTCCGGTTTTTTGACTGTGAAATTGCAAATGCGATAGGGATTTTGCCGGGAGGGTAAAATCAAATTCATGACTCAAATAGTTTTAGCCGGTCAAAGCAATAAAACAATAAATGTTATTGCAAATTGCAAGAGCCAACAAATATGTATAAATATATAAAAAGAGAGATTCACTGATAAAAGTCGATTGGCAAATGGTTCGGGCGTAATGCAAATTACTGGCAACGCTTTATGCCACTATTGCCCATTTCCAGTGTGTACGTTTTCGATATATTCGGTGAATGTGTTCAATAGCATTACAAATATCATTGCGGGATTTGTGGGTATAGACTGACCAAATGCATTCTATATCACTACTGTACGCTGTACAATCTGGGCATATTGGCTAAATTCGGCTAAATTTTATGCGCTCAGAATCTACACACTCACCATTGTAATGAATATTGGATTTAGGAAAATCTAATTGAATAAATGGCCAGATTAAAACACCATCGATTTCATTTTGGGCGTGTATTTTAACGCGAACAGCAACGTCCTAAATTAACTACGAATTGGTTATCCAGCCCAAAATCCGAGATCTGGTCGAAATTTATTTGTTAGTGTTGTTGTTGTTGATGTTGTTGTTGTTGTTCTTGTTACTGATTTTATCTTGAATTTTCACAGTGAATTGGTGCCCGCGAGTGTTTTAGTATGAATGGAATACATTGGTTGCAAACAAAACATTGATGGTTTTATATCGTGATATGGCTGTGTAAATTATTGACTAGTAACGACCAGTACAGTTCAACCACACTGTTTCACAAAGTTTGCAGCCGTTTCGTATTTCAATCGAATAGTGATTGAAACTTCGGCATAAACGATCTAATATCGAATAAAATCGATTCCGATAGAACAAATGACGAACACTCATCGCCACACACATTGGTTATACACAGTACATTCCATTTGAGTGGGTCGAGTGATGCAAGAGTGAATTCATGCGATCATTGTTACGTAATATATGTATCGTCGATCATATTTTTTTTTGTGGATAAAGATATCATTTTAAAACTTCCTAACTGCTTGTGGTGGCGGTCTTCTCGACATTTTCACCGTATAACTGTTTGCAATGATCCACTGCACTGCGTTGATTCATAGCGAATCGATGTTTTCACATCGGCCACGAGCTGATTCGCTGAGCTGCTTGTATTTTAGCTGGGCACATTTGTTGCTACTATTTCAAAACGAATCATGCCAGTTTATCATCCTCTTCTTTTGTAGCTAATCCAAAAGAACCATTTATTATGGGCATAATGTACAGTATTAGATGGCTGTAGCTGCCACAAGCACACTAATAAGTGAAGGGCTAGGGCACGAAAAGAAATAAAATACAAAAAATCTAACGTTTTGCAAACGAGTGAGATACTGAACTGCGAAGCAAGAAATATAATAACCCTAATTCTTAGTACCACCTACTTGAGCAGTGTTGTCGTTTCATTTGAGCTCCGCACTCTGAATTGTGTCTGGCAACGATGGATCACTGAACCAAAACCAGCAAACAAACAAACGAATGAATAAACAAATACACGAAAAACCAGCCAAAAACTGGCTCAACGACCGAAAAAAAGTGCACATGCACTGTATGTATGGGGATCTTTCAGGTTCGTTGTTATGATAAATCCGAGACCATTTGTCATACGAGTTAACCGAATGCTCACACCACGTCATTAGAAGTTATAACAGGCACACGAAAATTCATGATATCTTTCATTTGTGATGGTATCACGCCCAGTATCGAAACGGGGCATACGAGTAAACATCAGCAAATGAATTTAATCAACAAACACTGGGAAAATGATATAAATGTAACCTGATAAAAATGACTAGATAAACAAAAGATACATGTAATTTGGGCCTATTACTATCTTTAATATTGGTGCTTTGCGCCCGATCTTATGCTCATGAACATACTTAATAGGCAATTTTTCAAGCTATTCAACTTAATATAATGTTTAATCTAATCCGTCCAACGAATCGATAGAATATGTGACGTCTTCAAATAATTTCTCAGTGTCTTTTTTTCTTCTACATCATCCAATTTCAATGGTATTGCATCACATGCTCTTAACCTTCAGTGACACTGTCAGTGTCACACTGGAATATATTTTTTTAAACGTATTTTTTCCCATAATGACAATCAAAACTGGCAACATGTAATTGCGGCCCTTTTCCGCGTTCACGCGCATCAAAAATATTTTCAGCCAACAGTTGCATCGCTTGGAATAAATGAATATGAAGTGGAATAACGATTAGGAGTAATTATTCATTCAAAATGAAAATGGATATGGTTCTGCTTGCTTTGCATCGTCAATTTCACTCTTCAACAAGGTGATGTATTGGTTGGCCGGATAAAATGGAGGAGTGTGCGCTTATTTTTGCGTGAAAATTGGCGCTCGTGCGTTCCAAAGAATCTGATTTCCATAAAAATGAATTTGCATTTGTAATTATGCAGCGTGCGGTAGCATCATTTTGATAGCCATTGCAAGATTGCTTGTATCTATTTATCCAAACCAGTCAAGCTGTCCCCATTTGATAGCCTGTCACAACAACAGCACCAACCACTTAATTGAAAAATGACTGGCAAATGAACAAAAACAGAAAGAGCTGGCGAATAAGAAAACGAGAGAAAAATGCCAGATCAGAAAAATTGGCTCATAATGAAATTATTAATATTCAACGGAATGCAAATTTCAATTTTCAACTGTTACGCATAATTTTATACGGACACAAAAAAAAAACTTTGTCACGCTTATCAAGTCTTCTCCACTTTCTAGGAAACTCTTTTGATTTTTCTCTCTCTCTCTCTCTCTCTCTCTCTTTTGCATCACATTTTAAAATGGTTATTAAAAGAAAGTGGGGAAAAAAGGAGCCAAAATGGGGCAAAAAAAAAATATTGTCGCGTGTCCGTGTCAAAACTGCAAAAAAGCACGTTTCATTTTTCGAGTGTACTTTATAATGTTTACTTAGGAAGTTGCTCGAAAAAAACACAATTGCTTTTCTTCTTTCTTGGCACGAAGAAATCAAGCGACTTATTGCGTAAGCCATTTATAAATATCATAATTTTAGTATTTTTGTATACAAATTGCTCTCGACTTTTTCGTTTGCTTCGCGTTCATCGTTAGCTCTCTCACAATTACTTCAGTGTTTTTAATGACATTTAATAAATGAGTTTTTTTTTTGGTTCTAGTTGACTGGTCTTAGAGGTTCCGATATATTTCCAACACTGGATCGAATCGATATAATAAAAATGAACGGTTCAATGCGTCAGTTGTGTCATCGCATTCCATTTGCTTTTATGACTATTTACACTGTTGCAAGCGCACCGAAGCGACCAACGTCAATGCATCTTTCAAATTACATTTTTATAAGTTTCAATTTCAGCAGGTCATTAAACATATGCGCCAGATGAATACAGACAAAAAGTAATGCGACTTTTTACGCGCTTTACATTTTGGGGAAATGGGAACATTTTTAAAATGTATATGAACGTTAAAAAGACACACAAACTGTGAAATTGCATTGTATAAAATGACTCGTTTTCATCAAATATGCGAGTGTGTGTGTGTGTGTGTTTTAAAAGGTAATCATGCGCTGCCACTCGAATGTTATTGACGCAGTGAAATGGTATTTCTTGATTGAACGGCAAAAGTAATCTGGTTTTAATGCACATTTTTAATTACAACTACTCGAACTTACTTAAGTGTTTGTGCTAATGGTTACTAAGTGATAAAGAAATGAATTTTGCTCGAATCGTTCGTCCGACTTAGTTCTTATCATTATGGTGTTGTAAAATGAAAATGTAATATTTACTATGAATTACAAATAGGCAAAGAGCGACTACAGTCACTATAGCACGCACTCAGTTCGCGATTCCTTGCTTCAAACGGGAATATTGGTTGTTCGCCCTACAAGTGTTGTTCTTATCGTTTAACTTTGAAATTTCGATGGCCCATTCTGGAATCGTGGTGAACACTAGCAAACACCAGCCAACCACAGCGAACAACAATCTCAACGTACAATGTAAAATGATGATCAACTAACTCCTCACACTGCTCACACTCGAGTGACGTCATCATTTTATGGCATTTTCAAACTTATGCCATTCATTTAATGACTTTAAATGCTTTCATATTGCTGTTTGTATTATCAGATCAACCATCGATATCTATCTCAATTGGGGCTTCATAAAATCATGTATTTGTCAATATAATCAACATTTCATCGAATTTTCTCTTGTCGTTGTTGTCGTCGTTTTTTTTTTACCGCGTATGCAAATTGTGCTCGCCATCGGAATGTTCCTGTAACGACGAAATTCCCAAAAATTGAACGAAAGATTGGAATTTTGCGTTGAGTAATTTTAATATGATCTGACATATTCGCATGCGGTTAAATTGAACCTTCGCATTTGAATTAAATCCACATCAACGGAATCATTTTGACAGTGCCATCGATAAAATCTGCATAATCGGAACAAGTTGCAGAAAAATGCAGCAGCCAAAAATATGGAATGAATTCGGGGATTAGTGAAAATCACAAGCGAAATCAAATTAAATGTTTGATTCAGCGACAGACGAAGTCTCACCCACAGCCATTGGGTTTATGTGCCCGGATACGCAACACATTTCGTTGGAAAATGTTCATACAACATTCAAAATCTCTCGATAATCTTTGGCTTTTATTCACTCGCAATGTGAGGTTCAATTGTATTTCACTTGCGATTATAAACTGTTCTCGTTATTTTTTTTTTTTTTTTTTGGATTGGCAATGAATGTGAATGTGTCGGATCAGCATTGATTTCGAACAAATTCAACAACAACAAAATAAAAAATATGCGAACAAAATGCGATTGTGTAAATAAATGGAAACACACAGAGCACATACTATAGAAACAAGAATGAGCTTAAAATTGAAAACCGCGAAACCAATCTGTTTGAACCGTTTGCTATACCGGTTGATTCTCTTAAAGTTTGGACATTGTTCATGGGGTTTGGCTTTTTGAAGTGGTTTTGTACAACCGAATTGCCGGTAGCTTTAATTTGAATTCTATGTACAAACATCCTAAAAACCCAACTCCATTCAAATGCTCTTTTAACATTCCAATGATATCTATTGATGCAATTATCTAACGAATGTTAACCACAAAGAGCATACAATCTACACCCAGAATATATTCGTAGTGTTAATACCATTCAGCGCCATTATTATTTCCGCATACTCAACATTGAATTGAAGATGATGCTGTTGCCATTCAAGCATTGCACATTGAGCCAATTGGTTTGGAAACTAACATTTTAATTATGTTTAGCTCATATTACTTTATGAAATATTAAATATTACCTCAAACATATATAAATTTGATAGTATTAGTTGCATTTAAAATGCAGAAAGACAAGCAATCATCCTAGAAATTCTAATCTCCAGTGTGGATTCAATTCATTTATTATGCTTCCTGTAATTTCTGTTATTCAGTATTTGCCGGACGAACAATTGTATTTATTCAAATGGCTGCAGCCTGAAGGTATCATCTACACTGCCAAAGCGGTATTACATTGGAAGACTTTTATTTGCAAAGTCCAGCCACAGTTTCAAGAAAACCTTGTAATACGGAAATGGTTGAAAAAGCGATATAAATTTACTTCATCGAAACCGGTCTACAAATACATTGTAAAATCCATAGCGATTTCGATGGGATTTCCGGAAATCTAAACCAATTATAAATTCAATCAAATCATGGGGTTTTCTATACTTAATTCGATGTGGCATCGTGTAATTTCCTCTGCAATTTGCGTAGTCTGTTCTTTTTCTTTCTTTTTGATAAAATTGTAGAATATCAGCATTCATCCACCCACATTTAATTGTACTGTGAAATATTCATATCCGGTTTGGTTGTTAATCGCTATCCAACCATTTCGACTTAAAAAACCTTTTTTGGCTCGGATTTTGGCCAAAGATATGCGATTTTTTTTTTGGATTAATTCCACCTGAGGAAATTTCCGCTTGATAAATAACAAGGACGCTCAAATTTTCCAGCTCAAATGTAATTAAAGGTTAAGGTTTGGAAAAAGTCCAAATATCGCCACTCGAAACAGTGTACCAATGATGCAATCAACGAAAGTGTTCGCTTACAAAATCCCTCTTTGAAACAAGCGTTTTCGTTACGAAACTGAAAGTTGTGTATTTAAATGAAAATGAACACATTTAAGCAAATACTTTTTGTGGCATTCTATTTTTTGTGTGCAAGCATTGACATCATTTTTGTGTGCTGTACTGTGTACCTTAGACAATTCTAAGCTTTTCAATTACATTTTGGACTTGAACGGAAATCCAACAAAAAAAAGTGTTCTCATTCGATTTGGATGAGTGTTTGCTCGCCAGTATTCCGTCACTGGCTCAACGGTTTCTGGCTCATCAATCATACACGGTTCCTTGCGGATAAATGCTTAGAATTGATTTGAAACTTACACATCCAATGTGTCTCCGGCTAAAATCAATAGTCATTAAGTGAGATTCCCATTGAATGGTACTGACATTAATTACTGAATCAGTTTCACAGATTATTGGCCTCACGAGGATACCAATAAATATTGAATCGATTCATCAGACGAACGGGCTAACGAATTCTCGATAAGAAACAAGTTAAATCAATTCAAGTGCGAGGTACAAGCTTCACTTTCGTACTAGTTACATCAAAAACCCATTCAACTGATGCATTGCTCGTATTTTATTTGATTTATGCACACACACAAACTGATTGTAATTTTATTTATCTTTTGTGGTATATTTCAAGCGATCTTTGATTACAACCAATTCGAATCAGGTGGGATAAACCGTTTAAATTCGGTGTAAAGCCTTTTTGCAAATCGACAATATTGTAAACTTTGCAAACCGGATAAAACTGATTAAGCCCTCTGGGTGCGCCATGTCACAAAAGTTAGACCAATTCGGCATTCCTTCATTAGAGATGCCATCAATGCCATCAATCGTTCATTATATTTTGATTGTACCAAGTGATAGATAACTTTTTTCTTTCGAACCTAACAACAACCTAGGCGACGAATCTTTTGCTGATGTTTTCGTTCTTTGACTCTTTGACAACACGTGTAACTTCCGAAACTTGTTCCATCTTTTTTTTTTGCATCAAACAAATGGACAAATGCCAACAGAAAGCGAATCTATCGACTTCAATGACCTCAGATTTCGATTTAATTTATTTTCCAAAAGCACAAACAAAAAAACAACAAACTCGGAAAAAACGGAAAAAACTTGACTTGACAATGGGAAAAATCGACTGATTTTCCGTTTGTAATGAAGTGAAGGTTCGATGCATTTGAAAGAGCCGCATGATAAAGCCAGCAATAAATTGTCATCATTGATATTGTTGAGTGCCATTGGCTTTAGTGGGGCGCTAAAAATCGAAAGTCAGAGAGAGAGAGAGTGTCTACAGCAGTGTGCTCACCTCATCGAACAGTGCAAATGAAGGGTTCTTGGCGTCTATGGCGACCACATCAAGCATTTCGATCAATAGTTGGACGCAGCTTAATCTTTCACAGTCAATGATTTTCAAGCGCAGCATGAATGCAACCAGCAAATAAATTTGCGCAATTTCAATGGTGTTTTTGCCATTTTTTCATTGCATTCATTTTATGACATAGACATTGGAACACCTCACGCCATCGTCTGGTGTTGCGTTCGCTATTCAGCAACAAATCATAATAAATTATCGTTGGTGGCACTTGAGAAATATAAAATGCAAAATAGGTTCCGTTACTTCGATTCATTTTTTTTTCGTTTCATCGATCGAATTGACCAATAGAGTGTAATTTCAGTTGAATATTCAACACATTGTGTTGTGCATTGAAGTTCTCTCATTCATTTTAAGTGGTGAAATATTCGATTTAATGATGGCATTTGTTTCTTCAATCTCTTTTTTTGCTTTTGCTTTTGCTTTTGCATATTTCATTTTCATTTATTCGTTGTATTCGCTCTCATTCATTTTTGTTAAAGTTGCGACGCATTGCACCGTCATTATAACAATATATCATGAATTAAAAGCCCTTTTGAATCCTCAACTCATATCAAATTTCAAAAAAAAACACTCATTTTTCAATGACTCAGCTCAAGTTAAAACAAATTGGGCAATATTGTTGATGTCCGGATAAGGTCACGGAACTTCGTTATAACGAAACAAAAATATAGTTTCGTGGGCGAAGAGAAAAGAGAGACAGAGAAAAACCAAACTTTTTTCAACTTTTTTGATAAATAAAATTGCGGTAGACACATGCACACAAATCGAGTGAGCCGATTTTCGTTTCGATGAAAGTGAATTGGCAAAATGTAATACCATCAAAGCCATTTGAAAGCATCTGCGTTTGACTGATGGAGTAATAAAAAAAAAAATAAAACAAAAATTTGGAAGGCACATTGCTTGACAAAATGTTGACATGGTATAAATTAGGTTGGTCAGAAAAAAGGGGCGGAAAATAAACGATGCAAGTAAATAGTGGTATGGAAATAAAAGAATCGATATTTCATCACTTTTCAACATTGCGTACGTCTTTATCATCGTTGGAGTTTTCTCGGGCACAGCCACTTCAATCATTTTAAAGTGAATGTGTGTGTGTGCGTGCACAGAAGTTCGCACTGTTTGGTTTCCATCCTAAATGATTGATGACTTAACTTCATGAATACGACGAAAATCAATCAAATACCAATAAATATTTGATCGAATTCGTTTCGCATCCAATGAACATGAACAACATCATGCAACAACGCACACACACAAATTAGATATCTATATCTATCTCTCCTCATCTCATTCAATCAAACTAGTCGATTCATTCATTTTCTATTATCATTTTCCATCAATGTTTGTTTTCTAAATAATTTTCTCGTCAATGACATTCAAACTATATCGATTGAAAACTTCAAGTATACAAATTGAATGCAAATCAAAACATCGGAATATATCCGATTCAATTGCATTTAGGAAAAGCTTTGAATTCATCAATGAATCTAGGAGCACTAGAGACATCAAACAAGTTAAGACACTTCTAATGCATAACACATAACGTCATGTTGCATTCAACGTCATCAATGGATTTTTGATAAATTTATATTTGCTTTGTGTTCAAAGATTCAAACATACTTGTCAACTGATTGAAACAACCATCTTCCACAGGTAAGTAGCGAATCAAAATTTTTATTTTGGTTTATTTAATACAAGTTTAGAATAGTTTTCTATTATTAAATATATAGGTAAGTAGCTTTTCGTTATATTTTCAACGTTTCCAGTAGAATACCATATTTTAACAATAAGTAAGCTCCATAGAGAATATATTTAATAAAAAAAAATTACGATTTGCGAAATATTTTTACTACATTTAGTAACTCAAAGTGGTAAAACATGTTGCCAGAATTTACTTCAAATGATGCTATTTACTTCTTGTGGAACAATTTTCAATCACTCAATGATTTAAACAATTGAAAATGTTATCGATTTTCGATTAAGTTTTTGAATTCAATCGTTATTTTGATGCTGGTGAAATTAAAACTGTTTTAAATCAACATTTCGAACACATTCACTGATTTTAACTCGAAATTGATTCGAAATGGTAAACTAGCTATGCGAACAAAAGTATATTCAAATATGTTTATGAAAAAACAAAAATTAGATATTTTTAGAACTCGAATTTACACAACCCACATTAAAGTGGTCCTTTGGAAATGCACATTAATATTGCACATTTATTAAACACATTCCATTTATATTGTTAATATTCCAATTTAAATATTGAATATTTTATAGTTGTTTAAATTTATTTTATGCCAAAACAGTCGAATACATTGGCTACACAATTCGTTTTTGATTCTATTTGCAGTTTTATCATTAAAAATGAGTGAAGGTTTGTTGTTAGTCGGTGTTGACTTTTACTACAGTTTACACCAAAAATGTGTGAAAGCCAGTCATTGGCCAGAAATCACATACAGCCTTCGATTGTTTATTTGTATGTTTTCGTCTTGGCCAGTTAATACTATCACTGTCAAACGTTGTCAGATTTAATTCGGATATCAGTTTCGATAATTGAAATACTGTGTTTCATTTGTTGCGACCGAAATATGAATGCCGGAAATTTGAGATGCATTTTAAACTAATTACCACAAATGTGCTAGCAAATAAGGTCATGCTATTATTTATAGCTAAATTCGTACAATTTGACGGTAGATAATATTTTTACCTTTCAATAAAATCGAGTTTAAATTATTGATACCTTCATACAAAAGAATATAAAATAGAATAAATATCAATAAATATGTAACATTACCCAAACTAAGAGAATATAATTAAGTATTTTAATGATAATCCTGTACATAATATAATTACTAATTATAAATTACAAAATGAAGCTTATAGTGCGTTCAACAGATTTTCTTTGAGAAGTTTGAAGCTAAAACTTGTAACACTTTGATTTCAAAATTCAGCAAATTTTCAAGTGGAAAAAGATTATGCTCTTGAAATTGGAGCAGAATGAGTAAAATACACTTCGCTTATAGGTAGCTAACTGTGTCCTTATAGTATGCTATTTTAATAATCTCTTTTCCTAAAGAAAAAGACACATATTTGGCAAAGAAAATTGGTAACTTTATTACAACAACTAAGAAACTTGGTGAAAAGTATCGAAAATTGATCGACTGTCAGGTAGTCATAAATTTGGCAAAGGAATCATCAACAGTCACGAAGTCGGACGTGTGAATCTCGGAGAAATCGACGATCCCAAAATCAATGGTGAAACTGTTTTTAATTTTATTGCATGCCATTTGCAATAAAAATGTTAAAAATATCAGTTGAGTCTCTTGTGAAGACATAGTGTTTGCGTTTCTATTTATGAGATGAAATTGCAATTGAGTATGTTGACTAAGACCATGGCAATGCATTGCATTTGGAAAAAGTGTGGAATAGAGAGAAACACATTTCGTGCAAAACATTACGACAATTTTTGTGTTTGTGGTGGAAAAAGAAAATGATAACCAAAAAAAAAAACAACTACCGCGTTGGATGGCGAGTTGAATGTGTGGTGCAAAGCCAACGATTTCCTTAACTTGTTGGTATCAGCATTCACCACTGAACTTAACACTCATTGGTGGCAATGTGCATTTTTTGTGTGGAAATCTTGAATTTTTTTTTACCCTCCCTCAAATAACACTGATTCATTGACCTATTCGCTGTAAGCCACTTCTCAACTAACTTTCTCTGCATGTTTGGTTGCACCGTACGCGTTCATTGAATCATAAAACGTTCGGTAGTAAGCGAACCAGTATTGAGCCAGTACCACTTTTCACTGTATAGAAAAAGCGATTGAAAAAGTTTTGTGCACTCATTTCAATGTTTTGCTGAAAAGCAGTTTTTGTTCGCACATCGGGCCCGAGCGTTGGGTGAAAAGTTTCTGAAGCGCATTAACATTGTTTTCATTTTGGAATCGTGTATTTTTTTTTCTCCTCGGTCTCATACTCTCTTTCTCCCTCGCTCTCTCGTACAATTCACTGAATTATATCAGCTTTTCAATGGCGTCAATTGAAATATGGCTTGGAATTTGTTTCATTGTCGCCGACATTGCCCACTTTTTTTATTTTATGGTTTTTTTTGTCCTGGGCAAAATGAAAATCGGCCGAAAACTATAAATTATAATGTTAGAAGGGGAAAGAAGTTCACAAATCAAACAGTATCGTAAGTAATTGAGCCCGAAAATTCAATAAATTCCAAATATATGCCGGAAACATTTGTTGAAGCGTGTTTATAACCTCAGTGCCGTCGAAAACATGTAGATATCTGAGGATTGCACGTGGCTTAGCCATTTCATTATCGGTAATGAATTCGAATCGAAGACTGATCCATTTCAATCCAATCAAATTATTCTTTCCACACCACACTAAATTCATTTTCGGTGTTTTCGAACATTTGTGATTTGGATATTTTTATCAAGTTAGATTGCGGACTGGGAATAGCGATAACAATCAAAAATTCCCAAAACACACAAATAGCCGCATAAACAGCAACCCAGAGAATTATCCGTTTGTCAACGCACGCGGGGACCCAAACCAAGTGGGAAAAATTAATCGAATTTCTCTTCATTATTTCAATTAAACAAATGGAATGCAATCAATCTTATCGATGCGACAGATCTAAGCCAAAAATCATTCGAATAATCCATCAAATGCAACGAGACAAAACCATTGCAGTCGACCGATAAATGGATGGATAGGAAAAACAGTGAGCATTTCAATGGGTTTGAAAAACACATCAAAAAAATGCCACACATTCCACACATAAATTGATTGAATGGCGTCGAATGTGAAATATTTGGGCCACACATTGTTCGTGATCTATTCACATCCATCTATGAAAAAGTGTTGACTAAATGATTTTTTAGGAGAAACAACAACAACAAAAATGTTCACCAACCTTACGAACGTTATTTTAGTGTTATTTGTTCACGATTTCGATACTATTTTGGTTTTTTTTTGTTCAGTTGGAGAAATTAAAGGCCGAAGTTCTTTGCTCGTTCCGCCATTTGGCTCGTTTTTATCTGCGTACACGATTGGATCTGTTAAGGTAACGATGCGTGAGCAAATGACATAAAAACAATTTCAATGTAATTGCTTCGATATCAACCGCCATTATGACTGTTACGCTTAAATATTTTTGGAACATTTCACGCTAATTTACATCGATTCATTTTTTGTTGTTGTTGTTATAGTTGATATTTCTTTACCTTGTATCATGACAATTGGTATTGGTTCGGTGCCTTTAAATACAAAGGTAATCCAATCAAAAGTCATCTCTAGTTTTCAGTTCACTGACTTTGTCAGCAATTTCTATAGTTTTTGGTTGGCATTTTAATTGATCTGTCTGAAATGAATTTCGATAGCGTTGTTGCTGACATAGTGGCATTAAATTCATTGTTACTAATACACAAAAAAAACAATAGTAACTGGGTGTGAGCTTGCATCGAATACGCACTTTAACAGTTTTTTTGTTATTTCATTATTTTAATGCGGAATCGATGTTTTACTAGTGCTGCCTTTTTTGTATCATTATTTCTTTTCCCTGGCACGACATAATTATCGTCACGTGTTCACCGAGTTCAGATAAACAATTTATTTTGACAAAAAAAAAAGAGAGAACCGTAACTGAGTACAATTTATATTGATTGTGACTTTGTCAGTTATAGCTGTATAACAATATTGCGCTCGTGGGAATGCGACATTCGCAAAACAAGCGCAAATAGCAAGGGGCAAATTATGCGATATCTTAGCAAGTAATTCAACAAAATACAATAGTAATGCTGATATTGTCAAATATACTCCTGTTTTGAATGACGCCATCGATATGGTAAATACGATTCTGGAATATGGCAATTCCACGAATGATTTGCCCCTTGGTTATTAGTGAGCACGCTCGCACACACACAAATTCAAATTTAATGGTAAAACCGCGGAGTTTACGATAAATTTGATGGAATTTTCTGGCTTTTTGGAATCCTATAGAACATTTTGACGTTTTGACCGAACATTTTCGACAATATGTTGATTTATGCAGTTGCGGCTATAAATATTTGCATTACACAAAATATACACACAGACAAAGTTGGTTGTTGCGCGGTGCATTAGGTCCGTACATTGTGCTAATTTGTTGAAAATTGACTAATATTTTGAATACATCTATCAATTCGACAACCAACAAAAAAAAAATAACAACCAACTTTCCCCAGCAACATCATTAATTTTTCACTGGGACAATTCCACCCCGCAAATGGCCAAATCAGATTCAACATTGACGAGAACGCGACTAGAGAAAAAAAAATTGAGTGGCATGTTTACGTCAACCATTCGTAATGACTTTTTTTGACATTTAAACCAGAGAGAGTCTATTTAATCGAAATTGCACGAGGAAATTAGAATGATTAATGGCCACTCTTCCGTTTCCCCTTTCATTTTCCGCATTAAGTGGATAATAAATGACCGAACATTTTTTGGCAGCAAACAAAAAAAAAAAACAAAATAAAATGAACAGCAAAATCTGCAGCAGTAAAAATAAATATAGTATATTTAGTTGTTTTGGCATATAAGGATCACGCACACACAACATGAAAGAAATGGAGCATTAATTGCATGTGTAAGTTCTATTAAATCTCAGCCAAGATTGATATCACTGACAGGCGCACAAGCGTTTGACATAAGCCATTTTATGCATTGAGCCGACATTTATCTATTGTGATGCGAATTGAAATGTTTCACATTTTACGCCCATGAAATTTACCGGAAATCTCACTTAAATCATGCATGAGCGTATTTTGGTGAATGGAAATGGCCTTGCATTGCAAATCGACTTCGGAATGGAGAAACTCGACAAACATATCAAAATACACGTTATTTGCAATTATAAACGTTTTTGCCGGAATGCTGAATGTTTGTAGACTAAAACAAAGCATGTCTTGCCATATAGTCAAACTATTCCATTTATTTTATTTGGATTGAGCGCTCCGATATTTCGTGAATTGTTTAACTTTTGAACGCTGGAAAAATTGCATGCCAAACCCCGGTAATTTGCTTTTCCGTTTATTTTGCTCATTTTTCGTCTGCAAACAAATTTCCGCAATCGCAATCATCGGATTAGTTTAATATATTGCTAAAACAAATCTTTGTTTCGGCAAAAGCCAATGATGTTTTAAAGCATTGTTATTATTTTCGGGGTTGAACAAAAAAAAAACACGAAAAAATGTTTCCCTTTAATTGAAATTTCGAGGGAAAAAAATCTCGGTCAAAGAGACGAATGACGTCATATGGTCGACTAAAAAAAAAACAAACGGCACAAAAAACATCAACCAAATGAATCGAGCGATTTAATGCGAATCTGAATTTGTAACGTGGTTAAAAGAAATAAATTGTGTGAAGTGTGCAAAGCCTGAAATTGCAATAAACACAAAATAGTGGCCAACAACAATTGTTGGCCAAATAAATTTTGCCATAATCTTTATTCGTGTGTGTGGTGTTGCATCAGTTTTTGTCTGTTTATATTTGGTTTTCCCCAAGTTTTAAGCGTTTTAACACTGGCCAATATTTCGAAATTGAGATTGGGATGAACACAAAAATCTGCCAACCATTTATAACGATGTGTGTTTTCATTTCTGTATTCCCTGCTGCGTGTGTGTGTGTGTTGGAGTGCGATCGTACACGCGTATGCACAGGGCTTTTGATTAATTTATTTCAAAAAGAAAAAATTCGTGTCTATGTTTCAGGCTGGAACGGCCTGGTTCAGCCATTTAAAACGCAATCAACACAGCCATTCCATTTATTGGTGGAAAAAGCGTGCGTTTTATGCATTTGCATGGTGAAAATCTCGGAGATTCCAATTAACTACTTGTTTGTGTGGTTATTGTTGTTTGACTCACGCTATTGCTCACATTCAACATTTTTGCTCACATATATAGCAAAGTGTGTCTGTGATAAGCCCATGCACATTTTTATTCCGTGCGGCTATTTGTCAGTCGGTTTTGCTCACTTTTCCCAAACACACGCTTCCTTTTGTCCGCAGCTAGGAACGAAATCGGATTTCACATTGCAGCGAAACACAAAATGGTGAAAATTACTGGCCGGAACAGCCAGCATGATAGCGACCTGTATGTGTGTGTGCTGGTGCCTAGAAATATATTCAAAACACACAAGCCTCTATTATTTGAGCATTTTTGTCTGTTATATTCGGCTAACACACGATTCATGAAATTCTCTATTCGCCCATTCAAAAGAGCAAATTCATTTTTCGAATTCGCAAAATGCATAAGAGTGATGATTTTGTATGTTTTTTTCCCATCTCTTACTCTCTCTCTCTCTCTCTCTCTCGGTGTGTACTTGTCCTGTTTGAGAGCGTGTTTTGTGCAACATTGGCTCCAGGCACCGGACAGAAAAAAAAAAAAATTAAAATCGACAGCAACAAACGAAGAGAAAAAAATCGCATGTGTCTGCACAGTGCACACTGCACATATCACAAGAGCAAAAAGTTACAAACGACAACAAAGTGTACGTAACAAACAAACAAGACAGAATAAAAAAACAACTAGAAAACATTGCATAAAAATGCAGTTAAATAAAACGGGGCTTAAACTTTTTGAATATTATTTAAATGTATTAAGTTGCAAGTTGCCGAGTGCAAATAAACAGCCAAGAAAAAAAGAGAGTGAGAGAGAAAGCAAAAAAATAGAGTGCCCGAGCATCGAGCAAAACATGGCGAATAAATTGCAGTAAAACACAAAGTAAAATAGTAGCAGAACAAACGAGTGAGAAACGGAGAGCAGCGGCATAACTTTTATTTGTTTCACTCATACGATAAATGGGATTTGGTGGCAAAAACATGGTGAAAACCGAATTCATAGTGGAATATATTTCATTCCAATTTCAACTTCCATTTAAATTGTTCTAATTTTTTTTGTGTTGTTAGCTCGGTCGTTTCATCATCCATTCGAAAAAGTTTTTCCTTTGGATGTGTTAAATTAAAACGAATCCAAAACTGTAAGCTAAGCGTTTGATTATTTTCGCACTGTCTCTAATTTGAATGCGTGAGTTTGCAAATAAAAAAAAATGTGGCAAACATTTTATCACGTGGAGAAGGAAAAAAAAGCGAATGTGATTGAAAACACCAGCATTAATAGAATGCGAATTTTATAGTTTTTTTGTTGTTGTCAGAGATTTTCACGGTAAAAATTCAATGGAATTTCACTGTTAAATTCTTTCAAAACGAACATATCGTACGTGTCAAAGTTTAGAATGTCTAGACACGACAATGAACCATTTCAATTGATTGGCCGCCGACGATGGCGAACCATGTCATGTTTCGCCACACTTTCATTTTTCCTTATCGGATCAATTCGATACAGTGAACACGCATTTCGAAATTGAATCCATCAAATGAAATGAAAATCATGAAGCGGCTGGCTCCATTGTCACATCGAATTATAATTCGTTCTGTTTTTTTTTATTATTCGCCTGTTTTTTCGTATTCTGTTTCTTTCAGATTGGTTAAATTAAGCGGAAGAATGAAACGAATCTGTATTTATTCATTGGAGTTTAATTCACATTGCTTCGTCAGCCGGACGCTTTTTTCGACGTCATCAAAACAATGACTGAACACAATGTCAACTCGAAAACTTTCGTTAAATATGTACTCTTCTATATGGAAGGAGTACATGCGATAAAAATAGGTCAACTGAAGTCATTCATGGTGCATATTCACTAAAAAAAAAATCAGCCAGGAAAATATAAGAATGGTATTGCTATTGAATTGAACAATTTCTGGGGGCGTAATCTGCAATCGTAATCAGCGAAATCGAACGACGAAAGATGAAATTCCTGAACAAATCGATCATTGAGTAGCCTCCATCGTAGCTTAATTTACTTTCACACTTCGATCAAATGTGTCTACGTATTGAGTTAATACAATTATAAATAGATACTATCAATTTGTGTCACTAAATTGAGTGAGCACATAATTCAATTATGATTTTTCAACTTTTTTCTCGCATCCTTCGAATTTGAGATGCTATCTTTCGTTGTCGTCGTAACGATGCTATCAAATATAGTGGCGCTAAAAACTGGAATATCAAATCTCGCCAATCTGATGGAATATGATCGGGGTCGTCATTGTTAATCGTTCCAGTCAAATGAAATTATTATTTAATTACTTCTCGAGCTTATTGAAGTGCAACGAATCAATAAGTTGCTGGACAACAAATTATTGTGTCAATTTGCTTGCTCATGAAAATGACCGAATGGTTTTAGTTGGAATTCAGTATCCGAGTAACGAGACTTACAACAACAAAAAAATCGACTTAAGCTCAAAAATCCACTCAACTCAATATAAAACAGATGACTTCATCATCAAACATTACGTTGTGTTTGAAATCCGAATGAGTACAGCAAAAAGAATCCTCAATGATGACGAACCAAAATATTTGCTCGTTGAATTTTGTACGCTGTCTCAACGTCAAAATCCACAGAACCTACATCCATGCCACACACAAAAAAAAACAAGAAAAACATGAGCTTAGTCACACGTCAGTCAGCCTTTCAACACTTCAAACTCAATTTATCGAAATCCAAAATGAACGGAGATTGAAATTGAATGCCTAAAACATGAATCGTCAATCTGTTCTTTTGTTTTTGTACAATCATTCGGTTTTATTTGTATTTCGTTTGGTAGTTGTGTGTGTGTGTGTGTGCGTGTGTTTTCTTTTGCGAGCTTGTTTATGTGACTTGGTTTTTTTTTCTCGTGTTGGTCAATCACGGCAATAAAAACTTGCTCCAATCACAAATGAACATAAATTTTGTCCTGAACTACAACAACAACAAATGTTATGCTTTGTTTTCGCTCTCAAATGAACGATTTGCGTACGTCACTGTGTAATACAAACATCACACGTTAAATATTCGAGGCGATATGGTTCGGTTGTAGCGCCTTAGTGCGAATATAAAATGTAATTTATTTTATTGACAATTTTACCATGTCACTTTACCAAGACACTGATCGATTGCATTTGCGTATTATGTGCGACTGTAATCGGTGCCAACTTGTGCTTTCTACACACCAAAATCGATATGTGTCACACTCTCTTACTCGGTTTGTTTTATGCACATGACAAATATTTGTATTGAACAGTTTTACAGCATTGTAAAGTGTGACACTAGTTTGCATGCCAAATTTTCATGATAAATTTGTTGAAATGTTGTGCGGAAAATCTGATTTCAATTTGGAAACTAACAGTTCCATTTGAATTAGTAATAAATAGATCATAAAACTTTTGTGTACTGCATTACGTTTCAAAAACCAATCAAATTATACAAATTCAAATACAACCAGTGTCAAAGTGCGTTAATTATTGAATAATGCTGATGATATGTATCAATGCGCATGATGATACGTGAAACTTTTGCGATACGTTCATTCGGCAATGCAGTGCAGAAAGTGTGCATAAATGTGGAATGTGTACAATGATGTCTCTCTGTCATTGCATGAAATTCTAATGAGCTTAAAATTTGATGCGTTTGGATTTAATATTAACCGAACAGTGTTTATTTACAGCAGTAGGTCATTGAGAATCATGTGAAATATTTTGTTTGTCACTATATGTTACCTATGGATTTCATCATTATTTTATCGCATTATTTCTCAATAATAATAACACTTTTGATGAATAAAAGGGATTTTATCCTCGTTATCCTAAAATCCAAAAATGTTTATAATTTGAAATGGGTGATGAATTGAATTATTTCGTTCAATTATTTTACACAAATGAATTCCAATGCCAACTGTTCATAGTATAGCCATTGTATCATAAAGCATTGTCGGTATGTTGTTTTGCATGTTTGTCAATTTGATCAGCTCATTTTTCTGGGTTACATTAAAATCAGAACAAAATTTATCAATATCACAAAATGGACCAAAAACCGCAAACGAAACTAATTTAAAATGGATTTCATGTAATAAACATAATGCAAACTAAACGCGGAACCAAAATGAGTTTCTCACACCGTGAATATGAAATGTTATGTTACATTCATCACATCGAAACATGATTAATAAACGTATGCAAGTGATAAAGTATGTTTGATGAAATATTGATCAGTTGTCGTAGGTCAAGTCTATGCATGCATGATTCCACCAGCCTCAAAATGATTCATTCCATATTAAATTGCATGCACGTAATTTGAAGCGCTTTCATTCACGCTGTTTTCATACTGAAGCGTGTTTATTTGTGTATTTTACTTGTGTGTGTGTGTTTTTTTTTCGTTTAATTCACAGAAATTCGATGAACATAAACAGATTGTTAAAAACTATGCATAAAAAGGGTATCCGAAAAACCAAGTGCGGAATATAGCAAAAATGGACAAAATTGGGTCATCATTGAAAAAAAAAAACAATAACATAGAGATCAGTTTTCTATGGAAGTGTTTTATGTTGAAACTGCCATTTGACGAAGATTGGAAAATAGTAACACATGTACTCTGGAATTTTGAAAATCGATCGTGTTTGAAACATTTTATATTGGATAATCTAGCTAAATAGGTTTTGAATGCAAACATTTACTGGGAGGACGAATTTGTAGCTGAAACGATTGGATTAAATTAACCGCATTAATTCATTTTAGAGGTGTGAACACCTAGTATGTTAACCTCGTTAACTGTACACAGACACTGTGTGGAAAAATTTAACGGATGCAATGGAATTTTATACTGTCGTTTTTCTAATGGTTTAGCTATCGATAAACCTTGGCGTCAATGAATCTAGAGAGAGAGAGAGAGAGAGAGAGAGCGAGAGAGAGAGAGAGAGCGGAAAAATGGTTGAATTGCGACCCAAATAAATACCAGATAAAAAAACAACAACAATTGGATTAACTAGCAGAAAAATGTGCATAGAATACGAGTCGACAGCTCAATTAAAATATATTGTTGTTATATGCACAGACACCAAAGTAACTTCATCACACAAAGTGGCAAACGCAAAATATGGATAATACTGTTAAGCGAAACGATGTCAATCAAATGGCTAACCAAAGTCACAATTTTTCTCTATCGATTCGGTTTATATATTGTTATTTGTGCACAAATTGCACACACTTTTCACTCGGAATTTAATCTTAAATTTATGTGATCCATGTCAATAAAACATCGCAACACACGATTCATGGGAAATGTTCAATGGGAAAAAAAACATTTGTTGAAATTTTCATGTTCGATTCACACTGAACAATGCATTTAATTGGGTTGAGAAATGTGTGTGTGCATGGCCATAACCGCTATCAGAGTCACTCGGTTAAATGTCAGTATGTTATCTGATCTATGGATCAAGATAAATCTAAGTATCGTTCTTGACACAGTCAAATCAGTTTGAACTTCGACTTGATACAATTGCCTTGAGGCAGCCAGTTAACTTTGTCACAAAGTACATGCAAACACACGCAACAACTCTTCATCTCTTGTTGTCGTTCGAATTGTTTTCGAACAGTACCGCAGACACACCCAAAGACAATGAGAAATATTGGCAATATGGGCAAAATGGAATCTTTATCGATAAAGATGCGGTGTTGTTGCCATGTAACCTTTGGTTCGATTCACCTGCAGAATAAATGTGATACTTTTTGTGCCATCGGTCGATGGTCGATGGTCGGTGGCCGGTTGTCATTGTTGTCGTTGGCCCAATAGCCCGTTGGCTCGTTATACATATGAAGCCTATGGAAACAATGTACACATGCAGCACGTATCAGTGCACTCGACTGATTTCTATTAATACCATGCAATCGTGTAATGCAATTAACACGCTTCACTTAATTACTTCATCCAATGTTTGCCAACGATAATCTACGACATGTTTTCAATTTCAATTAGATCCGGCCCATTATTCAGTTTGTTCTTCTTAATGGAAAGAAATACGGTTTGGGTTTTGGGATTTCGGGCTCGCTCGCCCCCTCCCTCATCTCATCCGTTTTGCACAGGTTTAAAATTCGGTTGATTGATGTGAACTAAATCCGATAACTTTCTGTGCACATATTTTCATTGGCACTTGTTCAAAGCCAGGATGAAACTAGATTGTTATTTTTTTTTTTTTTTTTAATCATTTTTGCTGACATTCACAGCTGTAATTGAATTTGATTTGCAAATGTTCGAATACCAACGAATACCCATATCCATCATCACGTATTTGCTGCAAATCAAATAATGCTAATGGCATTTTCTACACAGTACACAGCATATCGAATTCATCAATCATCCCAAATAATATCTGATTGAAATGAGATTTTTTCTCTCTCTCTCTCATTCTCTTTCTCTCTCGCTCTCTTTACCTCGTGATGCTCCATCACAATCAATGAAAATGGTCCATTCTCGATATTAAATTACATTTTATTTGAATGAAAATAGAACTGATATTACAGATGAAACACCAGCCGATGACGACAATAATATTATATTTAGGTTCATGTTGAGGCAGAAGATGACGAAAACAAGAAGAAAAAAAAACAGTTTACATTTGCTCGAATTCTTTATCGAATTATGATTGTTTCATTGATTAGTACATAATTCAAAAGAGCTTAATGCTTCAGTAGGGATTACAATCAGAGCATATGATGAATGTTTGCCGACATTCATTTTTCCCTACCATTCAGTCGTCGGTCTGCGGCTCTTTGGCTCTACGAGCTGAACACACTGATATCGTTCACAATCATCTGTTGCAACTATTTGACTATTACCAAATGACCCATTTTCAATATAATACCATCATGACCAAATTATGCAACGGAAGCGAATTCAACATTGTCTTCGAAATTCAAAAACAATGGAAATGCAGCTAACATTTTAATTACAAAATCTCTAGCAATAATTGAAATTATGACACACACACACACACAAAATCTCTGTATCTTGCATTCTCTTGTCTCTTCACCAAATGAAAATGAAATGGAGTGGATTTGAGTGTGTAAAAATAACAAAAAAAAAAGAAAAAAAGAAACACTGCTGTTGCCGCATCCAAATGTCATTTCCATGCAAACGATTTACAAAGCATCCAATCGGTTGATTTATGTACGTTGGCCGGGCGAGCAAGCCACTTATCCCGTATTTTCATATTCCTTTTTAGTTTTGTATTTAAATTTCTCATATTTCTCTCTGTTTCTCTGCCATTTTGCAAATGGATATCGTTGTACGACACACGTTGTTTGCTTTTACTGAATTAAGTTATCTCTTAATTGTAAATAAATTATGACATTTTGGAATATTAAGTTCGTTTTGGTATCAAAATACGTATGTTTCAACGTTCCATTTCTTTCATTTTTTGTTGCAAATTTCATTTCGTTTATTTCGACGTTGTAAATCAAAGGAATCAGAATCCGAGGGTTGAACATTAACCATAAAGACTCTCAGTCTTCAGTGTTATTTTGTTACAAACAATTTCAATTGGCTTAGTTCCGATTTGAATTTCTTTTTTAAATGATAAAATGTTTCACTAAGACGTCAATTGAGGAAGAGGAAAATGATTTTTTCAAATCAAAGATATATTTTTTTGAAATTGCCATTTGAATTTATATCCAATTCAGATTAGTAGATTAAACTAAAACAGATTGTCCCATGCTGATAATCTTGGGCCCATTGATATCATAGGACTTTGCATATGGTATAACAAAGTTTTTGCATTATTGCGATTTAAATGCGAGTTTCATTAATTAATGATCAACCCTCGTGAAGTCGACAAATTTGGTAAAACAACAGTGCGACCGAGAGATTGTTCTATCGTAAAAATAACAACCAATTGTGCTATCTTTAATATTCATCTTTTTTATTTTTGAATTGAATTGGTTTTTCGTATTGCCAGTTCAACGATCATCGCACAATTGTGCCGTGACAAAAGCGATAAAGAACAGCGCCCGCTCATTTTCGCGGTCTCTTTCACTTCAAATCCAATTGAAAAGAAAATACAAACGGCGTAGCAACAACACAACGCCGAACACACCAACAATTCGAACACAAAATTTATGTATAATTCACTAAGTTTTCGGGATTTTAATAAACATCCAGCAGAATAATGTGGCTCTTTGATGCGCACCATACTCAAAAGTACAAATATGCGGCGCTCGGTGCCAGTCTCCCATGCAAATATATTCACATTTTACCGGAGACAAAAGCGAATATAAAATCTAATTATGTGAACTGTGAATGCGATGAATGGTGCTGAGTCTATAGAAGAAGACAAATATCGTTGAAAAACATAATCAAAATAATTCTTTGTGTGTGTGTGTGTGTGTGTGTTTGGTGTGCCGTGCGCAGTTGGCACAGTTGATGTAGACAGCTCAGATCGAAATGCATGCAGCCTCAAAATGCTGAATATTTCAAACACATTCTGGATTTGGTTTTCCCCACACAAACGCCATATGTTCGTAGTTGTCCTGTGTGTTCCAATGTAAGCGTATTTTTCCAGTCACTCGTTTTCTCTTTATCCCTGCTCTAACCGCATTTCTTCGTCTACCGCACCATTTTCTTGGTTAATTTTTTAATTTTTCTCATTTACTGCGCTGATCTGATTGCAGTTGAAAATTAAAAAAAAAAATGACAACAACAACAAAAAAATGAATCCATCGTGTGACATCGTTTGACATCACTTCGACTCTCAATTTGGTTCGACAATTTTTTTTTGTTGGTGTTTCGCTGAACACTCGCACTCAATTGCTTCTGCCATTTAATTAACGATTCGTTGACGCTATCAACGAGATTTTAATTGCTCCGTTTATACGTCGTAAATCTTGCTCATTAAACTTAGTTAAAAAAATAATTAGTTTGCCACAAACTGTGCAAGATGATGATTTGTTTGACATTTAGATTGTTGTGTCGATTGGCTGGGCTCTCTCATTTTATGAGCACGATATTTTCGCCATTCACACACACAAGACAACTTTAATGAATTGAATTGGAATTGTTGAAAAGTTCTGTTTTTTTTTTGTTGCTTGATGCCTGGCAAATGGTAAACTTTAAATTGAACCGTTTTATACGATATGATCCAATAAAATTCGAAATCAATTTTGATGTTCTTTGCATTTTCGTTGCACAGCACGCAACAAATTAAATATAGCAAAAAATGGCAAATTCCAAACTGAGAAAAAAAAAAACGTGTGAAACTTTTTCTCAACATCCGTCGAATAGTCGTGTTGGCGATGGAAAAGAACTCTGGCACTCCAGAAAATAGAGCAAAAATTAAAATTATTGGAATTTGTGATATTTGAGAAAAGTTTTTCGAAATGCATGAATTATGCTAATTAGTAAGTGTGTTACTGAGCAATGAGCACTGAGTACAGAGCTCTAAAAAGAACACACTCACTATCCCTTTCCACGCGCCACCCCATGATATATAATCGAGTGTAAAAAAAAAACTAATTCAATTAATTTTAAATCACGTTCATTTGCTTTCTCTCATATTTTATTTTGGCCACGAAATGAATTTTTTTTTCACTACTTCTTCGTTTTGAACAAAACCAACTTATTTGTTTAGGTTTAGCTTTTGAATGTGTGAGCGGTCGCGCATTCGGAACAATTTCTAAGTGAAACGGCGACGAGCGAATGGAGAAAAAAGAAAACGAATGTGCCATGAAGCTGGCAAATTTACGACAAGTACACATAATGAATCAATATTTTAGTAGGGACTCAGCGAGGCGCATTCTCTGAATGGCCCTTATGCTCGCATTCATGTATGCCAAGAGAAGGCAAATAATTTAAATTGAATTTCACCGGCAAATCGAGTCTGCACAATGCAAATAGTACTCGGAAAGCTGAAGATACCGCTTCCGTTCATTCTCAAGTCGCAAATATAATTTTTTTTTTTGTTCTCCTTCAATTGCAACTAACATTTCGCGGAAAAAAACCATGTTTGTTCTATATGTCGAGCTTGCAAATGACATTACGATGGAAAAATATGACATTTATCGATTTTTGTTGTTGTTGTTGTTGTTGTTGCTCAACTCCCAGATTCCACATCCAAATACAAAAAACCGTTTCCTTTCATTTCTTCCTAATTTGTTTTTCCACATTGTGTACTGCATTATTAGCTGGCAATCACGTTGATGGCAGTTAAATACACGCACATACACAAGACATTTCAAACAGTATAGCACACCAACGGCAACCTAAGACAATTGACGAAGATAAGAATAGAAATAAGTCGTTTCGCATTGTTGGGCTGGATGGAGCGTTGAGCGCGCAAATGGAATATAATGGTAGAGAAAATGGTTGAATGTGAATGACAGGATGGCCTCCATGCAATGCCCGAATGCTCGTCCATGTCCACATCACTATAAATACACTTTGATGTTGACTGTAAATTGTTTGTTTGTACGTGGTAGATTTGCCCAGATGCTCCATTTTCACAGTGCCATTTATTTCCGAAAAAAATGCTGTTATCTAGTCTCAAACTCGGTGGCTTTCACACTGTCATTGTCGTTCGAAAATGCTAAACAGTAAATGCCAAATGCAAAATATGATCGGTGTCCTAGATTCAGGGACTCCTATTATCATGTGAACTGTTAATCCGTTGAACGTTTGGTTTCTTCCCGCAGTTTTGTTCATCATTCCAAAGTAACAAAATCTTCAGTGGCATTGTTACCGGCGCTCAGGAAGTTGAATCTAATTCTCCGGTTGCACTCCGCAAGCAAATTACTCGTATGCATTCCATTTTGGAACATCACAAATGCATCACATTCACATTGAAATCAAATTAAATTCTTGCAGCTTGTAATTCAAGCACAAACTTTACTATCTTCTCCCCTAACTGTCTCCAAAACCAAAAAAAAGAGATTCTGTTTTCTCGTGGTGCTGGCTTATTCACAAGGGCCAACAACACCATCCGACGATAAATATAGTAGTGAGAATTGCAAATACAATAACAATTCCACGAATTCACTACCAGTAATGGCTGGTAAATGTAGACTTTTGCTAGCAATTTGGTAGCAGGTTTCTTTCAATTTCTGAATATTGAATTCGTTATTTCCACCGAAAAGTTGTCGTTGGCTGCTGTTTCTCATTGTTTCTCAAAGGGAAACCGAACGAACAACAGTTTATTGAATTCAGAGCACACTTTTTGCCAATATCCACTTACGATTGCTTTGTGCCATTCACAATCGTATATATTTGTGGGTGTGTGTGTGTGTGTGTAATTTTAAAGCCAAAATATTCACTGATGGTTTTCATTTCACTGCGCATTTTCCGGATATTTTTCGCCATCTAACAGCTAGTACGTAACAATGTATTCGCAAAGTTTGTGTCTTCAGCAGCTGAACTATGAGATTTGGCATTTGAATATTTCAATATTTTTCACATCGAATCCAGAGGGAAATTCAAATCGACAGTCGATATCACATTTTCGACATGCAAATTACATATCAGCACCAACATTGTAAAGTGCGATAAGAAATCTTGCGGGAGAACTCTTTTTTTTCCGGAGGGCGGGGGCTGTGTTGAAGCAGACAGAATTTCACTTGAACGTCAGAAATTAAGAAATTCTCTTGTGGGCGCTGCATACTTTCAAAATAGCATGTATGCTATTACCACATTTTTCGTAATACTAAATGCAATGGAGAGAAGAAAATAAAAACATTCGCGAATGCGTACGCTTTCGCGTTGGAACGTATAAGTTTTGATAGATATTGCAAAATGTGATTTAAATGAAATGAAAGCAAGTAACATACACTCGTAAATGTTTTTCGCATTTAATGCAACGAAATGTAAAGAAATGGAATTTGCGCTATTTTGAAAGCATATCAAAATTCACTAGGGGTTAAAAAGTGGTTTGGAGTTTGATTTGTTATGACTGAAGGTAAAAATTGGTGAAAATTATTCGAAATGGTGAAATCAAATATCGAAATTTGAGCAGTGCACTTCTTTCGATCAAATTCGTGAACAGAATTTCAATCATGTGATCAGAAATTCAATTTTATTGCATTTTTTTCGAATTACTTTAAAAAGTAAGCTCCATATGTTCCACCCCGTTAGGATCCGGATAAAATACAAACACCGTTAAAAAGTCTCTTGAAAATGGAATTCCAGGCAACGAACAGGAGTTAATTCAATCAGATTCATGGTTTATCACATTTATATTCAACAAAAATATGGATGAAACAGATAGATTGATCATACTAGAAAGCGTGGGGGTAATTTCCATTGAAATCGTATGGCATATAAATTTAATTAAATTCTTAGCTAATCAAATAGAAATTGATTTGGCACTACTTCCTAATTTCAATTTCATTCTCTTCGCCCGTAGCTAACACAGCAAAATACCAACCATGCCATTTGGCCGTTCAATGAATGAATCAAACGATCTAATTATAGACACATACATAAATATAATATATTTCGATGAAAATCAACGCAAAAGGGGTGTGCAACCGCACAATGATTTGTCTTTCAGTCAACTCACATTCGAGTTTCCGATACAACAAATTCTATATTTTGTAATATCTATTATACTTGAAGCGAGAAAATTCAATTATTTCTCACATTGATGAAGAAAATAATGTTCATTGACGTGTAAGTCGTCCATCGTAAATTGTGTATCAATAAAGTGGAAGCGTGAGCGCGAGCGTGACCATGTTGAACGCTTGAAATGAGCACAAACCAATCAAAACAATTGCGATTCCATTGACTTCATTCTTATTTATTTTCCAATTAATTTTCAATTAGTTGACAGACGAACCGGATTGAAGTTGTAAATCAACACCATCGCTTTGTCTTTGCCACCTTTTCCCCCGAGAAATAGTTGCACTGGAAAAATTGCATTTTGTATAACGAGTAACGAATATACAACAAAAAAAAACGAACAAAAACAAAAGTGCAATCGAAGCTTACTTTTATGTCGTCGATAAAAAAAAACACACACACACACATGCACAACTTGAGCTCTCGAAATTGGAGCAAATAGTTTTTGCCAATGCTAGAAATTGCATTCAGTGTTGACACTTAGCTAAATTACTATGAAAAGTCTTGTGTCCATTGAGGCGAAGCACAAACACCGAAATTCCAGTGATATTTATTTTTCGATTGTAGAGTTTTGAGTTTTGTTGTTATCGATTGTACGAGATGCAATGAGAGTGTAGTGGATTGCTTTCGACACATGGCACTTGGACGGTGTCGGTGTTTGGTGTGAGTGTGTATTTGAAAAACACTTATCGGTATTAAATTTCATTAGACAAGCAAACAAATATGCGACCAAATACACTGAGAATTGATAATGGTGTACTTGCATGTGTCCAACATCGGACACCAACACAAACACACACCCCAAATGCATGTACAATTGTACATCGTACAAGCATGCTCTTATGCTCGATTCGGATCAATGTGAAAACCAAACTGTTTGCCAAATAGTAATTCAATTTTCAATGGAAATACACTTGACGCCCGCTTCAAAAGCGTCTAAAGCGTGCCTCTCTCCGTCTCTCTCTCTCTCTCTCTCTCTCTCTCTCTCTCTCTCGCTCTCTCTCTCTCTCTCTCTCTCTCTCTCTCTCTCTCTCTCTCTCTCTCTCGTTATTTCTCTATTCACTTCGTAAAGAGCTTTGCTAGACAAATATTCTCAAACCAAAACTAAAGCGAGCGAATCGATTTTTATTCGATTCATTTATATTAAATATTTTATAGTGTTGTTGTAGTGGCGAATGAGGCGAACGAGGCAAACGAGGCGACCGTACGCAGCGCTGCTGAATAGGACTCATACTGTCTACCGATCAACATTTGCTTTTGCGTCATCTAGTGAATTCAATTGTGTTTTCGATGGATCCAATTTTCTCCTGCAAATGCACGCACTTTATCTCTTTGTTCACAAAATTCAATAAATTTTTCGATAAAATGTCATCCATTGGACTCTCGACTCTTTCATGCTCTCTCAAAATATTTAACCAACAATATGGTATATTGATTCGCGCATCGCGTGTCACCATTTACTTTGACACCATAAATTAAATGCTGCTAGCAGCAAACTCAAAACCTTTCATCCTCGTTCATGACCAAAAAAAAAATCCATCAATTAAATGTAATAACGAAAATATTGTTTACATTTATCATTTCAATAATAATATGTATATACATCGCCAGTTCTAAATAAACAGAACCCCGAAATGCATGCATTTGGTGCTGTTACTAACTTCGGAATGTGTGTGTGTGTGTATGTCTACAATGAGTCCAAATGTGTTGGCATTTTGTTGGAGCATTTATTCGGTTGATGATGAATCAAAATAAACGTTTGTCATGCCGCCTCATGCACATGCACACTTTGAAACAAAGCCGAACATTTTGTTTTCGAATACAATCGACGAACAGTTTAGTTAATTCATGCACTGTGAATGAAACACAACTGGTGTCACACGAGCACATTTCTACATGAATAAGCGAAAATGCAATTTGACTGTCGTATAAAATGGAAAGAGTTTCTTTTCTTTTTATCTTTTTATTTTCGGGACAATTTGAATTCTCAAACTAATGCATCCAACGCATCGAACCTTTTTGTTGTTGTTGTTATTGTAGTACAAAAGTGCAAGTAACGCTCATGACTGTTCAGCATTTTCATTTCGAGTATTTACAACTAGGACACTTTTTGTGCATCAGATGATTCGATTGAACGGAAGACAAGAATGTTTTTGAAAATGTTCTGATCGAAAAGTAAAAGAAAAAGAAGTGTCGCTGTCACTCGGTGAAGAACAAGTCGCATCGAAGCGGCATCGACTCAAGTATGTTGAAAATGTTGTGTAAAAGTGTCAGCAGCGTCAGATAAGAATTGACGGTGTGTTGCAAACGAAATGACATTAAGTTCAACCTAGATACTAGCATATATTTGGTCATATGTTCGAACCGTTTGTTTTTTTTTGTGTGTGTCTTTTTGAGGATGTGAATAATGTGAAATGTTGCCTTTGAAATGGTCAAATTGAATGGAATGGATGCGAAGCAATTTGATTAACGAAAAACGGAAATCGAGCGTGAACACTGCAACAACATGCACATTTCTAGCGTATGAAGCATGAGTTTACTGACAAACTGTCATTCTATTTGTCGAGTAACACGAATCCTTTGATCGGTTAAATCGGCGAAGAAAAGACAATTTGTTGCATTCTCATGGCAATGGAAACGAGAGCATGTGTGTGTGTGTGTGTGTGTGTGTGTGAGAATGTGATTGCCTGGAGCAATCATTTTTTGTCACATTCCGATGACGATGATGTTGAAGTTGCAGTTCGAGACTCGGGCTCATTGCATGTTTCGTTGGGTTCCAACGACGAACGACAAACGATGGCAAGAAGTGGATTGGTGACATGTTTTTCAGCAATTGCTTTCACATCACATCACATCACATAATTTTCAAGTACTTCGAGTATGAATTACATGCAACGAATGAGCTTAAGATAAAAGAAAACACTGTTTTGAAGTGTGAAAATAAATAAAAGAACAAAGCAAACACTTAAATTTAAACTCGTGCGCACACACACACACACACACACTCCACTCCGGTTCCGTCTGCATCTTTTGTATTTGGTGAATGAATGCATTTTACATTTTATAAATTGCACTTACTTGAATTGAACATCAAAAACAATTGAACGATATGGAAAACAGCATGAGCATGAGCCGTATATTGTTTCGTTTATGAAGCAAACAAATGAATTATCCATTTCATAAACCAACCACTCACATTTTATGGAAAAATGGCATAGTTTTGTTGAAAATCCAATTAAAATGAGAGATAAAATCCTTACCTAAAGAGAAAAAAGAGAGAAAAAATAACAATGTTTAATTAGTACAATGGGATTCATGAATTTATTTTATACGAAATAAATGTGTAAAATTGATAAAATTGCGCGCAATCGATACAAATTTATGCGATACGATGTGTATTTTCGGTTAAACAAACGGACATTTTGTGGCCGTAGGAATTACACCTAATAAATCAGCGATGTTTAGCAAAAGCAATTTGGTGCATGTGGTATTTAGCCATAGACGCTTATTGAATTAAATGGAAATTAGAAGCGTGCCGAGGCGATGCCGAAACCAAACCAAACTGAACATAATCAAACTCATTAGAGAGAAATTCAACGATTGCACGATTTGAACAATATTTGAACAAATTGGCCGGTGCCAAAAATTTATTACGTTCATTTGCTCAAATATCTAATGAACCGCATAAACCGGGCCGAGCTCGATGCCGATATGCAAATAAGCGATAAATGGCCCATCGTTCAGTATTATGAGTGAGAGAGAGTGAGACGCACAGAGAGAGAGAGAGAGAGAAAGAGAGAGAGTTGGGAGCGAGGGCGAGGGGCGCAGGGCCAGTGGGGGTGAAGGAACAATTTTAAACTAGAATTTCATTTCAATGCGTTGCGATTTTCGACATTTTCGCCGAATTTACCTCTCGCTAAAAGTTTTAATTGTAAAGCATAAAATGGACGCATGCGGCCACAATGTAACACACACACAGTATTAAAATAAAAGGATGAACACAGCTGTTGAAAATCCCATTTTTTGTTTTTTTTTTTTAAATCGCATTCAACCATTTTTCATATAATTATACCGTAAGCAGCTTTTCATTAAAATTGTGCATTGTTTTGCTCCTCGGAAATCGTAATCCATTTTGGAGATATTGGCCAACAGTTATTATTACATTTGTACACATTTTGAAATTAATTAAAATTATTTGCATTGTTAAAAATGGGAATGAATTTACGTGTTTTATGCCGAACGAAATTTGATTCAAAATGCCAATGCATTGCTAATAATATGCCTGGAACTTTGTTGTTAAGTATGGACTAAAAATGCGTGATAATGCAGTTTATAATTCTGGCCCCGAATTTCTGGGTACATGATGTGGTTTCATCATTTGAAACAAACAATATGTTTCAAAAACGACAATAATATATCCGATGAAGCTATTGATTTGAATGTACACTTTGAACTCGGTTCCGGTTTTTACTTGATCACGTTTGTTAAATGTGAATATAGTTTGTATACACACTTTTTTTTGGGCTGCTTTCAATTCAGTGTGCATATATATATACATATGTGTGTGTGTGTGTGTGTGTGTGTGTGTGTTTGCATATCTTTAGTGTCATCCCAATAAAATCATGTGAATATTCACCGCAAATCAATACCACAGTAGCGAATACAGAGACGGATTAACTGAATTAATTATTCTGGTGTTTTTGGGCGGGCAATTGGAAAATTAAAATATTGATTCGTGTTGATTCATGTAATATTTCATTCTGGTTGCCATTTGGGCAGTGTGGGAAATTATATTACGTTTGATCGGAACCAATTGAGAGAAATTATTAATTCGAATTGACAAATATTTGTTATTTTTTTATGTCTGTCGATAATATCGCTTCATCAAGAGTGTTTTCTGTTATTTCAGTTCAAAAGTGTTTATTCAAGGTATTCTTCAAGAATGAATCTTTATAGCCACGAAACATCGGACAGAGATAATTAGATAACGCCTAGGGGCTTATGTGTCAAGCGAGTCCCACGATTCTTTTGCAATTCCCTTAGTATTAAAGCGAGACCTGCGAGTTCCTATGATGTTATACAATGGGACCCGCAAGTCCTGCGAGTCCCTGCGAGTCTTACGCATATTAATACTATGTTGTACGAGTACATACGAGTCCAAGTGACATTTATTAGATTTTACAATGACAAAAACAGATTTTGAAGTATTTTCAATTCAGTCATAAATAGTTCATCATTTCAACTGTTTGTTTTGTGTATTGTACCACTTGTTAAAACATTTCATTTAAAAAAAAAGGAAAATACAGAGAAATTTTCAGGCGAAAGAGAATATTTTTTCAATATTGAATTCTAATTTGGGCATTGAAATTCCAAGAATTGTTAATAGTTCATTGTTTTGCAAGTGAAATGTCACACTTTTTTATAATGGCAACGATAATCGATAATCAAATGGTTGAAAACAAATGAAGAGATTTTTTATTTAATAATATTTGCGTTAAAACTTTTTCTCTTTGTTTTGTTATATATTATTATTTGACTTATTTAATAATCGAAAATGTATAAATACATTTGTAGTTTTGCATCGTATACAATTTCAAACGAACGTGTATTAGTGAAATGATGAATTGGTTGGCAAAAAGTCTCGCTTGGACTCGCACGGAATCGCAATATTTGTGACTTTTTGCATAGTATTTGAACGTAGGGACTCGCGTGGACTTTCATATAAAATATACTGAAATTTGCGAGTCCTGCGATTCCTCAGCGAATTTGTACGATTCCCGCGATTCTTTAGCGATTCCTTAGCTATTTCGCACGATTCCCACGATTTTTTGCGAGTTTTCTTGGGAATCGCGCAACTCAGAAGCCCCTAGGATAACGCATTGAAATTTCAACATGTTTCGAACAAGGGATAACAATTAAATGCGTATATTTTGAGTGGATTGAAATGGATTTTCGTGTTCGATCTGTTGTGCGTGTGTGTGGTCTGTCTGGAAAGATGTTTGTTCGTTCTTTTCGTGGGCTAAAAGTTTTGTTCATTGAAAGTCATACATTTTCATACATTTTGACAAATAAATTATCTGAACGACATTTAACTTGTACGAAGACCCTTGAACCTGTTTCTATTGCTATGCACAACATCAAATAAACTAAAATTTAACCAATAGAACAATATATCATTTCAATAGTCGAATAAAAATGGCACTTGAAATGATTTGAACAAAAACTCCATCCAATTGAGGTGTTCAATTGAAAATGACATTGAGGTGTTCAATAGATTTATGATCACTGATTTTCACTATTATAATATATGGTTTTTGTACAATTGACAATGATTAAAAAAAAAACAAATATTGTTAAATGATTTAATTAAGCGTGATGGACGCATAAAATGCACATGTTTTGTGTTTTCTGCAGAATAAATATGTTTTCATAAATCAATCAAATTGTTTCACATCAGCGGTGATGTCCATGTGGGTTTATCTGCTGTTTTTTTTTCTCCACTTGAATTTATTACTATGGTAATTGAATCATTATTATGTAAACATATTCAATGCATTGAATTGTGGCTGTCAAAATGTTGTGCTCAGAAAACTCGTGAACTCGTTCATGATTCCGAAATAAATTACGTGTAAGCTCAATTGAAATTATTTGGCTATTTTCTTTTTTTTGCCCCCCGTGTGTGTCAATGCTTAGAAGTCAATGAATATATAATGTTATGCGTGACCTCTTTGAACACAATATAATCAATGAGTTGTTTGTCAATGATTGTCGTTTGTTGTCGGCGGCGGTTTTTGTTTTTTTTTTTGTTTCCTCGGACATCACAGACACGGATGAGATCGAATGAAATGCAAATTTCTATTGTTTATTACTGTAATTGAGGGCATGTTTAGCTTCAGCGGTTTAGGTGATGTTGATTAAGTTATTCCGCATTGACCATTTCATGTGAATGAGTTCACTTTAATTGACGCTTTGTAACGAACGATAATTTTAATTAACTCTGGCCTATCATATTTCATTATGTCAATATTTATTCGATGAGATCATTTTAAACGTGACAATTGTGTAATGCCATTTACTCTGGCCAAACCATTCCCAGTGGATTAAACACTGGAAGGGGGCTTGAATAAAAAAAATGGTCACACAATTTCGAGAAATTCGTGAAGTTTGCGGTAATTTTCGCTCGAACGCATTTTCAAAGTTGATTTCATTTGTGCGGTGGCACGTAAAGCAGAATTGAAATGTATATAAATCTATTTGGACACACGAAAGTGACAGAAATTATTATGATTTTGTTGCTATGGCTATGAAATGAACTTTTGGGTAAAACAAATCATTCCCATTGGTTTAAGTTTTATTAATTTTTACGGCTTATGTTTAAGCTCCGGAAAAACTTTTCTACGGCATGTAAGTGAAGGTATCCGTTGATTCGGTGAAAAGTTTGTCGTTTTTATTCTCGTTTCATTTGTGAAACGGTTGGTGGTGAGATTTTTGTTAAACAGATAAACTACAGCCAGATACATTTCATACTTTAGATATGTGTGGAATTTGTATTACACAACCATAGCAACCGACTGTCCAACTGTATATTCTGTGTGCTGCCAAAGAGTATGGCCAAAATGATCATTCGCACTTACTTTTGTTTCGTCAACAAAATTTGTACACTCGCTCAAGCAAAACTCTTATATCCCTCTTCCTTCTCTAGATACTGTGGGTAATTTCATGAATCGAACACGCCTCAAACATTCGTCTTTTGTTCCGTCTGACAATCTCAATGCCTTCCCGTTGACTGCGAATTTATTCCGTATTTCATGTAACTGACATTTAAATATTGAATTCGCCAAACTTCACCATCCATCTGGAAAAGTCGTTGAGCGTACCCAGCAGTGCCGATACTGACAACACGGGATAAAGTTGCAGGTATTTTGCACAATATAATCGAAAATTTTTTCGTTTTGGTTTGGAATGCTGAGAAACAGCGAGAGAAGATGAAGACGTAAAGAGAGAGTGGAAAAAAACGAAAAAAAAAAAAATGTAAAATTTTCAGTTCACTGCAAAGTCATTGGTTCTTGTCGAAACCATTGGTGCTTTGGCTAAATTCCGTGTTCCAATTGCTTATTCTTATGGTAATGTAATCAATAAAAATGCTGCATTGCCAATGCGGCACACGAATGATAATAAACATATTTTTTCATCTGGTTTCTCTTTTCCATTGGTTTTCTCTTAAGTCAGTGTTCGATTTCTGTGGTGCGATCTAAGGGGTGCTCGGTCTCTCTGTCTCTGAATGCTGCTTACTGGGATGTCTTTACCGTCTTACACCGTTGGTTATTGTATGCGCCCCTTGCACAAAGTTTCACGATCTTTCTCTCTCTTTCCCTTTTGCAATCCCTGGAATTCATTGTGATTGTTTCTACATCTTTTGTGTGCTCTCCCTCTCCCTTTATCGTTCGGCAAATAAACTCGTCGTGAGTACTACTTTTATGCAGGCATCAATTTGGTGTCCATTCAATACATCGCGCCTTCCATATATTAGCGCATAATGGATTTTGTTACACGAGATTTTTGTAATCCAATCGAACCGACGTTACGATCGAAACATACAAATAACCACAAACAATGGTCGTTGATTTTGTTACCGTTTGATTCATTCCGAATATTCACTTGGGAAATCTTTGGCAGCACCAAGAATTATTATTATATTTTCTACAGTTATTGGGAAATGTGAGTTTTCTCAGTGTAATGTATGGTCGTTTGCTACCTGCTCGTTTACGATGCAACACATGGAACATTTCGCCCGTTTATTCTTTTTTTTACATATATTCGCATCGTTTCAATGCAGCACACGATGTCATGCAGCACTCAAAATTCACAATAATTGTGATATTTGCTTTGTGATTGGCAGTACAAATGAATTTGCTATCGATCTTTTATTCTCCCTTTTTTTTATCCAGTCCAAACAACCGATTCGGTTACAGTAACATGCTGAGTTGAAAACATCCATTTCAAAGCGATATACACATTGCTTCTCATTAATTAGGTTCATCGAACCTTTCTATCATTTGTTTGTGTTCGAATTTTCGTTTTTTTTTCATCCAGTTTTGTGTTTGTTTGATTTTCCATGCCGGGAGCATTGTCCAAGTCAATAAAACTCACATTTTCAATTGATGACTGCGAAAATGACGCAATGACGGGCACAGTCAGTTCACAGCTAAAGCCATGCTTGATTGATATTTACGATAAGATAAATTCCATTCATTCTCATTCGAAACGAATATATTGACAATTTCCGTTTGATAAGACAACGCACATTTTTCTTTTTAGTTTGTTCTTGCATTCACTCGCTTCATTCTTTTGTCGAAATGCATTGAACATCGATATGGTTTGAAATGAAATGTAATAAATTGACATCGACAACGATATCAATTCGAGATTCTATTGCAATGGGACGACATTTGCGATTGAATGTATCAAGTTACGGTGAAAAATCAATTGGCTCATCATCGAACGGAAATATTCGCTAGAATGGACTCATTTCATTCGTTTTCAATTTCCTTATTTCATGATTTTCGATCATATCCATATTAGATTCCAGACGCAAAATTCTCAACTATTTTTTGTTTCAAAGCAAAGACGCTTAAGACGGCTAAAGCATTTTTTTTCCTTTCTTTTATTGAACAATATAAACAGTAAGCGTGAGATTAGTGAGGGATTGACGGTAATAAGTCGAAATTTTTGTACGGCTTTTATGAAAATGTCAGCAAGATAGTAATCATTGTGCACGCTTCCCCTCCTGCTCACATCACCGGTGCAAACATGAGTGTCAGAATCGATTATAGTGCACTCGTGAAGTGAATAATCATCGGTTATGCACGATGTGCGTACACCGTAGAAGTGAATTACACACTCACAGTACACACCGTGTACACAGGGGGCCATAATGCTGAAAATATGAACAACTTTGGCAAAGAGTTTCTAAATTACATTGTCACTACATAATGATTCTTGTTCCAAAGTAAAGCCAAAATACAAAATGCACGCGAGAGTTGATGTGGCCAACGTGTTTCATTGCCTCTGCACATCTCTCTTTGGTGTGTTCAATTCAAGCGGAATGAAAGCGCTTGCGGCATATGCAACACATGTAAAGTGCCCATAATTGCCATCTAACGTTATCTGAATCTATGTCTCTTGCATGCACCAGCGAACGGGTAATATTGACTTGCTTATTGAATTTACCGGTGGCCTGAAGCAATGAAATCGTTAAAATGAGCTCAAACTTACTGTACGCAGAGTTTGCCATTCGTATACAAAAAAAAAAGCATCAATTCAGACATTTGTTTATCAAATGCCATATTAGTGTGATGAATGGCGCATTTCATTTTCTGATGACTGAGTGGCATGGCATGGCTCAAATAAATTGGCTAGTTACATTCGACTCCAGAGAGAATATGACTCTTCACAACACATCGTTTCGTTGGCCCGACCGATGATGGTGAATGATCAAAAATTTATAATTCACCACTTGACAATCTACTGAAGTGTAAAGTAGAAAATCTAGCCCCGGTCGTTTGGATTTCTATGGCAAAAGTAAACATTCGTTGAAGTTCACTTGAAACTTAAATCCTTCGTGCGAGCTGCATTGTGCAATGTGAACGCATACGAACGCGAACACACAGTGTTGACACAGAAATCAACAACAAACTCAACAACAAAAAAAGATTCAGTAAGCTCTTTCTGGTTTAGGTGAAGTGAAGGTAATAATCAGCAATCAAAACAATGACACTACACGCGACTATGGCTTGGATACATTCACAACTGAATAGAGAAATTCTATTTTCGAGGAAAAAAGCATTATTGTATATATACTTAGAGAAGAGAGATGCACATGCTCAATGGAAAGCGCATTAGACGAAATGAAAAGAATACTTGTTTATTCAACAGTGAACCGAGAATGCACTCGTATATCCCCGTTATCAGGATTTCTCTTTTCTCACTCTCTCTCTCTCTCTCTCCCTCTCTTTCTGACTCTAAATATACTTTCATCTTTTCAACACAATGAAACGCTTGCTTTTTGCTACAGTCAAAATGGTTCTGGGGGCAATGTATTTGGTTCTTTAGACGGCTCTGTCATGAACACCACCCGAACAAACATTTGTGTTTTATATATGTGATTTCGCATCGGACAAAAATCAATTTTGCCATCCTTTGGCTCTGATCGCTCTCTCTCTCTCTGCTATTCACGTTAATCCAAACCCACATACTCAAAAATTTTTTTGTTGTTAATCGCACAAAATGAACACACTTGAAAAACATCTCTTGGTAGATTACGCTTACAACAGTGCACAATAAATAAAGATGAACAAAAAAAAAACACATTGCTTGGATTCAACACACATTTTGAATTAAAACTTTGCAACGATATATCACACTTCGACTTTTTGCAGTCATCAAGTAAAAGCGAGAAAAAAAAACATTTCAATTTTCCAGCGCGCGATAGAGAGATGTGTTGGATATATGGACATTGTACACGTTTCATTATGCAGCAGTTCATTACATATGAGATGCATGATAGTTTCAGTGTGTACGGCGTTTCAGCTGTGATTTTCATCCTCATCAACCATTTATGAACTAATCAACTGCCGTCGCAGTTCGCAAGATGAAATTTCATACATTCAACTATCGAATGTAGCATGCGCTTTGAAACAGTTTTGCTTTCAATTTACCTGCTTGAGTTCGTTCGATAGTCATCACTATATGTGCTGCATACAATACATGGAGACAAACAAGGTAATGACTGTTGATATTGATGTGAAATGGTATGATATTTGTGAAATCGAAAGTTCTGCTATGGGTTCCGATCGATTTTCAAACCATATTTTCAAAACCTAAGCAACTTGATTTGGTCACTTTCGTTCTTAATCGTTCAATCCGATGTTCCAGATGTTTCTCATTTCGGTAAAACTCCACAAATGGTGAAACGAATTGAATGAATATTAGTTGAGATTAAGTCATATTAGTTTCTGTGTTATCTGTACAACAATTCGTAAATACTTCAAAAACTTTTGCAAATTATAATTGTTTTACCGAATTTCGTTGGTTTGAAACATCTGTGAATTAAGAATGCTGAATCGTTGAGTCAGATTCATGATTTTAAGCTAAAAAAAATGGATGTTGAAGTTTTGGATATGATAGCGAATGCATATATGCGTTCAATGTTAAAATGTGGTTTCAATGACGCTACAAAACGACTCAAATAACCGAACAACACTGATGTGCACCGAAATTCTTATCGCGCTAATGAATTTGTGTGAGTATGCATAATATTTCCGAAAAATTGAAGATATTTTGTTCGCCCAAAATTATATGATATCGATTCGGTGTTCACTCGATGCAACGAGCCTTATCCGGCTCTCAATTGCAATCGTTAAAATGATTGCTTAATTTCTGGTAAAGTTTTACCAAATGACCCCGTTAAAGTTTTAGCCGCGTTCCTTTAAATAAACGAAAGAAGATTGGCAAGAATTAAAAAAAAAAAATTGTAAGAAGATGAAGAACGCCGAACAGAAACGAATCTTGGATTATATCGGCTTAAATGATAATAGTTCTTCTTCAAAAGATTAACAGGAAACTTAAGTTTTTGCAATGAAATCACGTTCTTCATGAGCGAAACTGGCGATGGCTTGGAGTGCGGTTTATTCTCATTAAAAACTACAAAAACTTTTATCTGAAATATGAAAATTGAATTTGTTTCCAATTTTCGGTGGAACAAAATGAACGTATCCAATGGAAAGTATTGTGAATATAGAGTCGAGGGAGCATTTGGTCCGTAACCAATTTATTGAAGCGATTGATTTTGTGGGTGTCATGATTAAAAGAAGTTTTCATTCGGGCACTAAAGTTTTGCAGGAAAAGTAACCAGCACATCAAAAAGTTTGCAGTAAAAATCATGTTCGAGGTTTTGCAACGCAACAACAACAACAACAAAAGTGCAACAACAACAACAACAACAAGATTCTTCTTGGAATCTTCGGACGTGGTTTTGGATGTACATCATTTTGGGCTATGCTTCCCAATTAAATGCGGAATAATATTTGGCTTGAGGGTATTAAAATAGATTTCGTATTCAGAATACGTAATCAATATGTTGGATTTTTGGTAGTCAGAATCCGATAAAACAGCGAAAGTTTTGTGGCCACAAATTGTGTCATCGTCAAACAATGTTAGAATGAAATGTTATTTTATTTGGAATTTCGGATAATAAATATATTTTATTTTCATGCATGAGTGAGAGACGGACAGAGAGAACAATACCGAATTTTGTGAATCGGAAAATGAGATGGATGCCGAAAGTCCGGATGGAAAAATTATGATGATAACCAATAAATAGAATGATAAGAATAGTAATAAAATGTTGTTGACTATATATTTTTGTTTGAGCTCCTGTTCAAACATTTATGACGATGATGTCGCAGAATATGTGCGAATCAGTTTGTATGTGTGTGATGATGAAAACCAGAATTCAGTATGTGCACAATGAACAGCGTGAAGGAAAGTAGTTGTTGATATTTAGCAACAAAGTCATTCAGTAATAGCATTCGTTATGGTTTTACTTATTAAAATGCCAAAAAATCAACCAATGAGCATTTAACTTAGTTTTGGATCCTCCTTTGTGAGGCATTTTGCACGCCTCATTACATACTTATAATATTTTTAGTTGTCGGATGATATGTCTAATTCTTTCCGCAACGATAATATTTACCTTACAAATGGTAAATTTTGTGATTGACAACCGCCATTGAGCACGTATAAATGCTCCAGTACCGTTCAATCGTTGTCCTCTTTTTCATCATATTTTCAATATTTTACCCGATAAAAACATCACATGAATCCGATTATAGGATGATTTTGCCACTAAATTTCAATGTTCACTTATTTGTGTGAGACTTTCAAAAAAAAAAAAAAATATTAATGTATAATCGATACACATTTCACTTTACTATCAAACTTATGGCATTAAGTGCTGTGGTATCTGGTTAGTTTCATTCGATGCTCTGCAGGCAATCAATCGTTTTTGCTATGTTTTACATTCTTCACTCTCTTCGGTGTGACTAAAATGATGTTCGATGCGAATATTTTCGAGCTGTTGGTGTTTCCTATAAGTTTCATATACACATATCGCTATTTTCATTGGATGTGTTTTTTTTTGAACAGCTAAGCATTCTTGTTCACCGTAAAGAATCCGGTGTTTTGGCATTGTCATATAGCTGAATACGAAAATATCCGCTATTGTTATCTTTATCCACACCATTATACTTTCATGTTTTTAAGCAGTGATTTTTATGATTTCTTCATGATGGTGAAGTCGGATCGATGCCGATTTTCAAGCACTATATTTTCACTTGTTCACTTCACTTGTGAGCTGTTGCCATTCATTTTGGCTGGGCTATCAATTCAGTTTTATGTGAACGTCAAAAAAGAATGTTCTCCATTAAATAAAAGTGAATAATTCGAATCACAAGAGAGAACCAACAACAACAACAACAACAACAACAGAAAAAATAGAAGTAATTTTACGCATTATGTAATCTTTTGAAAAAACAAACAAACAAGAATTACATTGGCCCCATTTGCCTTGGCATTTTATTTGCACATCAAAGTTTTTTTTTCGTTCACCCATGTGGATCGGATTCACAAATATTCGGATTCGGAATCCATCACAATACACCCCGCTATGAATTATTAAAGAACAAGTTGTTGAGTAATTTTTCAACAGCTTAAAATAAAAGTCAGAAAATGAACGAACAACAAGAAAAAAAAAATTACTATGAAGATTGTCATTGTTACCGTGCACACGTCACATTAAAATTGAATGAAAAAAAAGAAACAAATATGAAGAGCATTCGATCTTCGTTCGAGACATATTGAATCGTTCTTAAACACAGTCTAAAAAGTTGAAAGCGTATATAGGCGTTTTGATAGAATCATCGGAACCAATACACATATTGGAAACATGCAAGCCAATGAGAATGCATGATCCATACAATAGAATGCCTAACAACATCCATAATCCTTCGAGAGAAGATCCGAATCCATTACATGAGAAAATTTACAGCAACATCATCATCGCCATTGCCATTGCCATCTATTTTGATGGCTTGTGTGTGTGCAAGTTTTTAAAATCGAATGCATAGAAAAATGCCCGAACTTTTCAACTCTTTGGAGAATCGAAACCGAAGACGTGGATAAAATTTGAAATGGACTTTTGGAAAATTGACAGAGCGTCGATGCCATCGAGAAACGCCAATGGACTTTATAATGTTGCCTAGAATGTTACGACTGAATAAAAAATCAAGTGCTTCGACGATTCCAACACACAATATTTATCACGTCAAAATAACATCATCATCATGTTTCATCAATATTCCATTTTTCTTGTTGCCTACGAGAGTTAGCCACAACAATAGCACTGTTTTGGTCAGCTATTGCCAAATGAACTAGAAACTCGGCAATGCACATGCTCGCTTCGTAAACTATGTATAGTTTTTACAATGAAAATAGGGTAAAAATAAAACTTTAATTTATTGTTTATCTTTGCATCGACGAAATTCGCACGAGACACATAATTCGACGTCCGAACTCTATATTTTCAATTTGCTTAAAACTTTAAAAGTACGACTGATGCGACACCAATCGCATCACGAAAACAATCACATAGCAAACATATAACATTTGCTGTAAATGCATTGTTTGGGGTTTGAGAGAGAGAGAGGGGGGGGGAGAGTAAGGGATAGTGATAGTGAGACGGGGAGAGAATGAGACGTGCAGAAGTTTTTACAGAGAAAATTGAATATGTTTGCTGGAATGTTGTTGGTGTACTGTCGATAAAAAATGTAATATGGTAAAGTATTTGTCGGATGGTTGTATGGTTCGAATGGTGTTCGTTTTTGCGAATCTCTTGTGGCATATATTAGATTTCTAATGTTGCAAAACACATTTTCTTATCACATCACGAACACAACACCCATATTCACTTTTTGAAATTGTACATTCGCTTTCTCTCCCTCTCTCTCTCTCTCTCTTTCTCTCCAATTCTCTTTCGCTTGTGGCCGATTTCCTTATTATTGTGTTTACATTTCAATGTGATGTTTTGCCAACAAAATCCCAATTTTAAATGATTTTTGAAGCGATTTGTTGTCGTCCAGCGACAAGACCGCTTCGTACCCGTTTTAAAATCGTTTCTGGATTTTGGTCCATTTGATTTTACAATTGTTCTGCTGTCTTTCAAACGAGAATTACGTTTTCACTGTAGCATAAGTTTTCGGTAATACTTCTGTCTCTCTTATATTCTGTGTTTCTGTGTGTGTGACATGATAAAAACAGCACTTAAGTGTCGGACATGTGTGTGTGTCAGGTTTAGTTTTCGTTCATCACAAACTTTTGCTCAAAACTTTCATTGTGTTTTTTTTCCTCTCTTTTTTTTGCTATTTGTTGAAAAATTGCAACTTTACTTTCGATTAAATTGATTCAATTTCAAAGTGAACAAAAGAAATATGATTTGATTGTTTCCCCCTCACTAAATTTCTGCGTCGTTTGTGTAGAATGCTAAAGTTTAATTTTCGAGCACTAGGTTATAGCGGACGTTTCCATTCGGATCATCAAACTATTATAAAGTTAAATATTGTAGTAAAAGAATGAGCGAAAAAATCGATGTTGAAGAGGAAAAAAAAATTAGAACCGAACTGGTTCGGCCAAACTTGCAAGAGCACATTTAACTTTCTCTGAATTTTATTGATGGGTCTCCATTTACTACCGTCGAGTTTCCGGATTTTCAATTTAGTAAATTAAATCAAATCCCGAAGCCTCTCGTCTACCCTTGTACCAATCGACAACGATCAAAAATCACGCTGATGTAGAAAGAAAAAAACGAGAAAACGAATCAAGACTTAAACTTTTGCTTGGAAATGGAGCAATAAAATGCTTGAGCCATTGAAGAAAGAGTGCTTATGCGGTTTGCTGTTCTATTGAAAAAAAAAATGTAAATTCAACCAGGAAAAAAATCAAGTTGAAACTTTGCCGTTTTGGAATCGTCTAAGCAGACCGATGGATTCAGTGAAGTCGTCGAATAAAATGATGAATGGAAATATTCATCTCTCAGGAACAAATGACGCAATGAATATTTATAATTTGATATGTTCATGTTCACAATTCAAAAATTCAAAGCGAAATATTTCGTTTTTTTTTTGTTCACTCGCACTGGGTATAATGGTTTCGAGGACTGGCTAAAACGATTCGACCGTTTATAATGTGAACAAATTTTGGCTATTAAAACGTTTAACTGTTTCAAATTGGATTTATTTTTCCATTTTTTCGTCATTCTATTTGCTATTCAACGACGCCATGAGAACGATTCGATTTAAACAATGGATGGACAAAATTATGAAGTGTATCCCAGAGTCGGACGCATAAAAAATTATGACATCCAACGTTCACTCTCTCTGAAACAAAATGTCTTTTTTGTTCTCTCTTTTATCTTTATTTAATTTTTTTTTTCGCTATATTTTTTTTCCATTTCTCATCGAAGCGTGAGCTTTATTCAATTCGTGTGATGAACCATTTCATGCTTTGTTCGACACCCGAAACTCAATGTGATTGCTATAATTGAATCATATCTGAAAATAAAGTTGAATACTGTAATCGAAGTCGATGAAAAATGGCTTATAATTATACGGCCATGGTAAACGGAAAGCAGGCATTTGGGGCGTGTGTCAAATTGACACTGTCAATGCAAAAAAATGGCCAAAACATGTGGTTTCGATGGATTTTCATTTTGTTTAGAATTGATCAAACTTATTTGGAAATCAGTTCAGAGACTTTACAATGAATATTAGAATGGTCTGGTCGTTGTGTGTGTGTCATTTGGGGCTGTCTCTCTAATAACATAAAATTAAATTTTGTCCTCCTACTGGTTATTGCTCACTCGTTACTGGTGTACGATTACTACTGCTCTCTTTTTTTTTGGTTTTCAATCAAAATTGCGTCTCTCATTTGTGATTTGAGAGGTTCAAAGTTGACCGAAAACTTCCAACATAAAACGCATTTAATCCATCGATCAGCCACAATAGCCCATGATTCTGCTGGACTGGTAAGGCTATAACTTCCGTTTCATAATCGTACGAATTGTAACACTGTACGTTGGTTTACAAATTCACACATCACATAAAGACACAGACAAGTTTTGGTGAGACATTGATAAGTTGAACTTTCTAATTGTCTAACTTTTCGAAAGACTTTTAATCTCAGGAAAAGTGTTATCAGATTGTCTAATCAGATCGATATGGGTATTCATTGGCCCATACATACATTGTGTGTAAATGTGACCAGTCGCATGCGTGTGGCTGCTGATGAATAGCGGATTAAAACACATTTATGGGTATTTTCACACATCTTCTTTGGCTGTTGTGTTGATGCTTTGGCTATTCAAGACAACGGCCAACTCGATAGAAACGGAACAGAATATGTGTGTGATGAACAAAAGTCAAAACCATTTCAAGCGATAAGACCCCATCACCGAGAAATTGAAAACCGAAATGAATCGTAATATGGCCCGTCGTATGTCTGCTATATAGTTCTGTGTATAACAGCATATTAGTTCTCATGTCTTTTTGGCTATAAAGTGTCATTGGACGAGAAAGGAGTACACACACATACACACAATAGGCCACAGTCATTAGTTTAGATAATACGAACTAAGCCGACGAATAAGCTAGTGAATCTGCAGCATAAACGCGATAACGGCCCATTTCTTTTGGTTCTTATTTTTGTTGGTCTGCTATTATGCCGGTCTTATTGGGCTCCAGTTTTGCATTTACCATGTTTGTCGGCTTTCTTTTCTCATCATCGGTGACACACACACAAAAAAAGCGAGCCAGACAAAGGCTGTAGATGTAGATTCAATTTTAGTCGTTGAGTTCTTATTTGATCCAAGAATTTTCCAAAGACATGGTTCAATTCAAAGTTTTGGTCGATTTTTTTTCTCTTTCGACGTTTTTACAGTCGGGGCTCAATTCCCGAATACGAAAGCAACCATGCCATTGAAGTGTGAATAAGAGGAAAATCGACATTTCAAACAAAAGCTGGATGAAACATCAAATCACACTTTATTTCGCTTGAACTGAACCGATGATGACGACTCAGTGGCTATGTAAATGAATAGGCATCGAGGCATCAATCTTTTTTTTTCTTCATTCTCTCGTCTCAAAGCTGGTGAATTGAGAATTAAGCACAAACATTTGATTTGGATGGCATCGGTTCGTTCGTTCGGTTGGCGCATTTGATGGGTAATAGAAAAATCGTAACTTCCCACTATAGAGCAATCGATTTGTGATGTGATGCTCGGAATTGACAATCGAATGCTTGCTTCGACATTTATTTGTGATTTTTTTTCAGGCATTAAGAAAATGCCTCGGTGATAGCGCGTGCATACACACCCTCACACACTAGCACAACTTGCACACTCACGCACACACGAATTCGTTTGGTTTTCGAATTTTGTGTTACTTTCGCAACGGGACTTTTCTTTATTTTATTGGCATTGTTGTTGTTTAACGCCTTGGAAATGCCGCATTTTATTTGTCATTTTTATGGAAATGGAATGTTTATGTGTGCGTGTTAAAGCTGTAAAAGCATTGGAGCAAAATAAAGAATTGTTTGTTTTTGGGTGGGATGTGTTCCATTTGGATTGATGCTCTGGTGTGTTGCTGTGATTTCCTTCGAACATATTACGCATTTTTATGGTTGTTTTATATTTAATAGTACTTTGTCAATGGTGATGAGCAAACCGGATATTCAATCAATGCTCTTGCACAGTCGATTGCTACAATCATGTGTATGCTAGTGTGTATGTGTGATGTGTGTGTGTGTCATTGCTGATGGCTGCTCGAAATCTTTCAACACGTTCAATATTGACGCTCTCGTTCTCAATCTCTTATCAATTTTAATCAGAACAAAACACATTTGGGTTTACCTTTTCACTTCGCTCATCAGAAAAACGAATGTTCATTTTCACATGAACATGAACATTGGTTTCTGATAAATATTTCATATGGAATCGGCCGTAAACGAATGACAAATAAAAATAATAGGCCAATGAAATGGTACAACAAACAATCACACTGAGAAAGAGTTCGAATGCAGCCAAAACAGACAAAAATTGGCACCAAATGAATTCGATCCGCAAACAAATCGAACTCAATCGTGGAAAATCCGAAGTCGATGTACGTTTGTACGTGCCACTGGTTCGCAACCAACATGCAGCACACACACACACACACACACACACACGCACACATTTACACAATAAGCATTTACACAAATGGAGCAAAATCAAATTTATGCTCGGAATATGGTGTTGGAACGTGGTGTGACACAATATCACAAGGCACCAAATAAAAAACTCATGCGAACGACCGAGTGAAAGAGGGGAAGAGAGTGAGGGAATTGGTGAAAAAGGTTTGGGAATCAAAAAACCAAAAGTTCAAATGTGGTTTGGATTCGCATCGGCCGAGGAAGTCGATTGATTCTTTCGTGTGTGTGTGTGTTTTTTTTTCCATTTCAGGACATTAGTTCTCTGTCGTACCTTTGGTATCCAGTAAACGATTCATCTATCTAAATGCTAAACAAGGGATCCGGGAGCAAATTGAATGCATTGATTTTACCATCTGCAACCGTTTGACCGTTAAGCATCGGAATCGATTGTTTTTTTCTCTCTCTCTCTCGGTCTCTCTCTCTCTCTTTCTCTGCATCCTTATTCATTGACAATTTCGAGTGCGTGCGTGTGTTTTATGTGACCGTGATTGAATTAGTGGGTGTTCACCCGTTGACTTCACTATTTATGTGGTACAATGGCCAGCTGCAAATTTGTGAACTCTACCGCACCGCACGAGCAAGAGACGAGAGAAGAAAAAAAAACATACACACAGCTTGAATTTCATGGGATTCAGCATAAATTTCATACACTAACTTTCGTTTTTCACTCTCTATTTCTTCATTTCGTTTGGGCATATTCATTTTGTGTGTGTGTTGCCTTTCGAGATTGCAGTTCTCTGTCGCTGTTTTTATGATAATAGCTGAATCGACGGAATTCTCGCCTTCGACAGAGGCACATACAATTGAATCCAGAAAAAAAAACGAGTTCAAATAACGAAGCTTACATTTCTTTATCACAAAACTAAATCTCTCACAATGATCGTAAGCAATTCCGTTCGTAAGCAATTGGACCATGACCAATTAGTTTCGATTTTTTTTTCTTTCTTTCTTCCAAATGCAGTTTGCCTCTTGACTTTATGAATGGGTCTATAGGTTTCTCGTCCAGTTACACTATCGATTGCAATGCATCCACTGGTGAAACGGAATCCCAAACTTTTGAGTTCAATTGAACGAAAACAAAGATTTTTGTTAATAAATTTCGAAATTCGTTCGTTTTAGTACAAAAACTGCATACGTCATTGTCAGCCGGAAACTTATAAAGAGCAGAAACAGAAAAAGAGCGCCGGGGAAAAAAAACAGCCAAGTGCAAAATGTCGCATTGACATAGTTTTCGCTGTTGAAATCAAACTGCAATGCGAAATTGGTCGTTATCATGGAACATACAAAGATTCAATCTCTCGAAAGTGATTTCATTCTTTATCAAACGCACTCTATTCCAACAAACACATTCAGTTTGCTTGAACACCACATTTCGCAAATTTAAAGAGGGGCAACAAAAAATCCACAGCACCAACAACACACACACACATTCTATCTAATCGAAAAAAGAGATGCATAGAAAAAAAAAAGAACGAGCACCAGAAAATGACATTATTTCTAGATGGAGCATTTTTTTGTGTGTGCTTACTTCATGCATTCATTATCTCATAATCGTAATTCAATTGAATCAGTTTTTTTCTCTCCTCGGCAAATTTCCCTTGAAGCACTTTTTTTCGCTTCTCCTTTCGGCTAGGAACAAATAAGAGACTCAAAAGGACAAAATGAGAAAAGGTCTGCATTTTTATGCTGGAATTTAAATATGATTTCATTCATTTTCACATCGTTCTTTTTTTTCCTCCTGCTGTCGTTTTTCATTCAATTTTTTTTCGCTGTACATACAAAATTGTTGTTGTCGTGCAGTGAATGCGGCACTTGAGCTCAACAGTGTTATGCAATGCAGACACAAAGTAACAATATCGACAAGAGTGAGAAACGAAAATGTAATGAAGTATGTAAATTGAATTTGTTACAGCTACAATAACAAAAATACCATTGAGCCACCGTTGAAACAGCCACCGTTGAAACGGTCGAATTTGAATTTGATATTAACAGCAACAACGAAAAAAAAGAACCGATAAAGAGACACAGAACGAGAATGATACGAAAAAATGGTTTATGTCAAAGGAAATGATTTGTGATTTTATTTTGAAGATACACATTTTGAAGAAAGTACATCGTTTTTTTTCTTTCTGGCAAGCTCTCTTGCTGTTTATTTGGACCAATGTATTTTTTGGTGCTGTAGGTAATTTGTTTTTTTTTTTGAGTGCTCGTGGACAATTTGCTACCACTCAAATAAAGAAATAAATTCATGAAATGTTATAATCAAATTTGCTTGAAAAATGGAACAGTATGTACATCACTTGGTCTTTCTATTCGCAAGTTTTTTGTTGTTGTTGTTGTCATTTCGAATCTCCGGAACGCTGAACAATGTGAGCATATTTCCGTTTGTTTGACTCGATATTCAGCCCTTTTATACGATGACACATCAATATGGTTTCACCCGTTTCTTTTTTTTTCTTGATTTCGATACCAAATGAAACGACCAAAATTTCAATCGCAAACGGAAGAGTCGCTTGATTGAATTTTTGAGAAGCATGGTACTTGAAAACACTGTGCCATCTCAAGAACAACGATTTCATTTCGATTTGAACTTCAATTGTATATTTTCAATTTTATGTGACCGAATCTGATGATATTGTCGCTGTCTTTTGCATTCCGTTTATTTCAAAACACAATAATAAAATTGACCTTGGGCACGTCCTTTTTCTGTTTTCATTTCCTCTGTCAAAATATTCCCATAAAGCATTAAGCGCTTACAGCTCGTGCGGAACAAAATCTCGTCACACAGCAAAATGTTTTTCAAACATGTTTTTTTTTTGTTGGTTCACAACAAAATGCTTTTCAATGAAGACATTTTGTCAGTATATTATAGAGAGGGGATTAGTGGCCGGAAGATAAGTAATTATATCGATTTAGTGTTGGGTGTGGTCCACGAAGGATGCGAAATAAATCTTATAAGAGGATTTCCAAAATTCGTTGTTTCATTTCGGACTATTTGGATTAACATTTTACCGGAGAATTTGTACTGCCATTCCGAAAACTTGCATGTTGATCTTGGAATTTCAAACATTAAGCATGACTGAATAGATAATGAAATTTCCAATGGATAACCGTTCATTTCGATTGTGGCATCCTTTTGCCACACCGTCAAAATAAACATAAATAAATTAACAAACACACCGAATTTTATACGCAATCCAATCAAACAGATGACGCACTACAACACCAATGAAACAATTACAATAGAACCCTTTTTTTCGAAAGAGAAAAAAAAACCTGAAGGTCAGGAATGCCATTAATTACAGGTTTTTAGTTTGAATAGCAGAAAATGTATGCATTTTCTCTCACTTTCGTCCATCCTTTTGTCGACAAAGCCGAAAATCCTTAGTTAATGGCGTAGATGCGTAGAGACTTTAACCAGTTTCATTCCAACACCAACAACAACAACAACAAAAAAACAATTAATTTTCTTCTCTCACACAGTCTGGTGTCTCCGTCATGGCAAAGGCAACCGAAGACTTCAATAGTGGGTTTTTATTTTCTTGACTCTCATGTTGAGTTAAAACAATGAAGTGTATCAAGAATATGGGCAAGCATCGTGAAGAAAATTCGTATCGAATTAAACAAAACGATGGACAACAACAACAAAAAACGGTTTTCGTCTCAAATTTCTCATTTAGTCACCAACACACAACCGAAATACATCTACACGAGAGAAAAAAAAAGGTTTATGTGTAAACAAAATCGTCAGCATTCGATGGAGAGAGAGAGAAAAGAAGCATACCAATTTTAAATGTATTTTTTTCGGTTCGGGACTATTTTCATCTTTATACCTTTTCGCTTTGTCTCATTCGCATCGTCGTTTTCTTCAGCATAGTCCACCATCGAATGGTGCACATGGTTTATGTCTTTGGCTGAGAAACGAAATGAAACAGAACACCAAGAAGACGTAAGGTCCCAACTTGGTTTCGGATAGAAAGAGATAAAGAACCGAATACGATAGAGCATATACATGAAAGTAACGCATCGCATAGCATACAAAACGCTGAGCCACTGAGAGTTTGGGCACCGCTGAGCATCAAGCTAGGCATCAACAGGTTTTCAATTTTTGATGTTTTATCAGAGCGAACCGGAGAGATGTAGAGAAGTCCGCTGCCTCTACCATGGGTTAGTCATTTCAGTTGGTTTTTTTTTACATTTTGTTTCGTTGCTGCTATGCACTTCTTCAGCCACCGCTGTTGCTGTTGCTCTTGTTCGTAGCTCGTTTTGTTTTTTTTTGTTAATCGTTCAGATGTCGGTTCCTCGACGCTTGACGCTGCGCATTCATTTCATCGTAAATTCACAGCTCGAATGGACGACGGCATTTTGGACGAACGCCACCATCTGTAGTGTTTATGCATTGTGAATTGGTTGGGTACGTCTTCAAAATCATATTGCTTTAAACGTTTCGATCCTCATTTTCGTTCACTTCACTCTGTTTTTTTCGGCTACTTTTGATTTTTTTATTTAGCAAAACGTTTTCAGAATTTGGTATATTTGACAACATTCAAGTGCAAGAAACAAACAAAAAACCCTTTCTCCATTGCATTCTTATTTATAATTTTTGGTCAATGACATTTGGTCCTCAGTGTGATGGCCAAGATTTGGCCATTTATTTGCTCAAATGTTTGAATTATATGCTGTGATGGATTTTATGCATCTTACGAGTGTTTTTTAAGCGTGAGCTTGAAATTCAACAACAATCGTTATAAACGATGCGAATTAAAAACAATAAAAACAAAACGAAACACAACGAAAACTCGAATTTATTTTATCTTTGAAATCTCTTGATTAATTATTTAAAACACGTACGCACATTACCATTTTTCGTCGGTTTGTCGACTGGCAAATGGCAAACAAAATAATTTGATGGTTTTGTGTGCGCAATTTTTTGTTGTGTATGTTGTTTATGTGCTCTGGGTACAGTGTGGAAATTCGCAAATGCAAACACACAATGGTAACACTATGCCAATGAAACATGAGCGTACATAAAATATACTAAAATGCGTGAGATAAATAAATTGTTCATTTATGTGGTCGTTTCATGTTGGCGCTCGTTCGACTCGTCGTTTTTATTTCAGTTTTTCAAAATACACCATTTTTAGTTGTGAGCAAATGAATCACATTGAGATTTTTTTGTTTATCAGTATCTGTGTTTTGGTATATGTTTTTTAGGTTCATTTCAATCGACATTTCAGTGTTGTTTTTTCTCTCTCTCTCTCTTGTTTGTTTGCTGTTGTCGAGTGTTTGTCGGTATGATTTATGTGTTTTATTTGTATACATTCGAATTGACATAAAATGTACGTTGAAAATCCTGTGCAATTCTATGTCTTTGAATCCCACACCATTTAATGTCAGCTGAAATAGTCACACATATCTCTCTCTCACCGTTTGCCAAAGTCAAGAACGAATTTTATCATGTTTTTTTGTGTTTGCGTCATGCATGCATATAAAAACAAAAAGCATCGAGCACATATTCACACAAATGTGGAAATTGGCTGAATTGGAGATTTGCACGAAAAATACGGAATGTTTTGTCTGGCGTTTGAAATGTTTTAGCATAATCCGGTGGACCATTTGAAAAGATATAGACAGACAGAGAGAGAGAGAGAGTTGCTTAAGTATTGAGATTTTATGCTGAATTTGAGCCGATTTTAAATGGCTGACAGACATAATCTGATCCGATTCTGAACATTTATTCACAGCCCAAAATGCGAGAGTGATCCAAAAACCGTAGCGCATTGAAGCGTAAAATGCCACACGAAAAATAAACCACAGAAACGGACATTGACCGGTTTTGTTGGTCTGTGCGAAAATTTATTTTCAATGAAAATATGAATATTTCATTGGTGAATTTGAAATGGTTTTTCTATGCCTAGACCTACTATTGGGTCGGATTGCAGGTCTTGTTATGAGCCCATTTGGGCTGTGTGTAAATCACTGAAACTCACTCGATTTCTATTTTTATGACCATAATCCTTTTCCAGCCCATTGGCTATTGGCCCGTTCAATAGACGTGTTGCATTTTCTTTTAGGCGTCGCATTCCAATTGAAAACCACAAAACAACGCTGAATCAACGTAGTCTTGATCTATATCAAACCACAAGAGAAAGAAAAAAAAAACGAAAACGAAAACACAAACCAGAACCGAAACGACGCCGACCGAACGAGCCCAACCAGAATAGTGTACAGCCAGCTACAATGTTACCAGCCACAGTACGTTCAACAAAAGTAAATAATTTATATCGAAGAGCTAGTTATTGGATTTAAATCTTCGTCATCATCGGCTTTGTTTCACTCAAGTCGACTATTTTGCTAGTGCTTGTGCCTTCCTTTTACGTTATATTTGTGTGTATGTTTGTGCAAACGGATTTTCTAGTCTTGATTCTCTTAGCTTCCAGTGGCTTAATACAACATTTTGCCAGGCATTCAAGCATTATGTTCAAAAGTGGTCGTTTGCACAGGCTACAAACTTGACCGTATCGAATCCTCCAATCCGAATGGATGATTTTGCTATAGCCATTAACTGTCGTTCAGTTTTCACTTTATGCTTATCGGCAGCCGTAACATCAGCTAGAGCAAAATGCCACTGCATATTGAATATTGCGCTCTTTCACTCCCTATCTCAACTTGCAAGACGATATCCGTAAGTCCGTATGCAAACCGTATCGTATAAGCCTCGAATTCAATATTTAAAAGCCAATCAGTTTGTTGTTAGGATTGTGTGATCCGTTCTTCGTTTACTTTTTCTTCATCATCTTCTTCTTCTTTTTTCTTCTTTTTTCTTCTTTTTTTCTTTCGATTTGGCTTTGGCTTTGGCTTCAGTCGTTCGGCTTCTTTTTCTCGATTTCCGTCTACTCCTTTTCACCGCACCATCTCCATAACCATAAAAAATTTAGTTTTACGGCTGTTTGTATTTGTGGTTTTACCACACAAACCAGTTTTTGAGTCGCGCACTGTGCGATGCGATGCGATTCAACGGTTCAGATACACGATTACGTGTGCCTTTTTCTCTCTACACCGCATATCAATTTATCTCTGTCCCGCTTCATGCATGCCTTTGCACTATAAACATTGTTTACTCTACTATACTGGCTACACATTTACACAAACATACACAAGCACGCTCAAAACTAACACAGGCTCGCAACTAACCGGCCAGATTTTAATAATTTCTCGACAGTTTTTTTTTCTCTCCATCGATATAATCTCTATTCGTGTATTTTGCTGCAGCAAATTGTCTGTTTGTGTTCGATGTATTTTGGTTGGTTTGGTTGGACCGTTTCCTTGGGCGTCGATGTTATGAAGTGAATCCAAAACCGAATTGTATTGTATTGTGCGTTGTTTGTGGACGCGTTCACCATCCGGACACAATGAATGAACGAAACAAAAGAGAGATGAGATGAATACACAACGGAATGATGCTGATGTGTCGATGTGTTTGTATGTTACCATTAATGGTCATTTTTATGCGGTAATTGTTGATTAAATAGTGAAACCAATCTGAAATGTTGCTCACAGTAAAATGAATAAATCATATCGAGTTTGTTCGCGCCGTTGCCTTATTTTACCGGATTGGACATTGCCGTGCACGGGCTCTGGCTAAAAATAATCTTATCGTGAGATGAATTTACACCAGATTTTCCCATTTTTTTTTTTGCTTTCATTCACTTTAGGCAATTTCAACTGTGTTCCATCGTACACTCAGGTACCGTGTTCATTGAGTTCGTTGGGCCCGCAAGATATGCAAACGCGCAGCGTGTGATATTCATTTCTGTGTATGAGGTAATATTCAACTGTTCTCTTTCGCACGTTTAAATTGCGCAGCAATGACGTTGTACAAAACGTATTCCGAAAAATTATTTCGGATATTGGTTGCCACAAAACTGTTGTGTGCGCTGAAAATTGCTTTTGCCCATCCGAAACCTCCGTAACATCACACTGTCGATTATAAAAATGGCGATCACATAATCGCAGACGAGAAAAAAAATGTCTTCATAAGTTGACAACAACAATAACAACAAAAATTCGAAGTGATAAGCAAGAATCGCGGCACAAAGCGATGCAAGATTTATCGTATCATTCAAAGATGATGTTTATATTTAAGGCGATTTCCTCGAGAGAATTAAATATGAATCATTTTTTTCTGCGTTACAATGAATTCGATGCTCCCGTATATGATGCATGAACAAATGGCTTGAAAAATGACGATGTCGACGACATTCTTTCCATTTACGGATTACGGCGATTCGATCGAATTGAAAAAAAAAGTGAAAAAAATAAATAAATAAAGTAGCAGACAAGTAAACGAACAGCACGGTCGACATAATCTTGGTTTTAATTGTAAATACTAGTGAGTTGAAAGTAAGCGGCAATTTTCTGGATTTTGTCGCATCATAAAAACTGGCAATTTATGGTCAGATCCATTGAGCTCAATGTTACGCAAGCGACGCACCGCTTTAATAATAAAAAGGGTTTATATGAGTGCCAGCAACAGCAGCAGCAGCAAAAAAAAATTGTCCTCTTTTCTATTTATTCTAATTTATATGGAGCCATATCGTTTTTGGCTGAACCAACCATGAAAGTATTGAACCTGCGGCACATTTACGTGTTTTGTCTCTTTTATTTTTTTTGTCTCCTTCTTCGACTGTCTTATTTCAGAAATCAGCATAAATTACATCCGAATTGACAAAGTCATAATCCAAATGTAGATAAGTGCACAGAAGAGCTCAAGAATCCAGATAATGCGTTTCTATCGTCTCTTTTGAAATTGACAACACACACAAATGGAATGAAATTATCGAACAAAATGAAAATGAAGTTGAGCTCTTTATTCCATTACCAAAATAGGATCAAAGTGACTTGCAAACTGAATTCCGCAATCAAGACATCTTTGAGCATGAATTTGACTCAGAATTCTCAAGTCATGTAAAACGAGAGAAAGAGAGAGAGAGCGCGCGCAAACGGACGAGGCAGCAACAGCAATAGCAATGACCAAAGTCAAAGTCAATGTACACTGATATTATTATACACGATAGCAAAATTTGTATGTGCGTTGTTGCATAATACATATATTTGGAATGGTCATACTGAAAACGACACTCAGTGAATTGGAATTTGAGAAAGAGGGGAGTAGAGAGGGGAGGGAAGAGAAAGATAGAAAGCGTTTGTATACTAACTAATTCGTAGTATAGTTCAAATTACATTTCAGAATGGACCGAAATCAAGTAACCAAATTGCTTGAACCGCATCCACTCAAAGAAAATACTATGGTAAAATACTTTGGAAAGTGCTTCGAGTGCAGAAAAAACCGGCCATGGGTACAATATTCACTATGGAAAATACCAAAAATAGTGTAATGGATCTGTGATGTTGCGATATGGTGAACAAGTTAAAAGCACATATCCGCCACAAATGTGAAAAACTTTCGGATTTCATGTCGTTCTTCTTTCGTGCCTTCTTTGCTCTCTCTCTCTCTCTCTCTCTTCCTCGCTGGTGTCAGTACTATGAGAACAGTGCCATATTTGTTTGCATCGTTTATAATGGAATCTATTCATTTTCTGCGATTTAACCGAAAGGCGGGTGAAAATAAAACGAAAAACACAAACACTCACACTCTCAAACACTCGACAATACTCGAAGATACATGGCTTATCTTTGTTCATTGCCATTAGATTTGCAGTCATTGAGTGCGACTTTTCGTCTGCAAACGATTCTCGTCTCGCAGCATTTTTTATTGAATGCAGTTGGCTTTTGGCTCCACATATTATTCGCCAAATGATTTACTATTTGGTTTATAATTTCGATTTATTTCTCGTTTCGAACATTTTCTGCACTCGAACACATGCACTGCACACACACACACACTTGAAATTTTCAGGCCAAACGAGCAAAATTTTATTGCACATAGAAAGACTTATGCTTTACTCTATCGTTCGACGCTATTTATTATACTATCTGCTGTTTTACATCTAGCTAGAATCGCAACAATATTTAATTTGCTTCGTTGTGACTTGTATTTTACATTCAGAGATGTTGCGGAAATCCCATACAATTCATATAAATTTTACTGTGTATTTGTTGTTGTTCACGATTTTCTTGCTTAGAGTTTTTATTTTTAAGTGGATACAAGATCGATACGATTGTTATGCGTACTGTTTGGATTCGAACGATGAATTGAAATCGATGGCATTTTCGTTTGTTTAGTGTAAATATAATTTCCAATTGAAGTTTTGTATGGCAAAAGTAATGGGATCGGCATTTCGCCAAACAAACAAACAAAAATCACTGTGATTCGAAAGCCCCAAACGACAACAGAGATGGCGACACACATTGAAACTAAAAAATCTTCGTACGCAATACAATTCTTTTCTCATCGTCTTTTTTTATTCCTCATTCTATTTACTTCAGATTACTGGGATAATGCAATTTACACAACTGACCGAGAAAACTGAACTCTTTTTTTTGTTGTTGTTGTTGTTGTTGCTTTATCTGTAGTTTTCTTTAATATTTCAATATTTTGTTTTGCCATTTAAATTTTATAAATTGAAATGAGCATTTTACAATGCAACCCATAACAAATAACAATGGGCTGCATCATGACTCTTAACTTATGTAAATCTTGATTTCTTTTTGGAACATTGTTTTGTTTGTTTGACGCCTTCTCTTTGATGTGTTTCTGCAACATTTAGCTTTTCATGGTGATCGGGCAAACAAAACGATAACACATTTCCGCTTTTATTTTTATTTAAAAAAAAAAAATCATATTTACAGATGAAACGAAAAGTAAAATGAAGCATGCTATTGAAAAGGGATTTTTTTGTTGTTATGTTGATGTTTGTGCGTTCGGCACGTAAATCCATTCGATTGAACAAATATCATGTATTTGAGCTCTTTCACGTTCGAAGAAAATTTATGCCGTTAGCAATTCACTTGAAGCCTCAAAGATTATTGATATATATTTAATCGAATTTTTAAACTGTATTAAGCCGAAATGACCTCCATTCAACAACGGTTTGAACGTAATTCATTTGGATTTTTTTTTTGAAATTCTATATGTCAAAAGTAAAATTTCAAGTTCGTTTAAACGATAGATTATTTTTGAAATTGATTTTAATTCTTTGAGCAATTTTGTCGTTTCAGTTTTTCAAATATTTTGAGCACAAAATACATTATTATATCGATACAAATTTAAAAGACCTTATGTACTTTGTACAAATTAATTCAATGGAATTTTTTTATTTGTAAAATCAATGTTTATTTTTTTTAAAGGTAAAAAAAATTCATATCACTCTTTTCAAATCAATTTTTCAACTCTATCACGCAATCATGATTTCTATTATGAAAATTACGCACTGAACAGTTTTTTTATTCGTTCAGTGAAACACGTGGAGAAAAAAGGGAAAAAAGTTGGTTCAATGAAAAGAATGTGCATCAATTATTTATATAATGAGGCAATGAACGGTATTGTTTTCTAGTACATCGTAAAATCAATACACGGAACAATTTTAATAGCGTTTGTTATTCGGAATCATAATAGACACAATCTATCTATCAATCATGAAATCTCAAACCATGTTCATTAAAATTGAAGCTACAATTTGTAACAAATAATCATATTTTCATGAATACTCATTGAATTAAAAAATACGCTTATAATGTGTATGCTGTAAATGGCATCAAGTTTCAAAAGTTTTCTTGTGATAATATGATTTCACTGAATAATTTGAATGATAACGCCATAGCGTTGAAAAACAACCAAATCAATATTATTAGTTTGATACTGGTTAATATTATGTTCAATGAACTATCTTGAATTCAACATTTTCTGATTGAATATTTCATAATTTACCAGTGTAATCCAGATACAAATTTTAATACAGTTATTATTTGAATTCTTTTCACAACTAATTAATTATGCATCGAAATCCATTTGGCTTTATTGCAATGTGCTTAATGATTAAATATACAATGGTAAAGTTCATATTTTAGTTTTGACAGACCAAACAGATTAGTTAAATGAATCAGCCTAACGAGGCTGGGGCATACGCGAGATTTCATTTAGGGGAGGGCTAGAATTCATTTTGGTGAAAGATCGAGGATATCAAAAAATGTCCTCGATTGTTGTAGAAAATGTACGATTTTCATGTAAATTTCACGTTTTTTAGAGGATTTCCACTATATCATCGATTTTCGAGAACATTTTTTCACAGAAAATAAACTACAATCCTAAAATGTCCTCGTTTTTCCGAAGAGTCCTCGGTTTTGTCACATCGTTTTCGAGTTTACATAGCTTGGATTTATTGAAAAAATCGAGGACAATCGTTTAGGGGGGGGGGGAGCTGACCCTCCCTGCCCCCCTTGCATACGCCCATGTAACGAGGTTATTTTACGCAAAAAATAAGCAAATGAAACTGTTGAAAACATTTGTTGAAAAAAATGTATGAATGATTGAAATGTTCCAGTTGTTCAGATGACTTTGTTTAAAGATTGAGTTGAATTTAGAAACTCTTAGTTTATACAATGTATTCATGAAATCTATCAACCTTTTGAATCTCTTCTGTTTATAAATTGAAAACCATCAGATAATTTAAATCATATGCTCTTCGTAATGAAGAACGTTGAACTGCATTCTTCACATTGGAAAAAATGCAAATGATGTGTTTACTATTCCATAGCGTCAATTGTTTGGCATTTCATGCATCTTGTACAGCTAATAGTTTCCAAGCAGGATCGATATGATATACAAGCAAATTTTGAATATCAATCAGTAGTTTAGATATAGTCGAACCAATTAAATAGCTAATAATTGCTGAGTATTCCATTCAGTACGTATAATTCCGAAAATTCACCGTTCAAGATGAACATAAAGCTAATTGATTTATACTGTGCAATTATATTTAATTAACCAGATACAACGCTCTTACGTTGAATAAAATTAATTTTAACAAAACAAAACAAATACAATAGAATTGAGAAGGGAAAAACAATTGGTTTAATATTTATTTTAAAGTTCTTTTATGTATTTTCTGTGCGCATTCAACGTTATAATCATCGATTCATACAATCTGAAGAAAGTATTCAAGAAGTGCACTTGAAAAGACGTCAATTGTTGAAAAACATAACGCAAAAATGCGCATTCATCTGATTTTAATTGCATTGAAAAGTTGTTTTCATTGTGTTTGCGTGCCATCCATGAATCACCATTGAGAATTGATGCAAAACTTAAAAAGACGTTTATTAAGAGAACAATAAGTCACGGCAAGCAGGAGAGCTGACAAAGTCACGAGGAAGTTAGATAAAATAAAATATTGACTTAAATCAATATTTTCGCGACAATTATGGTCTCTGTTGCATATCGTTGCACTGTGTCTGACAATGACGGCAACTGAGTTTACCCGTTGTTTGGAGTGAGAGACATAGCGACGGATACGAATCGTATTTCATTCGCACTGAAGTGGGTACTTAAACGTTATGGAGTGTTTATATGCTGGCACTGCAAATACAGTACTATTTTAACTTTTATTAAGCAATTGCTTTGACTCAATGGGGACTTTTGTATGTGATTTTGGTTGCATTACGATTTACTCATTATAGATCTCAGACGGTTTATGAACAAAAAAAAAATTTACTGAAAAAAAACATGACGAAACAGCGCTCGTTTGCCTGTTCAAGCTGTCAACCGAGCTACAGTTGAACATCCATAAAGAGTCACAAACATCAAACAATGAAAACGCATTAAACCAAATTAGTTCTAGCTTACAAAAAAAAAATGCCGTCACCATATTTCACAGGCTTTTTCAGCTATAAGGACTTCAGAGTAAAAAAAAAACTGATTATATTCTAATTGCTTTTCCATTTTGTTGAGCGTTCAATTTGGAATGTGTTAACTGTTCTATTCAGTAAATTGTAATTGAAATTATGTGCTCTTTACTTCCATAAATAAGCGAAGCCACTCAGCAATTTGTTTAGTTGCAATAAAAAAGTGGATTTGTGTTGCTTGACTTTTGTCAGCCGATTGATGATCTCAATTTAATGATTAACCCATTGCAATTTAACCATTTCATCTGAACACTTTGAATCATGCTGGTCGCATTTGGTTATACAATGCTATCATATTGTTTGATTCAATCAAATCCACTTATTGTCACAGCGGCCACAGAGCACTCAATTAGCAATGTAATAAAAAGAAACAGCAAACATTTCAAATGCTATTCATTCGAAATTCACTATTCAATGTGAATTTTAAATGAAAAATTCTCCAATGAGATTCTCAATCTTTCCGTTACCGTCCGTAATTCATTTCATCAAAAACAAAAAGGCAGACAGAAAACGAAAACGAGGAAAACATTTGATAGTTTGCCATTCGCCATTTGATAAAGCTAGAAATGAACAATTTACTCGTTGAGTACGGAATTTCGAACTGAAGAGGAGCGCTTGAGGTTCTTTTTTTGCACGGCTTTCAACTGTGTTTACTCACAACCAATACGCTGACGAATCGGTTTAGCAAAATTTTCTTGTGAACTGAGTCATGGTTGGTCGTTAGTTAGAATTTGCGCTTGTTCATTACTCATTTTAAAGACCTACGGGCCTTCATTACGTTGTATTCTTTTTTTGTTCTGCAGTTTTGTTATATATTTTTGGTAAACAATATTTCCTTTGATATCGAAATGAAATGTTCTTGCAAAAGAAAAATGCCTCAATTCGACACGACCGAACAAAAACGTCCTTATTTTCTTTCTTCTCCTACAAGCTTGACTTTCATTAAAGGTTGTTCATCTTTTCGACATATTTGGCATCAGGAACAACATGAAATTCGTGGCTCTAAAACTTGGGGCTTACTTGGCTTCTCAACTAAAAAGGTATTCGAAAGATTCACGGCTAAATATTCGAAATGTTGTTATTTTTGTTCTCTTTGTTCGTTTGATTCGTTCATTGGAATTAGATAGTGATTATCTTTAATTGAAGAACACAACAAGCACAAACATTTAACATTTTTGAACGAATGCTGCTGTTGGTATTGACACGACGGTAATTTTCAATGCGAATGACGTACTCATTGGAAAAAGTTTTATCGGATGCTTTTGACGTGATCACGAGCATAACAAAATTTATAGGTATATTACAATATGGCGCGGTTATTCATGCATATATCTGTTTTTGTGTGCGTTGAAATGTCTTGGTTGCCGGTTTACTGTCAAGCAAATCGCGTTAATCTGGTGTGTGTGGGGTGATTGAGTTTTGTTTACTTTACTAGTTGTCGATAAATTTTCTTTCGGTGCTAGTTAACCGGCATGAGTAATGTCTAAATAAAGCGTCGCCAGTTTGTTATTTAAACACACGATAATATGCTGGAATATTTTTCAGTTGCCAACGAATTTTTCGGGGCGCGCACATTCATCCACACACATTTTACAGGTATCGAAATGTGATACAAAGAGCGACGCTGCTGGTATCATGTTCACCAGATGGTTAATACGTGTAGAATGTCGGTTGTATATATATAGGATGTCTATGTTCATTCCTGGAATAGACAGAAAAGTTATGAATTGCCGTAAGGCAATGTGAGCATGAATAGAAGATTCATGGTCGAATGTCTTGACAATGTCAGCAAAAAAAAAACCAACGAACAAAATTCCAACCGAATACAAGTCAGTGTATTCTTTTAGCGATAACACGAATAAAAGAACGAAACCTAAAAGAAGAATTAAACATTTGTCAACAATTGGCGAATTTTTGCCAAATCAACAGAAACATTTTTAAGACCGATCCGAATCCACATTGGAAACGTAACAGAATCGTGCATTCCATCGTAATATCCTATGTATCATTGTGCCATTGTGTACAGCGTACATAATTTATACGTTCCGATTTTACCGTTTAACAAAAGAAAAAAAAACATTTCAACAACAAAAATACACGCGAATCAAAATCAGCCAAAAGAATGCTTGAATTACCGAATGAGCCAAATTTGGCAATTGCATTTCTCGTTTGATGTATGTATTTATTATAAATCATGAATTGAATGGCTGAATTTTGATCCGTTCAAAAGCGGTGAATTTTGCTTGTAATTTCACATTTCAATTTTCGATAATTTTTTTTTTATTGATTTGAAAATGTCAATAACGACCAAGTTCAATTACATGTGTATTATCAAAGCAACCAATATACATTCCACGGCTAATCGTTGAATGACATTTATTTTCTTTTAATTGCTCATTGAGATTCCTATGGATTCTCTAATTACCGATTTACCCTCGCAATCGGCATATTTTTTCAAATCCGTTCAGATCATTTTACCCAAACCAAAATGCAATACATTGTAAATGTCTAATCTAATTAATCCACTTGGTGTTTGATACCAATTGAACATGTGGTAGCGATGGAACGTCAATGGGATTTTAAAGCGTTTATTTCATTGGAAAAACAAGTGTGGCTATGCGCTCAGCTTGGCTTGGTTTTGTAAACATACACAAATGTGCGCAATGTTTTGTTTGTGAAATGAAGCCGTCACACAAAGACTGCATTTATTATGCTACCATCGATCGAACCATCATAATTGAACTAGAGACGTGCATTAACTAACTGAGTGAATTGTGTTGTTACTCCATTCGATAAATTTCAAAGTTTGTGTGCGTGTATGCCTCGTCTCGTCTATTCGCTCCGTTTTTCGTTTGTTTTTCTCTCTATGTTTTTGTTTTTGCTTTAAATGTTGAACCGGAAAATTAAGGAACGTTTATGGGTCGACTGTCGACGGCGTGCTGATTGCTATGAGAAAACTATTCGATAAACACCAGCTGTGCAGAGCAATTTGCTCATGCAACAAATTGACTGCAGATAGATTAACTGTGACTTTTATCAACTTTTCTAATTTTGTGCATTCTATTTTTTTTTTTTATTATTATTTTGGGGAAGGGAAAATACTCTAAGCGATGGCTTAAGAAAACATTTAAACATGAAAAAGCGTCAGTTATAAATTTAATGGAAAATGCCCATCACAAATTAATAAACTAATCTTAATGGCTTTTTCATGCGATTCAAATTTAATGTTGGCAAATTAAAATGGAATCAAAATGAAAATGCGGAACATCAAAACCAAAGGAACATGAGAAATCAACATTAATAAAGACGGCGATGAGGCTTAATGATATGTGTTTTTGGTTTGGTTTGTCAAGAACGTGTTGATATGCGTCGATTGAATGGGCAACGAAATGAACAAGCAAATGGATCACACGCACGACGCATATCTTTCAATTGTATCAATCAACAGAAGAGAAAAGAAATGCACGTTGCTTTGTGTTTCTGGTGAAATGCGACCGTGGTGACTATCGGTCGGAATTTGGTGCGTGTGTGTGATGATGTTTTGGGCTCAAATTGATATTGAGTGTTTACAATGTTCAAACGGCATGTTTTTTGTCACTTCCGATGCCGTTAAATTATCTTTTTGACGCGCGAACGCTTTTCTTTCAAGAATTGTCATTTCGAAAACATTTACCGATTTGGACTAATTCCATTTGAATTATAGATTTTCAGTTGAAATATTCGATGCGACATCGTGTTCGCTTTGGTTTTGTTTAAATTTTAAATATATAAAAAAAAAATGTCCACGATTTTTCGGAATTTAATAAAAAAGCAAAAAATAGCGCAGAAACGAAAAAAATATGTAAAATGCCCAAATATTTGCCGATGAAAACGTAAACGAGCGTTGCCACTATTTACATTTCAACATCAGCGCTCATTGTTTAGCCATTTATAATCTTCTCGTAAACATTTTCCAACAAACAATCAAGCCCGGATTATTTTGTCGTTAAAATTCATGAGAGACTCTATCATTTAATTTTAGGTAAAATGCCACGCGATTTTTTGTGCTTCGCAACATAACAAATCACTTTAGGCCCGGCATTAAACTCCGATTTAAATTAATCAAATTTCTCTCTCTCTCTCTCGCTTTATTTGGTTTTTATGTCTCCATTTTGAGAGTGATGCTGATGACAACGAACTCAATTCAATTGAATGCCCATGATCAGGTGGTGTGAATTAATTTTTGGTGTTATTTTGTACGCATTTTCATTACGATCAATGGCCAAACCACGATTGTTGACACCACCAACACCCATCCGTCCCCGCAGGTTATCAAACACTCAACTCAATATTTACATTTTCTCTAATAGAATAATTAGCTAATGAATTCAACATCAATTAGTGGCAGCGGCGAAAAAAAAACAACCGATAAAACGATGGTGGTCGCCTCGTCAGCGATTCCGCGATTTTGTCGAACCGTATGCGATGGCAAACAAATGCGAACATTAAATGTTCAAAGCGTATAGTATATAAATTTAAGGCTGCCATATCGTGACATCTTTATAACGTTCCAATGTTTGCTGTGCCAACACATGGACAATTTAAAAGAAAGGTCGTGAAAAATTTATGTGATATTGAATGGCGATAAATGACACACACAAAAAAATACCGTTTGAAACAACAAATAATCGTTCGAAACATAAATTATAAGTGGACAGGAAGCGAGATAAACAAAAACCGAGTCTCAAAAGTCAACACAGAAAATTAGAAGATGTGAACAAAAAAATTGTACACACAAATCTACCGACCGAGTGAACAACATTAACACCGAAAATGTCACATAATTATTTTTCTTTTTGGTTAATCGATGGCACTGTTTTCTTGTTGGTCGATGGCACAGATCTTAAGCTCAAAGTTACTCACACAATATCAATAGCCTTAAGAGACCGTTTTGTACGGCTTAATCAAGTTTACCGTATTTCCGTACATAACTTATTTATATATTTTGTACGCGTACGTTCCGATTTTAAGACTGATTTACCTGAAAATCATCGAAATAAAAACGGGCAACGGTGTGTGCGTAGGCGTACATTATCTGTTGTTCTTTGCGTATCGATTTCACATTGAATACGGACAATTTTGGCCAAAATGCACACGAACATCAAAAAGATTTGTGTGACGTGCACACATTACAACGTGATTTTATTTTTTTTTTGTATTAGTTTGTCGGGTGCTCAACTACATAGTATAGCCAGAAAGTCACATAATGGGCATCTTGTTCCGAAATTACCATCAGTTACAGACGGTGAGCTCCAGTGTTAACACAAGACCAGTGCTATCAAAATGCCTTTGACTATATTTAGATCAACATATAAAGGTTTTTATTTTTCGATTGAATATTTACCTTTTTGAGCACAAGCGATGAGCAAAGCATCTTCCAGATGGGAAAAACAAAAACAAAAAATCACGATTTTTCGAAATGATCCATTTTGTGTGTGTGTTTCAATAATTTGGTTACCATACGGAATGTCTATTACAGATTCCATGCAATCGTTCGACATGATTTGAGCCATACACGTGTCATTCCAACTCGAAGCAATTCGCCATCTGGAACCGTTTCGATTCGCTTCGATTACATTTGACATGGAAAAAAGCCGTTTGATTTTCGACGAACAAAACGAACGATTGTCTTTTTTTTGGAGTTTCGTAGCCAAATAAAAGATCACATTACAAAATGTAGGACAATTGATGTCGAAGAAAAAGAGTTACACTATTCTGGCGCTGCAAATAAAACGGAAAAATTCGAGATCGGGCACGATTGGAGATTGAAATTCAGAGCAACAGAAAAAGAAATACACACAAAAAACACGATTGAAGTCGGCATCACTGCTGCTGAACACGTGCACAAATGTTAAACGAGTAAATTTAATCCGGATTGGGAATATTCTTTTGCTTTGAAAATCCAAAGTGATTCGATGGTCTTGGTTCATGCGTCTTTTGTGCTGTTGATACTTTTCTTGTTATAGTCCAAAAAAAAAAAACGAAATCGTATCAGCATCGGATAGAGCTTATTGGTTTCGTGTTGTGATGCCATATTTGTTGCCTCGCAAATGGGCGGCTGTTTGTACATCAAAAACATCACTTGAATTCGTCGTTATGATACAACCAAATTAGAGAGTTTGCAAAAGTTTTATATTTTATCATCGCTTGTTTTCTTTCATTTTTTTTTTTTTTTTGTTATAAATGCGTTGTTATTGCGTTGAGTACGCGCACACCGACTATACATAATAATTGGTTCCATTAAATGCGATTGTAATCGTGTATTAACTGTATCGTACTTTCAACGAGTGAAGCCGCTTTCAAAGAATTTTGTTGTTGTTGATGTTGTTGCTTTTTCTGTGCAAAAATCGTTCCAGGCGAACAACTCACGGCGCTTAATATCATTATTATTTCTCCATGTTTTTGTGATCTCGTTTTCAGATCAAATTACATTGTGTACGTATCGCATACATCACTCTTTCGTTCAATGATGGGCTGCTGTTGGTTGCGCTTACGCAAAAATGCATGTTTTGTTCATGAATTTGTTGCTTCGTGTTCGAACTTCGAAATGTATGTATTGCATGTGTGTGTGTGTGTGTGTGTACATCTGTGTCGATACGACTTTTGCCTTTATATCAACGTTGATATATCTCTGTTTTATGTCAGCATGTCTCGAGAGTTGTAACGTATGCATTGTAAATTTTGTGAATGTTGCATGTTCCATTGAAATCGAATATCATTTACCAAACCATGACTAAGCAAAAAATCTAAACAACGTCACATTCAACGTCAGTCATCATGCATCATTGGCGTGTTAATGTATAATTAGAGCAAGAGATTCTCTTGTTTTGATCAAGTTAAGATGGCATTTGGCCAGAGATGCAAACACAGAGACAACGCGTACAACAGCCGTTGAATCGTGCAATTAAAATATTCATTTGCTATATTGGATTTGGACTTTTATTCATGGATGAGATGGCGAAAGTGGTTCTATACACAGTATATGTATAGAAATCCTTTTTGTCAGTCAGTTGAATAGACATGAATAAAATACTGTGAAAATTCTGCAAATCATGCAGAAACAGCACAATCCATTGGATTGAAGCTGATCAAATATCTCTCGGAATGTGAAAATTTGAAGTTGTGTGTGCCTTGTGTTAATAATGGATTTTCGTGCATTTGCACAAGAAGTGTAATTGTCTTTTGAAATTGTTCGAATTATATTTCTCAAATGACAGCATGCCATAAATTAATGGGTTTGAGGGGTAGCAAAAAAAGAAAAAAATAGAAAACTCTTCGATTCAGATTATGCCATATGCATGCGCATCAGTTTGATCGGCAGGAGGCATGTGATAAGACCTGATGAACATTTAATGTCAATTTTACCGACAATTTTCATCGTAAATCGTTTAATTGCATTTTCCATGCTGTTCAATTTGATGATGGACACGAGTTAATGCAACGGACAAACGGAATGTTTGACATACTGTTAAACTGCTGGATGCATCCTCACATTGAAAATATGGTATCCATGGTATATACATTAACTCCGTACATAATTCAAAAACAATTGGTTATTCATAATGCTGTCATTATGATCAATCGAATGTAATTACTTAAATGTATATTTTCATTCGGTGTGGTCGATTCTTTGTTTTCTCTCATTCCAAAATTGATGAGTGTTTCATGAATATAATTGCTCCATTTGGAGGCTAGAAGTACCAAATGCACAAAATGCTAAAATAAATATTAAAATTGAAATCGAATTCACAATGAAATTAATGGAGTCGCTGTGACGTCCACAACTTTACTGGATGGTGTGAGAGAGTCATTACTCTGTGGCCATGCCCATTGCTTAGACAGACAGGAATGAAAAGGCATCGACAGAGAATGTGGCGGTGAACGGCGAACGGCGAACGCGTGATATGCATTTATGTTCTCGTCGACTTAATTGCTGGGATGCGGTCTGTTCGATTCGGTTCGGGGTTCTATTCAATTCGAATATCGGCACTCGATTCTACTCGGTTCTACTTGTGTGTGTTTTTTTTTCTTCTCTCGTACAAAGCTCGTCATGATGTAGTTAGAGAAACTATTATAAAACCCAATTGATGGCTATGTGCACCAGCATAAAATTGCACAATTAAAATGAAACAATTCAGTTCAGCGAGCAGACGCACGAACAAACCGTCGAATGAACATCCAAAATACGTACGTATGAGAGAGAGAGAGAGAGAGAGAGAGAGCGATGAGGCAATGTGCAATCGATTGCCGATGTGAATAAAATATTTCGAATATATGATCCATTTCGGATGCTTGTACCAAATGAAACATTTTGCAAATGAACAGCATTCATAAGATACTTTATACATGTTTGATTGTTTGTCTTGAATTTTAAGCCCGAGCGCAACATTTTTGTTTTTACAATTGCACATTCCTGGCACAACATCGTACATCCTGCAACCGTTTCGATCATGATTCATTTCACTAATGCATTTACATTGTGAACGCGAGATGCATACTCAGAACAAACCTTTTATGTTGATATGGTGCTGGTGCTGGTGTTGTTGTTGGTGATGCTGCTATTAGTGTTATTTATTTGTGCGTCAGTGTTCACAATTTGCATTTGCATTCAAAATACGCGTTCGTTTTGTTCATCGCACTAACTTTTTACTTAATTTAATTTATCAATCAATTTATTCAAGCGTCGAATGCAAGCAATTTGACTATATTGAAACATGAAATTAAATAATATGCAAACGTAGCGGAAAAACCATGAAAGACACCGCCGAAAGAAAGTTTACCGGCGAACATGTTTCTATTCATCTTGACTGTGCACAAAACTGCACACAGTGTGCATACACAAACCTAATTTGTTGGCAGCTGCAAAATTGACTGCATTTTCAGCTGACGAAAAATAAAAAAAAATAAAAATAAACTTTTCACATTTATAATAAATTTATTGCGATAAGGTGAATGGAAAAACAACAGCATCAATGAATTTCAAATAAGCAACTATCAAGCAATAATTTAGTCTGCGATATTCAGTCAGGTTCGAGCGTTCCATGTATATACATTAAGTTGCCAACCTAACTTGACGCATCTCAAGCGCTGAATTTTATTATTATTTTCTCTTATCTTTTGCTCTCGTTTCGATAACTTAATAAAGCACTCAAGTTTGTTTTGTGCGCCAAACAAAAACCGCCTTCACGATGGCACACTAAAGCGAGTGTGTCGATTGCTAATGAAAAGGCACACCCGGCAAACACCGTGAGCACACAGCCATTACTAAATTCGATGAATGTCAACGTTTTTTTGTTGTTCAATACGTAACATTTTGTTCTCTCTATGGATTTTAGATGCTCGACTATGATCAAACCCCGATTATTTACCATTCACACATCAAACATATCAAAATCCAGTTTTTCGGTTTCAAGTCATTTAATTTACACATTTCTATTCCTATTACGGCTATTTATATTAATCGAATTGATTCCAAGAAATTTAAGATTCATTCCAACAAAATGTTGTTGTTGTTGTAATTTAATTCTATGAATATATTATTCAGATGACACGATTGATTGTGGTTGATGTGTTTGACCGCATGAGTCAGCATAACGAATGAAAATTAGCCGATTTGATTGATTTCAAACCGACAACACAATATATAAAAGAGAATGTGCTGGAAAAAATGTGAACCGATTTTTAACCTTTAAATAAGTCAATCACGTAATCTTTGTGTTTGTGATGAGAGGAAGTAATTCACTTGTGGTGATAGAACTGATGATAACAGGCAATCATGAAAAGCAAACAAAACGTATGTTAGAAAAATGGCCAAGATTTTGACCCAATTGTTGTTTGTTATCGAAGCCGAGGAGTGTTCAAGTGATTCACCGGGCGCATGTTATTTTTAACAAAGAATAAAACGATGCATTTTTCAAACAATGAGAAAGAAAACAGTTGAAATGTTTGTGTGCGGCACAGAGACTTAAACATTGTTTCAATTGATGCATCCGCACTGACTCTGCCACTGTGGCACCGCCACGCTTTTGCTTGATTATAATGTCGGCAACGAGATAATCGAATTGTTGTTACTAATGAACAGACGTGCACTAAATCATATTCCGTATCTGTGCCTTCGCTTACACAATACACACTAGCACACACACATACACAAACACACAAACACACATATATCAGAGATTCAACCAGATGTCTAAAAATATCCGTGGAAAAAAGAGACAAAAAAATGTAATTTTATGGGTAAAACTGATTTGCATTCTGTTTGAGACAGCTTCGATTAAACAATTCACTGTCGTGCGCGTCACATCAAATCGAATTACAATGCTTTTTATCCATTTGCAAACGTGGCAGAAATGAGAGAGAGAGAGGGAGAGAAAAAAAGGAGAAAAGAGAGCGAGAGCGAGAGCGGGAGAGAGAGAGAGAGTGAAAAATTGGAACAAATTGGTGAGTATTGGCTGAGAGAAGTGCATTGCATGCGAATGAAACATTTTCAACCATTGCATATATTTGGTGTTTTTACTTCATTCTTCTCGCTTTCTCTGTTTCTCTCACTTGCGGTCGCTCTAATTTCGTTATTAATGTTTGAATAAAAAACATACTAAAGTTCATTATTGCTGTGTAAAGCAGTAGCGATTCATGATTCAAATGAACTATTAAATTAAAATGTTTGAGTCACATGCAGCTCTGGTTTTAATGGTGGCAGCATAACCATGATATTCATTTCTCTCCAATTTCTCTATCCCTCTCCCGCTCCCGCTTCCTCTCTCACTCACTCACTCGTTCTGTACTCCAGAAAAGCCATAAATGAATCATATTTTAAGTGTTTGCCGCTTTGCATGGATGGAAACATGCAGACGTTGTGCATGCCAAAGTAAAATTGAGTGCGAGCGCGAGTATGATCGCGCATACACACTACAGACTTTGTCTATTCCGTTGTGGCACGTGCATTTCATATCGACAAAAGTGCACTGCAATGCCACTTCAAACCATATTCACTGTGTATTTTTCGGATTCAATTTAATGAAGATTACGCTTCGTGCTATTTTTTTCTTTCATGTTAGTGTGTGTGTGTGTGTGTCATCGTATTCATTCACTAAACGTTTCATGTTTCGATGTGCCGGTTTTTAATCACACCCAGTTTTCGGAACACATCGAATGAACAACACCAAAGAAAGTGTGTGTGTGTTTTTTTATAGATAGAATTTGATTCACATATGGTTAACCATAACGTTGATGCAATTTTAAAAGCCAAGTATACTTGAGTAAATTGTTCGATGCTACAAAACGTGCTCTCTTGTGTCCAATCATCCAATCAACACAACGAGCATGAACGAAACGAACGAAAAAAAAAACAACAAAATTTAGTATAATGAACAGCACAGCACACCGTCTTCTCTATCAAATTAAATATATTGGGAAGTTGTTCAAAGGCACCAAAAATACATCATGATTCGGGTGCTTAGCTTCGTACATCACAGTTGTATGTGACATTTTCGTTTATGTAATGCATTTTTCATTCGGTAGCATTCGCTAGTTCATCTAACCGAATGCAATTCACCGTGGTAAATCATATCCAAAGCAAACCACAGAATTGTTGCCGTAATCACAATCCGAACCATCAAATATGTGTGCTGGTGCATGTGCATGTATGCAATGGCAGCGTACATAGAGCAAATCCCGAGAAAAGAAATGCAATGAAATGAAACGAATGAAGAAGAAAAAAATACAATCAATTTTTTTTATACACTCAGCATTGAACATGCACACATAACACATGCGGAGAGAGCGAGAGAGAACCAGATCGCATTACGCTTTTTTTTATGGTGAATGAGAGCAAAAGTAAACGCTGATTGTGCACTAAAAAAGTACACAAAGGAACAACTCACTCATTGTGCGATGCCGGTGCATGAAGTAATTTTATGTACTAGCGGAACTATTTCATTTGAATTTTAAATTTATATGTTCCATGGAATGAGCGAGCGAGCGAGCGAGCGAGCGAGAGAGCAAGAGAGAGAGCAAGAGAGAGAGAGTGAGATTGAGTGAGTGAGTGAGTTAAATCAAATAAAAATCTTCATTGCGGCGGTCTCGCACTACAAAGGAAAACCCAACAATTTCGGTGGCTGCATGTGATTTATCCTTGTAAATATATGCTACCCGTTTCGTTTTTTTTTGCCTACTTAAAAATTGAATGCGTGTGGCAACTACGGAAGTTTAAATCCTTTTTAATTAAATACGAACAAATGAGAAACATAGTAAGGGATTTTCCATAAAATTTCCATTTAGACAGGTATGATTGTACTAGAGGTACATAAGTAACGGTAAAATCATTCCATTTGAGTAGCTTCTCCGGTGCATGGGATTTTTTTTTTCGTGTGTGCTGAATCGCATTTTGTTCGATATTCCCTATGAATATGGTTTCAGTGATCGAGAGTCCTCTCGAAAACTGTTTCAATTAATTAATCTTTAAGGTGGAAGTTTTTGTGGGAAATTAAGATGCTTTTTCAAGTGGTTCATTGTCTTTTTTTGTGTCTCTCCCTCCCTCTCGCTCTCTCAGGAGGTTTATAATCGCAAAGCGAATCCAATTTCGTGCTAAATAAGATGGAAGAGCCCATAATGAAAATGAATGTTTTCGGATCAACGGCCCCTCGAACCACCGAATATCGTCGAATTATAAAACACGGAACCATTGCAAATAAATAATAAGCCGGCGCACGATTTTATCGATAAATTTCGATTGAGCACCTTTTTGAGTCGTTGCCAAGAAATTTCATTTTAAGTTGAAAAGTGAAAATTGTCTTGTTCAACAGTTCACATTTTGTATTTTCTTCTTTCATATTTTATTTATGAGAGAAACTGTTCGGTTATCGGCGTTTCCACAAGGATGACCCAAAAAAAATGAAGACCAAAATGATTCAAGGAATGTGTGGATGGATTTTAAAATGAAGAAGAAGACGGGGACAAAAAATTGATAATCACATTACGAGCGAGTTTCTTTGACAATACTTTCACCTTATTTGGCTTGTTAAACGACACAAATGCTATTTTGGGGGATGTGCACAGCATCAAGATAAAAAGAAAAGACGATAAAGAAAGTAAAATTGATATTTCGAGCGATTTTTTTTTTCGAACATGCAAAAACATTATACAATGGTGAAAGAATCAAAATGAAAAAAAAAATTAATTCATCTTTGGGTGAGATCGTATATTTTCAGCGACTGCTGCCAAACCACCAATTTCGAGGCGAAAAAATACATTCGCACAACCGCACGATCCGTTTTATTTCTAAAATACATTTTCATTTTTCATGTTCTCTGTGCACATTTACGATTTTTGGGGGTAACCAAAGTTTCATGGTTTTTGGCTCGTTCACCTTTCACCTTTTCTATCAAAGTTTTTCGTACGGTAGCAAAAAACAATAGCGAATCGCTATTACCGATGCACACTCATGCTGCTGCTGCTAGCTCTGATGGCAAACTCACCCAGCGAAAAAAAGGCTTATTGGTTTAAACTTGAATTCGTGATGTGTAATTTATGAAAATGTTTTGTTAAGCCGGGTTTTTTTTGTGTGTGTGTGTGTCTAAAAACTCACGGTGCGTGCTCATTCATTTTGTGTTGGTGGGTTTGCAAAACGTGGAACGCGGGTCACACTAATAAAAGCCCATGAAAAATAAATGAATAAAAGTCTTAAATATGTAATCGTTTGAACGGAACAATTGATGCTTCATGTTTTCGCTATCTCGATGTGCTCTCACCCAGTGTGTTGTTTGTCGTTTTAGTGGTAACAACATTTGGATGAGTAGCAACGTGAACTGAATGGTTTACAGCCGTTTCAAGTTGTTTTTAATATTGAACATGTTCTTATAGAAGGAAATATACATATATATACATGATTATGAATGACATGTTCTGTACACGTTTCATTCACAAAATCCACCCAGATGAAAAGAAATTACAAATGCCATCCATAAAATTATCATCTAAACTGACACTACAATTTGGTGTTCGGTATATATTTTTCTTTTCTTTCTATCGAATGTGTGAGTGTGTGTGTTGTGTGTGATTGCAGATGCTGCGTTCCCATAAGTGAAATGTCGTGTTCAGCCTCACCAACCGTTTTGTAATCTCTCCAACACTAATAATTTCATGGCAAACGAATCTCGAAGCCGCTGCTAGCGCTCGCGTACACAGTGCAAATGATAGTGTGTGTGTGTACGAGGTACGAAGTACAAGCATTAAGTTCTCGCGGCACTTCGAATACTTTTCTTGTGTTGAATAGCATCGTGCAGTCGACTTGTCGATAACGAAAGCAACCATGACTGTGCATTGTGTGTGCATTGTGTTATGCATCATTTCGAATCGCACAAACACACACACACACACATGCACACAACTGTCGAAACCAATGAACTATAGATTTCATTCGTTTTTGGTTTTTGTTTTGTTCTTATTCTAGTTATTTTCTCATTTCGTCCAACTTCTTCTCTGTCTTTTTCTGGTTTTTTTTGACTCGATGTGTTCGTGTTTTAGTTGAAGTTTCGTGCCTTTTAACACGATCATTTCGATATGCAACAGTACTGTATATATGAACGATGGGTTTTCGGTTTGTTTTTATTTTCATTTCCATTTTTACATTTTATTCCGACTGTATATTGTACGTTGTGTGTAGGTTTTACATAATGTTTTTAATGCATATTCATACACAAACGATACAGTTTTGTGAAATTGAACCCTGAACCAACTTGAATAACGATCTGGCCATTTGTACTACGGCTTTTTATCAGGGACCATAAAATGTTTTCCGTTTACTTTTGGTCTATTCTTAAATTACATTTCACACTTCGGGGCCAAATTGAGTTTGTAGCTCAAATTGCACGCTCGCTAACACATATTTATCGTGGTTAAAAGACTTTCGTTCGTTTATTTTTTCAAGTATATCTAACAAGTAAGAACGATGATACGTCGTTCTCAGAACGCAACTCAAAATTGAAATTTCTAAAAAAGAAAAATATTTGTCCATTTGCAACAACAGCCATCAAAATACAATGAATTCATGTCGAATACGCAATAAGAAATGTAACCTCAACAAAATTAGGAACGAAAAAAAAAGTTAAAAAACCAACGTCATTACAACGATGATGGCATATGTGCACCACAAACACCTTTTGAACTTTTCAAGAATTATATTCAACCAAATTGTTTACATCATACACACACATCGCCTGCGAGCATGTATTTGCCATTCGGTTTTGTGTATATATCATTATTTGTGTGCCATTCTTCATTTATATATGTTTTAGTTTTGGTTCTTTTTGCGCTCACATCACGCATCGTTGCGTTTCGCCTGTGTTTACATCATACATGATATACACCGTATTCAAGGGAATTTTTTTTTTTTTTTTGATGGTTCATAAGAATTGTGTGTTTGTGCGAATATTTCTTCTATATGTTTGAAGCAGATGCAACAAATGATATCGCAAATATTCGTTGTTTCCATCCATTTTAATGTGTATATGTTTTGACCGAGATGAGAAAAGGTGAAACCCAATGAATTTCAATTCATCGGTATGTTTCCAGAACACGAGGGGAAAGAGTGATTGAAATCGAAACATTGACGAACATCAGAACGATCTCCATTGAAATGTTTGGGATGTGAATGGTTGTCCCATTTTTGTTGGTCGTTGTCACACATTCCTCTTACTTAATTATACAACCAACAAATGTGTTTAATTCTCTTTTTATCCATATCTATCGCTCTCTTCACCCTCCCCTCACTCTCTCTCTCTCTCATGCACAGAAATCGCTCTATTTGCCGGCTGATTTTCAAGTTGAAACATATGTGCTCCGAAATTTGTTTGAAAAACTCCTAACTTTAACATGAATTTATTCTATATTATATTTGTGTTTCTGCTGTGTCGACCTTTTCCATTCATACGATGTATTTCGTGTGAGAGCTCGGTGATAATCGTTTGCTACAGTTCTGGACGGTCGCATTGCAGTGAAGCTTAGAGTGAATATTGTGCGCATTGTTTCACTGTTTCATTATCACAGAGAAAATAAATGAACACAGGCATCAAAGCATCAATGCATTTTGCTTCTCTTTGTCCTTTTTCTCGATTCTCTTTTCTTTGCGTTGTTCGTAACAGCGAACTTAAAAATTGCTATTGGATCATTGAGCACGCAGGTAGATCTGGATATCACATTTTAAAGGAAAACAAAAAAGAAATTTTTGGTGTTGTTTTCTTTTTTCGTTTTTGTTGTTGTTGATTTGAAGAAGAAAAAACGGGATAATTTCAAAAGGTGTACTCATTTGAACACACACCAAATTCAATATCACATGCACATTGAAAGTCATAAAATCCAGAGTGGAGAAGGTAAGTAAAAAAGCAATAAATGTACCACCAAAAAAATAAAAAATAATAATACTGAATTGAAAAAGTCTTTTGTCTTGAGAGGTAAGACGATTAGAATTTGATAGAAGGCGAAATGAGGAAGCAATAAAAAAAAGTAAATTTTCCAATTACTTCAAGTATATATTCTCTTTGTGGGTCAAACGGCAGCTTCTCAACAAATAACAAATTGAAATAAAAAAAAAAAATTGAAGAGAAAAAAAACTCAAAAAACCCCAAATTCGCCCCATCACCGTAGTCAATTTATGTATTGAATAAAAGTAACAACTTACTTGTGCAATTGTTTGATGACTCTGTCTGTCTATGAGTTGTTGACTGATTTTTTATTTCTTTATGCTTTATCACCAACATACACAAAAAGTTTCGTTGTAACAAACTTTGTTCGTTCAAAAATGGCACACACGAAATAAATGTTACGAAAATTCACCACCACCAAATCGACAATTGATGAAGTTCACTTGGAAAAATTGTGTTATTTGATTTTTCTTCTCTTTTTTTTTTGTTATCGTTATCTTTTCTTCTTTTTTTCACTTAAACTCACACAAATGGCAACTTTTAGCCGAATTTTATTTTCTTTTCGACCTTTTTCCGGTTTTTTGTGTGTGTGTGATCAAACTTTTTCTTGCACAAAATGATGCACGTGGTTTGTTTAATGGGAAGTAAAATACGTGGATGTTTGGTGCGATGCCATCGAAATCGCGTCGAAATGTAACTTGTTCAAAATTCAATGGATCGTTTGAGAATCACTAGAACAAAAACATAACCCATTCAACTCATAACACTTTGAATCCAAATCACTTTTATTTTATTTTTTCTGAATATTCTTCTTTTCTATCAATATCAAGTAAAATTATTCTTTTCACCTTCATTTAACGTGCCAATTCAATGTACGTTTTAAAATCACTTAATTGTACAATGTCGCAATGTTGTCATTCCATCGGCCATCAATATTTATGCTAAATGATATTCACGTTGTCATTTATTGAACATTATTTGCAGTTTTATTATGAAGCGGTCGCAATCGCAACGTATGATTTATGCAATGAAATGACACAATTTTTTTTTTTAAATATTTTTCAATCGATTGTTTGTATAAATGCGTGTATGTTTGTTGTTCGTGTGTATCAATAATAAAATGAAACGTCACTTTTTGTTGTTGTTCGACCGTGTTTTTCAATCGAAACCGAATTCGTTGTCAATTCTCGCTTATTCACTCATCAGTTTACTTTTCAGAACGACTATCAACTCGTGTATCTTGCACGTTCTCTTCGTATAAATATCTCGTATGTTTTGATCAATCAATCGACACAACGAACAAATATCAATATGGAATTTTTATTCGTCTCTGTGTATTTTTTTTCATTTCATTTCATTCCAATACACGTCTCGCCACTATTTACAATTTCAATGGATTGACGTTGCTTGAACTTAGCCTTTGCCGCTGTAGCAATAGCACTCGAACTCTGTATATTTGCGTGTGTGTGTATTTTTTGTTCGCTGTCTTTTCGTTTAATTCAAAGCAATATTAATATTCTTTTGAGTTCTTGCGAATGTTATGTGAACGAATCGGTTGTTGTTTTTTTTCCTTTTTGGCGTTCGCGTATGCGTTCACGTTCCGACTCTGTAATCCACTTCACTGCATGTTACGGTCTTTGATTAATGTTCGTACACACATTCACAACACAATTTAAAATGTGCCGGAGAGTACATGCAAAAGGCGAGCGAACGGCGCAGAATAACAACAACAACAAAAAATCGCGAACACTCAAACCAACACCAACAATAGCACAAAGTGCAAATAAATATTCACGTTAATGGCAATATCGTAACAATTGATTGCTTATTTTTAGCGCAACAAAGATCTCTTTCACTGTTCGCGTTTGCACTGTACTGTTTGAGTCGCTTCAATTTTCACATCACTTTTTTATTTCGCTCGTTTGGGCTCTCTCACTTTTACCGATGTTTATCGGTATAAATCAAAACATGCAATACAACGAAACGAAAAAAAACATCTCCAATTGAATCACCCATTTAGATAAAGAAAACACGTTAATTCGCATGCCAAAGCGAAAATTGTTCGAAAAGTTTCTCGCTTTCGAACAGACAATAAAAATAAACGTCACTTGAATTTTTTTTTTTTTTTTCGATTTTGAGTGAAGAAGATTTTTTTGTTTGTTTGTAGACGTTGTGAACTCAAAATGTCAATTTTAATTACCAATTGTTGTGTGTATTTGCACAAATTATTCAAATCAACTGATTAAATTCTCTTGGTATTCACCATGCGATAGCGTTGACAGTGAAACTCGCGTACGAAATCGAATTTTTTTTCTTGTTTCCTCTGGATTCGATGCCGAAACACACACTTTTAATGAAATTGCTCCGCTTGTAACGATAGCTAAACATGCACTGAACTCACCACATCACATTCCATTCCGAGAGCCGTTTTGTTTGGTGTGTACATTTTGTGTGCTGTAAGTGATGCTGGTGCTTGTATTGCCGCCACCGCGCTACGACATACGATGTAGCCTCGTTGAAGCTACACACAGTTGTCTCGCTCACTCGTTGCGTAGGTATTTTTTGCCTGCTGGATTGTTGTTGATTATATATTCTTGCTTCGTAAAATGCACCGTACGCTTGTGTCTATCCGGCAATGGCTCTGTCTGTGTTTATGGTCATATGGACGCATGAAATGCTGGAGCTACCGCAACATCAATGTCATTCACGTGTACGGCCGTGTCGTAGTTCAATCCGAACCGTATGCCGAACGCAGCTGTTTTTGAGAGAGCGAACTCACCCGGTTATGCTCAATTTTGGTGCCGCTCTCTCGAAATGTCATATGCATTATCCAGTGGCGTCGTAATGTTTTGGTTATTGCCGGTATTGGGCGCTACATTTTCATCGTTAGCGTTCAATGTGCAGCGCATGCGTATTGCATTTGAACGTTTTGCCGGGGAAATTGTTATCGATTGAATTCTTCAAGAGCGTTACGACCGAGAGAGTTATCGAATGACATTTCATGAGCTTGAGAGCGTAACATTTGTTATGATGCGCAAATCAAGCTCAACCAAAATTCAACCGGTTCACATTCGGTTTTCCGAAGTGAAATGCGGGGAAAATGGATGGTCATTTTCCTTGGGCCAAATTCACCCGAACGCTATTTATTTTTATCCTTATTTGAAATTTATTTCAGTTGCCATTTGGCTGTTGTCATGAACACAACCAATTCGTTTCGCTCTCGAACCACACATTTTACGCAATTGAACAACAGACTGAAAACTCATTTGGTGCATTAGCAAGCACCACATTACATCAAGGCTTCATCTATTGATTTTGGCAACGAGGTTTTTTTTTCTTCGATTTTCATCGAGGTTCGCTTTAATCCTCTCTGACACCGTACCAAAACGACCAAACGAGACAAAAAAACGGATCTGCGAATTTGTTGCTTGGTTTCAATCAATTGATTTTAATAAATTGTTTCCAACAAATTTAATATCTCAACAAATGACTCTTAATGTGTGCTCCTCTTTTTTTCTGGTGATATTTTTCTTCGCCAAAGCAAACGAATTTTTTGTTTCCATTTGTTCAATCGAACAATGATGATTGGTGATTACTGTTTTTGTTGTGTATTCCATTTGGATTTTCTCCTTCTGAAATGAAAAAAAAGTCCAATCAATCATAAAACTTGGTTTTTGTTTTGGCAGTACAATCGAAATTCTTTATCGATACGATTAAATCATTGGATACTATTTATGAAAGTAATTTCAGAATATTTCCACCCCTCACTTCAATTCGAGTTTTTCGTCCATTTGAAAATGAACCGCTTGGTCCTCCATCAAAATCAAATATTGCTTTCGTTAATGACAGGCCTTTTTTTTGTTTAAATGCCGGAACTTAAGAAGTTAACAAATCGCTAAAAATATATAAATCGAATAAATACGAACCGTCAACATTTGTAATCTGGCTCGACACGAGCTCGATACCCGAATCTCGGCAAAATGTCACGCTTCACATCATTTTGAATGCTTCTGGAAAACACTTGACACATTTCATATAAAATTGTATCGTTGTCAGAAGCCATAACCGTATACATAACTTTTGCTTCAGTTTATTATGGACGCATTACTGAAAATTTTGAACTGATGTGGAATGGCTCTATATTTCAGGATAAATAATATCATGAATAATGCATTTGCATATCATTTCGAATTAAATGCTTTGAAATAGATGGATTCAGTCAACAGTTAAATGTTTTTTTTTTATTTGGATTTATCAACTGACGAAATGTTTTAAAAATAGGAATATATGTCAAACCAAATTCTAGAACCCCATCCATAGGCTCGGTTCAACTGTTCGTACAAATATCACTGGGCATGTGGACTTGGACTTGGCACATAATAATGATTATTTGTTCAGTCAGTTTTTCGAGCTGAAACTTGATGGACATATTTGGTGCATCAATTTGTTCTAGTCTTTTTTGTAAAAAAAATCGAATGATTTAAGGGTTCAAATGCTGTTTACCTGTTTCATGGATTTTGGAGTGTTTATTTGCAACATATTTTTCTATTTTGTAACGATGTGTCCAATTCTTCGGTCTGTAACTGGATAGAAGTCAAAAATGCAACACAAATGGCCTTTTATGCCGTAAAATGTTATCTTGTTTGTGAAATGGAGCTATTGCATTGACCTGACATATTTTGTGCTAAATAAATATGGATTCGTGTTAGAGTGGAGACAGTGTAGAGCAGTTGGAAGGCGATCAAAAGGCAACAAAACTATCTACGATCTGACAATTATCTAACTTCAATGAAATATGTTTCGTTTATTTTTCTCTAACTTCCCTCCAAATCCCCCTCTCCTCCCGACCGTTCGACTTTTATCGGTGTCTGGCGATGGCAATTTATACAAATGTCGGGCTGCAACAACGGGTGCATCGTTATGTTTGCAATGAATTCACAATTGTAAAATATAATGTACGATGCGATCCGTTTGGCTGTGGTAGTTAATGCTCATAGATCGTGCATTTTTCCTTGAATTGTGAATTATGCTGGCTGCTGCATTTCCACTGCATCCAGTTAGCACACTACATTTGTGCACATTCATTTTCATCGTGTGTGTTCTTTTTTTTCCTCTTGCTTTTATTGTTTTTATTTTTCTCAATTTCATTCTCTCGATTTCTCTCTCTATCTCTCTATCTCATTCTTCGAAATTGCATTTTACGTTCAATTTTGAAATGGCTATGCGCGGGGCCATAGTGTGTACAACACTCACTCTCACAGTCACTATGTTGTCGATGGCTGCTGCGCTTTTGTATGGCGCCATTTGCAACAGCTATCATGGTGTGCACAAATCATTCCATTCTATTTTTCCCATTTTATATTGTAATCGCATGTTTTCTACGTTATCTACTCACTTAAATCGAAAAATGCATTCGGTTGAACATCGATGTGAACGAAACAGGTTGCTTCCATATAGACTTCCGCTATCCGCTTTCCGAAGTCTTAGAGAGACATTTTATATGTCATTCGACACGAGCATATTTTTGTTGTTGTTGTTGTTGGTGTCTTTTTCTGCATGCACAGTTGGTGTGCACGATGGATCATTTAGTCTATTCATTGAACAGAGTGTGCATTCGAGTCGGGACGCAATTATGTCAATTTCACCTCGAAATGCCAAATTGAAGGTCATTAATTATTATCACAACGGCATTGTATTTATTGGATGGCTTTATTATTCGACTTATGTTTCGAGCTCTCGAAGAAACGAAGAATAATGTTCATTGACTTGACTTACTAGTTCATTATTTTTAAATTTATGTCACATTTTCGTTTCATACTCAACGAATTTGATTTAATGCAATTTCAGCAATTTCAGCAATTGCTAAAGTCGTTTCAATACACACACAAAAACACAAACACACACACACACACACACCACATCAATACCGACATGGCCATTTGTTAGCCGTAAAAGCATCGATACGAAACGCAACCGTACCAACCGATTCAACGATATCAATAACAAGAGAGCATAAAAAATGATAGAAAAGACAAAACCATCCATTTATTGTGTGTTGACCAACAAATAATAACAGCTTTGACATATTTATTGATCCTAATTACATTTTGGTTGGAAAGCGGTTTACGGAATTGAGCGCATTCGAAAGTACAAAGTACATATATAAATGGACCGCGTTAAAGTGCTAATTATGTGAATATATAGCAAAAATGTTTTGGATGGACATGGACATGGACATGAGCAATGGGGCAAATGGCAATATATACACATATTCGATGAAATGGTGAATCGTGAATGGTGAATGGTGAGTGGCCAGGCAAAACCGTTACAACAATGGCTCATATCGAAAGGAAATAAGCTCATTGTATAAGTTTGTGCCAACATTGTGAATGGATAAATACAAATGCCAAACAAGAGAAGACAAATCGATACAGATGAGAAAAAAAAACGATAGATATACATTGGATGATAAAATGGATCGAAACGAGTCGCAATTCAATTCGAGCCGTAAGTGAAAGGCTCCGTATAACCAGAACACACAAGTTCGATGTTAACAAGGCCAAAGCGAAGAGTTCATTGCAATATTGCAAAGACCCGAAAACCATTTTCCCTTGTTTCGTTCTCCACCGCCGCTTTTTTTCTTTGCCTTCATTTCTTGTTCAGGCCAATTCGTCGTAAAAATGAACGAAACTGTTGTGTATATTTTTCCTTTGTGATTGGTGTCGTCCACTCAACATTATAATAGAATCATTTTTGGTGTGAGTTTTGTTTCTTCTTTTCTGTATGAATATGACACATAAACACATTTGATTCGTGCAAAAGATGTGAATGATGCAAACAGCGGCCATAAAATATTTTTGCCACTGGAAAAATATCTATCATCAATTTTTGTTTTTCGTCGTTGTTGTTGTTGACTTTTCCTCTGTGTCGCACATCTTGGTGATATATTTTTATTCAGCAAAGAAAAAAAAAAGGGAGAGAGAGAGAGAGATATCCCGATGCCACAACCAAAAAGGGATATTGCAAATCAAATCACAGCCAAATCATTCAACACAACCAACTGATACTTGGTCTATTATTATTTCATTTTTGTATCGGCACAAATAGAAATCGTTTTTTTTTTGGTTTCTGGTGTAATCGAAATGTTTTAAGAGAAACTGACGGAATTTGTTGTTGATATTTTTACTTGATTCCATTCATATGAAAATAACAACGAAAAAATATGACGCACGTGGTTTTGGTTGATTTTTGCCACAGCCGTTCAATAGAAATCAAATGAGACAAGGAGATGCAGAGGCGAAAAGAGAAGACAAACACGAGAGAGCGAAAAATTACTACCAAAGCTATAACTTTTATTGCGCTCTCATCCATCAATGGCTTTGGGTCGCCATATATATATATTTTTACTGACCCCAAGTTTTAAGGGTGGCCCTGATGCTATCACAATACACTTGTATACACACATATTTATCTTGACGAGTTGATACACGTGCAACGGAAATATGAACGCTATTTCGCCACATACCACACATAAATGCACACAGCATTCGGCACGCTAGGCCGGGCATTTTTGTTTTTTTTTTTATGGTGAATCAACATGAACAGACTGAACCGTACGGTATATCAGTGGCATGAAAATCCATTGGCATAGATTATCAGGTCAATAATATACATATACTTATATACAATATACATATATATATTCGTACTAATATTTGCGAACTTATGTTTATGTGCTTCGATTCCATTGACAACGATCCGAAAGACTGATTACGCTGAATTCGGAAGCAAACATGATTTTCGGCATTAACTCAACCGTGCATTGTGATTGCTTAATGAAATGGACTGACTGACTCAAACAATTATAACTTTGATTGATTCATTTTGTGAGTGTGCCACAATTGCCAAAGCTTATGCAGGGAACTAATATAAATGGAATTAAGCATGAACTGTACCGTCGCAATTTCCAATTGCCAAGAGAATTCAATGAACTCTTATACTCCCAATCTCAAAGCTCACAAACATACATACATATCACATTTCAAGAATGGTAAATCATCAAATTCTGAGTGACAATTTTTATGTCTACTTTTGTGTGTGTGTGTGTGTATGTGTGTCACTGTTTTGGTTCTGTGAAATGGAAGATTTTAAATCTCGTTCGGTGGAGGTTAAAAACGGAAGCATAATGAACCTAATCAGTTTAAGCCCATGGCATGGAGCCGGTTCCGTGCACATCAAATCTATTAAATTATGTTCAGTGGTTGCGTCTGGTGAAAAACAATGGTTGACAACAACAACACAGAGCCTCATTTTCTCGCCCTTTTGTTCTTTGTGTTGTCGTGTTCGCATTGACTGTGTTTTGTGTATCGTGTGCCCATGGAAAATCGAATTCATTTCGATTCATTTATTCTTTTATTGGATCTTTTATTTCGATCGATTCGTTTTCGAAGGTTTTTTTGTTGTTGTTGTTTTATTCGATTGTACGGTTTTTCTCTTCATTTCTTTGTCACACCATCTGGAAATGTGTATATGAAACGACATTTCTCTATCTATATAGAAATTTGATGTTAAAGAAAAACTGAACACACAAGATTTTGGTGTGTGTCGACACATTGATTCGAAATAGACATCGAATAAAATTATTACACGGGTTTGAAAAACCGTTTTCGATTTGAGCAAAAGAGTTACTGTTTCATTTTCCCGTTGAATTGAAACGGGTGACGGCTTATAAATGAGTAAAAGAGCGGTGCTGAAATCAAATGCAATCGGGCAATTGGCCATTTGTCCAACGAACCAACAACATCACTGTCATCTAAAATGACGCAAAACTGTCATTCGATGTCTCGCCAAACTTCTTCAATTAATCATTTGACATTATTTGAAATTCGTCATCAATTTTTCGACGACAACTCATTATACATTGTTTTCGAAGAAGCATCACGAAATGTTAATTCATTGTAAGCATATTTTCACTCCATGAATCAAGCCCAGAATATTTGCGCGTTCCACGTTGTCTTTTTCCATTCAAATTTCCTCACAGCGGAAAACATTTGAAGTTATTCCCATTTCCGTTGCCATTGAATATCAAAACCATTTTAAAAAAAGAAGAAATACGTGAATTCCGCAATGTAATGAAAAATTCAAGATAAATTCTTACACTTTGTCATTCGAGCTCGATGTCCATTTACATTTCGAATCGAATCGAAAATATTCGACGTTGTAATATAAATCAAGAAAAAAATGAGCAAAAAAAAAAAACAAGAAAAAATCGAATTGAATTGACTGCAGCACATTTCGAATGTGATTCAAACAGAGCATGCGATTGCTCTGAGGCAACACGAATAAAGAAATCGAAAACCATTCCCAATAGTTTCGAATGAATCGCCTCGAAAAAAAAAATCGATTGAAAATAAAAAGAAGAAAAAAAAATAATTGTCACCATTCGACCGATTGAATGCATTGGCTGTGCCAAATGTCGAAGAAGCAGAACGAACCGCTCACAATGAATGAGTGAATGATAAATGGTCTCATCTTCGTGCCCGTTATAATTCATTAAAATCATTTCCGTTTCGTTATTTCAACTTCCTTTGTTTTATCGATGCCGCAGAAGGCGAATTATTCAACACCATCGTATCTCCTTTCGATTTTCTAATTAAGCTTGGAAAATGTGATAAGTGCATGAAAAACAACATTACTCCGCATTTGCGATATGAACGTGTCGCTTTTTTCTTCTTCTTCTTTGGATGCTGCTCATTTCTAGCACATTCTTTCCATCCATTAATTGAATTTAGTTTTTTTGGGAATTTGTGCTATTAAAATTGCACCGCTGTCACAAACATTGTCAAATGTTGCCGGTTTAATTGAGAATGAGATGCGAAAAATGTTACGTATTCGTTCAACTGTACATTCAGAGTGTGCGTTTTGATTGCAAGAATGCTCATAAATAAGACGCATCTGAACGAATTGTGTGCCAACGAATGAATCGAGAGTGATATTTCTTCATCGTTTTGAGTTGGATATTAATTTGGATGCGAACGTTTCGTCGACACTGGCTCACATATCACGTTAATTTTATGAGCTGGTTTATTTATGAAAATCACTTTTGCACTGTTTTACTGCTTACACACTGATGAACAAATAATCCATGAATCCATGACACGGAATCCAAAGTAAATTAAGCAATTTGTCTAGCGATTTGATTGCAATAGCGCACATTTGACAATAGAAATGCTCATGATGCTTGAAATGTGAGAGTGTGATAATAATAATACGGATTCGAAATTCGAGGTAGTGCACATGATAGCTGTGTGATTGTGTGTGTGTTTGTGCGAGAAAATGAAAATGACGATGGGTGCGATGAGTGAGTGGGATGAAAAAAAGTACACATGAAATGGCGGCGATAATCAAATAAAACTGGAAAATACCAGAGGAACATTACATTTCGCGCCATCGAATCGAATAAGTGAATAGTTATTATCATCACGTTTTGTGTGTATTGCTCACGCTTGCTCAAATGTGAACTCATTATCACTTCATTTGGTTGTCAATAGTCGGCACGTAGCCTGCCTTGTCTGCAGCTCAATGTTAAGCTTCATTTTTACCCGTAATGAATTTATCACATTAAATACCTATAAATTCCATTTGCACCATACTTTATGCAAAACACTGATGGATTATTGCCTTCGAAATTGGCACCAAAATTTATGATATTTTGACATTATTTATTAGTTTATCATGTATGAATATGCGCCAATATATTTGCAATTAAAGTTAATATTACGCTACAAGATCTGACATCTCATATTCATTTGAACTTTGAAATTGTATACGTCGAGTGGTTTAATTTATTTTGATAACCTAATAAATGTGTGATAGAAATGGGAATTTCACTCAAAATGAATCAGTCGACGTCAAACATTTCACTGAAAGGGAGAAGCAGATACAGGAAGGTTAAATTGGATAAACAAATTCATCGAGAATTTAAACAAATACTGAACGTCTAATGTTTGTCAATTGCAAATGTCACTTCTAATTTTAAAATCGAAAAAAAAGATGGTGATATTTTATTTTCAACATGATTTCCGATTCAGATATTCTAATACAGATTGACGACCATATCAATCATAATTAATGGTAAGTTAAATTGACCTGCATAAAATTGGTAAGAGCATGACCAACACCGACTACATCCAGAGACGAAAAGAGTAAAATACACACAAAATGTATGAGTGCCGTCGAAAATTCGGTTTTTTTATTGATTTTTCAGCTCCAATCCTTCGGAAAGGGCCGATAAATGAAAAGTTTCGAAGGACACAAAAAAATAAAAATATTGAAGTTTTCTCTGTTTTTTTTTTTCGATTAGCTTACCTACAAGCTATGAATATGACCATGCACTCGTATTACATGAACTCTTTAGTCTCACAACGCACTGGGATGATTTTTCTACATTTCTACTGTGGAAAATCATAAATACTGTTACGCATATTCGAATCATCTATACATGTTCAAATGACCAGAATATTATTAAAATCGGATATTCTTCCAAAATTCACGTTTAAATGTTGTTAGAGGCGTAAACAGTTCTGTCTACAACATAAATCCACGTGATTTTTAATTCTTGGTCACCATGATTCAGTTTTGTTTACTGCTCAAAAAATGAACCTTAAAAAACTTTAGTTGATTTAGTGCAGTAGAACCACATGTTTATAACTTAAAGTAAAGAACTAAGAATGGTACATAGCGTTTTTTTTAAATGCCCATCTGTTAAGGAGAAAACAATGTTAGACGCCACACGTTTCTGATTCTGACCACAAGTAACCTTAAACAAACTGTTAAACAATGTTACTATGTAACTTTGTATACAAAGTTAGCATATAAGCTAACTGTTGTTTTTGAGTAAAGCTATGATTGAATGCATAAGTTTTGGACTTTATAATAATATTGATAAATCTATATCTGCTCAATCAATCCTCATACCTTCTTGTATATATTCAGCCACACAAATGTTCTATTTTTGGAAAAGAGAATCTGTGAATAAGGTAATTGCACCTGATGAAATTTAAAGAACATTTTTGTTTCCCCCAGAGAGTGTTCAATTTTAAAACTTAAATTATTGTTTTGATAAACGAATTTCATAGAATTATTTTTGGTTATTCATTTCCATTCCAAATGGATTTTTAAAATTGTTGAAAAATAAGTTAAATAAATCTCAACTAAAATAACTATTTTCCACCAAAGAAATAACCACTGCTGAGCATACATATTTGTCATAAGTGAAAAATCTTTCATTTGAATCGTAATAAAACAACATTTTGAATAACTTAACCAACGATAATGACAGAGTAATTAATTCACTTTGCACAAAACTGGATTCGTTTAGTTTGAATGAGCTCGACCTTTATTCACAATTAAACCGACGTCAGTCAATGCGATGCCCAAAATTGAAGGGATGAAAAAAAAACAACCAGATTGAATTTAAGTTGAAGATGGGTAAACTGAATGCTGTGGTTGTTTGCTGTCATTTTCATGCTGAGCGGTACACCAAACTTGTGAAATTTGTTTTGACATGGTGAAACTGACAAATAGAAAATTAAATAACTTCATTCTGAACGAAACGTTAACAAAGAAATACAATTCAAATGAGCTAATTTGCAGAAAATTGTCTGACTCGTGGATTTAATGTGAATGAAACAACAGGATACCGTACCAATGATTATCCACTCCGTCGAAGCTTTCCTATATACATGTACACAAAGTCAATTTATCATGAAAACGTCGTCGACGACGACGACAACGATATTGTCGACGTCTGCGGCGATATGATATCGGTTGGTGCTATGTCTGCAACAACAGAAATAATAAAGATGACAAACACCAATTAAAAAATAATTTGGTTCTGCGATATTTAAACTATATTCTAATAAATCCATTAATGAAGTTCAACCGTTGTTTTTGATTAAGGTAAATGCTGGCAAATGTTGACAAGTGAAGGCGACTACAATAATCTGTATGACGATGACTTTTGTTTACATTTAAAGGCATCCCCCAACGAGAAAAAAAACGGCAGAAGTATTATCATGCTTCAATCCTCTGTAAATTTGATGTTTATTGTAATCAACAGCGAAGATAAATTTGGCAATCCAAAAATGTATGACATAATTCGTTCGCTCTATTGTACAACGCATCACATCATTATTTACAAAATTGTTGGCAACAAAAAAAAATGCTCCCAAACAAATACATAGATACATGTCTTAAAGTAACTCTGCCTCCCTTTTTTATGACTGTTTCTTGTTGTAAATACATAAATCGCATGATATGTGAATAAAAAGCAGTTAATCGCTTTCTGATTCGAATTAGCACAGAAACAATTGTAACTGTGTCAAAAACATAAGCCGACAATAGCAATACCACATGGAAGATTAAGCAAAAATGTTTTCTGTGGAGTGAAAAAAAAACTTCATTTTCTTGACGGTTCGTTCAGCAAAAAGCAAGATAGGTCTGAGGATGAGCTGCCTATTATATGAAAGAAATGAATTCTATTCTCTCATTAATTAATACTTCTGCTTATTCATTCCGTTTTGTATAAACATTGCGAATAAATTATTTTCTATGTTTGGCTCGGTTCGGTACACATCCAGACCGAAGTTTTTCTGATTCTAGCTGGAAAGCAGTAAGAGATTTTTAATCGCATATTTGTTTTATGTTGAACTGTCTAGACTGTAGAGACAGACAGAGCACGCGAGATAGAAAGAGAGAGAGAGAGGGAGAGAGAGAGAGAGCGAAAGACTGGAGCCAGGAAAAATACGTTCAATATTTTCTTTAATATCCTTGCAAAAATGTCAAACATACCGATTGTTGTTTTGTTTGTTTGTTTGTTTGCTTATATTTAATGTAAAATGTGTTCAACGCTCATTTCCGCTGCTTGAGTCAATGATCGGATAATCGAATTTTTTTTCTTGGATATGCACAGCGCCTTATTAAACATAATCTAAGCGGGATATAAAAGTGCCGCACCGGGAATTGTGCTGATGAAGAAGTAAAATGAGTATCATTGACGCCATTCGTCTGTAATTTCCCTTGACAATATTCTCCAAATACACAAGAATTTGAATTAATTCAGCAACCGTTCTGACATTAATTGACAAAGAAAATTCAATTGATTTTCCATTAAAAAAGAAAAGATTCGCACCAATTGCATACGAACTCCTAATGAATTTAATTAAGCTCAATAACTCTGCTATTGGAGATTGAGACGGACGTGAGTTTTGCAATGAAAATAGACCATATTGAAATAATTATATCTATTTTCATCAATATTAGAAATTACATCGTCTAAATGGCATGGTTTTATTTGTACGCCGCACAGATATCCATTGGTCCCATCGGTTTCATGGTTGAACGTCATCGCAATTTGCGAGCACAGGAGACGAGCATGAGAAGCATTTTCTTCGATTGCATCGTCAGGCATCCGAACCAGCGTCAGGAAATAGGAAACCGTTCGTTATGAAGTGTTCTTAAGTTGCTGAACTTTAACCCTTGTCTACGGCTAAAATTAAATTCCATCTCACACAATTTTCTCGTGAATGTTTCAACGCACTCAATTCCAATTACAACTATAACAATTATTATGGTGAAAATGTTTTCCATAGTGCACATAATCCGAAGAGAATACATGGCAAAAGTGTGGAGCCCATTTGCAAGCCTTCAAGTTTTCTGAACTTCATCGTAAATGTCTTCTGCAACGTTAATAACATTACACCAAAGAGAGAATCCACAACGAAAATGAACTTATCTACATCACCCGTAATACTTCTATCGACCATATTCTCGAGCAAGCTATTATTATGCGAGATAAATTTATACACATTCTGCGATATGATATTCTCACAACGCAATTTTAAATGTTGAATCAACACTGTCGATAAATGTGAAAATTATATGTGAAAATCTACAACTTTGAAAAGAGATTAAATGCATCTTTTTCGATCCTTTTGCGTTTGAAAAGCCCCCCAAGTTTCAGATGTGAAATGCAAACTACACGAATTATGTGGACCTAAAATAACGTTGCATGTGTGCGTGAGAAAGTGTGAAAGTGTGTTACTTACTAAAAATACTTAGTAGTTGTTTCAGAATATTGCATTTCGTTGGTAGAACATTTATAACATTTTACTTACAAGTTATTTTGCATCTAGTAAAAACAGGAACTGGATTCGTTAATATGGAATGAACATCAGAAAAATAAAATTGAGGTAGGTTAAGGAAAATGTTGAGAACAAAATCAACCAGAAGATTAGTTAAAGCCGTTACTTTACAGTTCGCCGAAAAACAAAAATTAAAATCAATTTTCGGCTCGGTAGTCAGTCGAATCAGTTTGATGTCAGGTTGATTTTATTTCTTTCAACCCATTTTTTCAAAATATTTCTTATAAATCATTCGCCTTTTAGTATTTTTATTTTCCTAGTGAATGCAAACACTTTAGTGCAACAATTCTCATGCGTTGTAAAAATATACGGTCTGACTGCAAATAGTGAGTGAATCGAATTGCAAATGTCATGACCAGAATTCGAATTGTAGCCAATTAGTCTAACGAGTTGGTTTCAATCATAAGCTTACGCATTACACAGCATAAGCTCTAAACGGTAGAAAATCCACTATGTCGACTGGAATGATACATTCGAATATGATGATCATCGACGTGAAGAAAAGCTGCCACTAAGTGTACATTCATATGAAAAATGCAATAAAAATTGAACACTGAATAGCTTTGTTATGTTTGACATTTATGTTTGAAGGAATCACGTCGAGACTGTTGTGTGAGTTGTGTGATTTGTGACAAAATAAGTTCGTATAAAAACGAATTGTAAATCGCTGAGCCTGAGCACGTCAAATATTACGGTAAAAGTTATCGATTTGGCGTCGTGGAAAATAAAAACAACAAAATTCAAAAGCAAAAAAAAAATGTCTGTTCAGACATTCGACTTAGATTCAACGAGCAGACACTTTTATATCGGCATTTTTATACATGAGAAACTCCAAACAGAACTTTTGTTTTTATTTTAGCGAAATAAACTTGCAGACGATATCATATTGCATTCCTAAGCCGTTCTCAGCATGATGGAGTTGGTGTTTCCTATTCGTAACATAGAGTTATTCAACTGTTTCTGTCTCTTCATCTCTCCTTCCATCGTTTTTCTTGTTTTTGAAAAATCACTTTTATGCTTTATTGTAGTTTTCAAGACAGCGACGTAAACGATTTGTCTTCATTACGGGATATTTCATGTGTTGTCTGATTTTTGGTTAAAAATGTGAAACTTTTTCAGGTGTATAATTTTCAAATTGAGCCATTTCGATGGCAATTAATGACATTACACGATCAATGATGAATACCTGCGAGGAAAATAGACGTCAGAAATAAATTATTCAAAATACATTTATTTCGATTTTTACTTTTAGTGAAATAATAAATGAATGGACTTACAAACGTGAGCCGAACTTTTCCGCACTCAGTACGGCGCACTGTTTAACACAATTTTACCAAGAGTACTTAAATAGCTTTCAAACAACGCGAACTACATTAACTGTCTGAAATATGAAAATCAGTTTTTGTATAGACTTTTCTGGAAATTCAACCCATGTGCTCTTGAATGCACGCCACTCTAGAACGGCATTGCCAATATGCTTCAAATCAAATGAGAAATATCCGGTGATAATACTGAACAGATTAGCTTTGATCACTTTGCGATTTGACACTATATTCGTGAACGGAAGATGGATGAAACACTTACACAAACATACATCCAAAAGTGTTTTTTTTTTGTGATCGTATAATCCAAAAATGGATAGAAAATAAGTTTGACGTGATTTGGTTTTTTGGACCTTTTACAATACTTTTCCTAAACAATGTGGTGTGGAAAAGTAAAATACGCGTCGTTTTAGTTTTGGGTGTTGAACAATTTCGTTGAACCGTAGACTATTCATTGACTATTATTCATGGCCTATAATACCAAACACATGAAAAATTGAACGAGTAGACGAAAAGGTAATGGAATTAAATGTGTTTCGAGTATCAATCAATAAAAGTGTTATTAAAACTTCGTATTGAGAGCTTAATTCATTCGAATTACATTCAAGGGGTGTCAATTTGAATTTTTTTTCCCATTAATATCGATTAATGATATCGATTACATGTGCAGTGAATGAACGCTCATCAATACCTTTCTTTAACGATACATTTTTTTTCAAACTATTTGAAAATAAGAACAATTTGTAATAAATTGTATGCTCAGCATGTATATCCAATTTAAATTTATATGGCGAATGAGTGAACTTGCCATAAAACCATTAAAAACGTACGTTGAAAATAAAATGGCAAAAATGTTATTGCGGTGTGAAGAAGAATTGAGCTATTTGATGATTAATCATTCAATACATTTCGATAAGTCTTCGGTTTTTCAAATTCAAACAATTTTTCATACCATTGAAAATTAAATCCAAATCTAGAACGAAGAACGAGTTCCATTTCAAAATCATCTAATTTTGATATCACTTAACGCACTCGGCTGTTGTTATTTATTCGGATACTTGAGATGTACATTTTCCACCCTGCAAAAGACAAAACCAGGCAGCAAAAAAAAAACTTTTTCCGTCTGCTATTAAACAATTTAATACCATTTTTCATGTGCTTGTTGAACTAACGCGAGTTTCAACATTTCATCTGATTCAATTTCGTTTTTTTTTTCAATGGAATATGCAAAAGTAAATATATTTATGTCTTCGACAAAATGTGATAACTTTATCTGTTTTCGGTTTTACATGAAACAACAAACAAGAAAAGTTAACGCCAAACATAATCACGAAAATCCCTTAAATTTCCGAACAATCTGGAATTAAAACCATCATGATTGAAAATTCAATGGCTTTCCCTCTATACACTCATTCGGTGCATGTGAACGGAACAAAAATTTCAATTTCTGTTCGCATCAATTGGAAGTGAAATGTGTGCAACAGATTGGCAAATCGGCATATTTGCTCAGTGCTTTTGACTAAATTGAAATTCGACGATGCCGGATTTGTGATAATCTATTGATTGAAGCTTAAATCGATGTCAATTGAAGTGAAATCTTTTTATTGGCATCAATTCTACCAACATCGAAATGACTACTGCGATTCATTGTTAATAGTGCGAATGATCAAATCGCGTTTGCGATTGAACTTAAATCACATTTAATCGATGACACTCTGATAATCGCAATCTCAAATCAAAGTGGATTATTTTTCGTTTGTTCTTATGATTTTCAGCCTGCAAGATGTGTACATTCAACCTCCTCCTACAAGAATTTCGCGTGAAGGAATTTCAAACTTGAAATTTGTTGTCTGCACGAAGACTAGGAATATTAAGAGATTTTCTAATAAATGTGTTGTTTCGAGCTGAACGCTGGTGGACTTGATATGCAGCTAAACTGAGAGCCAATAACTAGCTATCGAACGCACACTCACAAAATTTCCTGTGGGCACTCAAATTGGTAAACTTTTTTATAGGGTGCCCATAAAAGGTTTTGTTTGTGTGCGTTCGATAGCTATTTGCTCTCAGTTCAGCTGACGATTTAGCCCACCTAGTCCCCTGGTTCCGAGAAAGACGTTGGCGCGTATTTTGGGCTAAAAATCATACTCAATTTAATTTCAATTCGACTGTGAATCCCGGTAACGTACATTATCAGCCGTCATTTTTTTTCCAGTTTAAATCTTTGAAAGCAGATATTTAACTGTTGATTGCCTTAAAAATGAGCATTCCACATGGAACCCATTGTAAAGCTATGTTGATCATGGTATCACATAGACCTACGCAACTCTTTCTTCTCCATAAATCGACAACAAAGAACATTTTTTTTTTGTAATGCATATTTAAGCATTTGTTGACAAACTCAACAATTGCGAATGAACTTATAAAACAAACCAAAAAAAAAGAACTCACACACGAGACACTTTTCGCCAGATGTACTGTGCCGATGCTGATGAATGGGTTTCGGTATTTGCCTCCGTCTTTGCGTCTCTCACATTCGATGCTATTTTTTTTCTTGTGTCAATCTTCCCCATGCAATGAAATGATTTAAAATGACAATCACGAAATGCGATGATTCATTTTATGATGTTCCTCTCACATATTTATCGCTGTTGAGCGTATTTTTCGTATTCACGATTTCGATTGGGTCTCTTTTTGTTTGGTATGCCTTAAACACATTATAGGACATATTTGCATGTAAAAACACTCTCTTCGATGATAGATGCTTGTTTTATCGGATTGTCTGTCTGTTGCCTCTCGGTTTCTTTTTTTTCTTGGTTTCCTTTTCTTTTCAGACCGAAGAAACATTTCGATATGTGTATGCATAGCGTATCGTATTGGTTTTCCTTCTCTGCATTAACTGTAAATTCACATGCATGCTGAGCGCCATTCATTTTCAAGTGGATTTTGGACTATGCTGTGAAATATCCAAATGTAAGCAGTGCAAAAGCTGAACCATGCGACACAATGGAATTGGGGTAAATGTAGTGCTTTTGATTTACCCACACACAAAAAAAGACGGAGACGAAGATGCTGAAAACGGGGCGAATTCAAGAATATATCTAATAAAAATTGTAGCAAATGTGAACAAATGGAACACGCGAAAAAACACATGAGAACGTGTTTTGATTTACGCCTCGATTTTCAGAGTTTATATACATTTACATCATAAGCTACATTTATCTTCAAAGTGTGTGCTTTGCCAAGGAAACAACGAATTTCCAAAACATTCTTCGTCTATCCGTACCATGAATGGATTAACACATTGTTTTGTACATTACCTTTCTACATTTAACGGAACTAACACTATCGTAAAATTGGTTTTTCGCCCTTTTTGTGATTTTGATCATTTGAATGCGGCAAGTGGCAAAATGAAAGCCGCATCGTGTCTCGGTTTTTCGATATAAATGGGACATTTATTGGATCGATTTGTCGAACCTTCCGATTGTTTATTACATCAATATTGAAAATATACAGTTGGTTCCAGGGATTGAGGAAGACATGTTACACGTTCGTAGTCTCACGCTGTTTGAACACTGGTTTTCTACAAGGACATTACCATGTATTTCCATAGTGTTTGACATTTTTGTCTGTCTGTCTATATTTCCATCAAGTGGCCAAGGACGATTTGTTTTGAAATGAGCTACTTCTTCATGGGAATGTGTGTCTTCTTTCTCAATCCCCAATCGGGCGTATGAAAATCATCAAAACACAACAGTATTCCCGATATCCATTTCTACCACATGGCGTATGTTGTTACATCTAGTGTTACATGCAATCTAAAGTGTTTTAACAACTAACTGTGGGATAAATTGAGACATTTGATCTTATGCTCGCGATATTTATGAGCAAAATGACTCAGAGCAAGTGATTGAACCCTTTTTTACATGTTCCAAAATTACTACTATAGTATACTATATAGCATATAAATGTGTATTGCTTCCTCCTTACTTTCAAACATGCCACAAAAATAGTTATTTTACACAAAAATGCAACAAAAAGTTGTCTGAAATTTAAACCTCAAAGTACCTTTAATATTATAGAAAAATAAGTTAAAAAAAAAAAACACGAGAAACGAGTTGCCATTAATAAAAATTCAATATATAGCTCGGAATGTGTTTACTTAATCATGTCCATTTATATATTTGTAGCTTTCAATATTTTCAGTAGCAAAATAATGCCATTTTTTGTAAAAACGTCACCATATGAAGGTTTATATGTGAGCTATTTTTAAGGTTTTACATATTTTCAAATGCGTTTTCTTTATAAACCGTAAATAGCTTGCCATTTGGTTTTAAAATGTCAAAAAATTGTTGTTTCTTTTTTGTGAATACGTGTAAATCCAATGTGACATTAATTCGAGGAGAAATTTTAGTGGTAAAAGCATATTGATGTTGATCGATGTTATTTGATTTGACATATACTCTATTGGTGTGAAATTAATGAATGTCAATCGCTGCATATCCATTTGATAAATGAGGTATTGCAAAACAGGTGGGTTCTGTTTTGATTTTCAATATTATGTGAAGCAGTAGCAGACGACGACGACGACGACGACGATGACGGAGATGACATTGGTTAATTTAATGCAGCCAAAGACCTGGCATATTTTTCATTCTGTCAATTAGCTTAAATATTTCATGACTTCAATGAAAGATCTGGCAATACAACATTGGTTTTAACTCAATTAAAAAAAATTGGCAGATAAATGAGTGACAATTTTCGTACACAACGTATCACCATGAAAAAAAAACAACTCAAAATCAAAATTGTGAAAAAATAATAATGAAGATAATGTAATGGTGAGATTTCATGTAAATAGAGTGAACCCTTTCGATGTTATTTGCACTAGTCATTCAGTGGCCGGAAGAACGTGTTGGCTTGCGAAAAAGGTTTAGTCTGCATAAACATACATATTTGAAGCATGAATTAACAATGAACATAAAAAGAAGTTTGTCCATGATTCGGTATTTTTTTTTTGCTTTCTCTCTCTCTGCCTTTCTCTCGTTTTCTTTTTCTACTGCCATTCACTGAATCACATCACAATGGCGAATTTTGTAAGTGGAATCTTTTGAATGGCATTTCCAACATTTCGTATTCTACCTTCGTTGATACGAAGAAGAAAGCTATTTACCTAACGCATTTCTTTTCAGCTGGTGTCATTGGTGAAATGAAAATTCTAAGACCCACACGATTTCATCGCAGTATGGTTGGTATTGGTGTTGTTTTGTCATGTGCTGCTGCCATAAGCTTCGGCATGTGGCAATAAAATTGAATTACAGCATATTTTAAACATTAATACACATTCAGTGCATTGTACGCTGCGTCGGCTTACATTATTAAGCGACAAAGAGGCGATAAAAACACCGTGTGTCTGTGTTATCCTGTGTATCTGCTCGACAAACTACACAAAATGCTTTAAAAGTTCATCTCTTTCTCTTACTGAACGCGCAACGAAATGATTTCTTTTCCATTCCTTCGAAACTATAAGCTGGTTTTGTTTGTTGTCGTTGTTTTGTTTTGGGGTGTGAATTTACGTTGTTTGTCAAAAAAATTTGTTTTTGAGAAAAGAATGCGACCGAATGAAATGCTTTTGTTACCCTTGGTTTGAATGAATCAGCGATCCAAGCTATACAGATGGTGTAAATTATAGAATTAATTTGATGGTATGCAATTGCGTCTGACTGGAAATACTCCACAAACGAAATGAATGCGACACATGAATCACGCGATAAGTAAACACACTCAGTTGGAAAGCGAGAGAGAGAGAGAACGAGAGCGAGAGAAAATTGAGCGCTGCTTTATCTTATATTCATTTAGATGCCGCAGTCGGGGTGACAAAGTACACCGACACTTGGCATGTTGGCCCACAATAAATGCCATGTAATCGCCTTCATCGCAAATGGAAGAATGTATAAACTCAAGAATGCCTGTGCTTTCAGTAAAACGGTTGAAAAGCATTCTAGTTGGGGAAAGCCCACGTGCTAACGCTCCAGCCTTGAATTGCACGGCAATCCTATTTAGACAGCATATAAATTTGTGCCTGAATTAAATCAAAGTGTGTAAAAAGCGGCAAAGGTAAAACATCAATTTCATTTAAGAAGATTGTTTAGCGTCAGTTGAATGCTAAACAGAAGCCATTTACAAGAGAATGCCGGAGCATTGGCCAATGAAGATGCAAAAATATGCTGCTGTTTGTGTCCGCAAGTGCTGAGTGCCTTTTTTTTGTGACTAACAAGCATTATTCGAGCATCACTTCAGCATCAACGAATAATTTATATATTTTGAATTCAACCGAATCTCTCTGTCTTCCTCGTTGTTGGCCATCTGCAAAAAATGGCCAACATTCTGAATAATTCTTTTGACCTGTGATGGTTTTGATGATTTTTCATTTTATTATCATATGTTTTTTTTTTGGATTCAAAAAGTGAATTTTTATTTGCAACCAAATATATGCGTCATCACACTATGATGGTTATTGAAAAAAAGAGAGAGAGCGAGAGAGAGAGAGAGAGAAGCCATCGGTCAAAATATAATATTAGCTCATTGGATTTTATTGCTGAGGAACCCCAATTTCAATGTATGTGTGCAACATTCAAACAGATGATTTTTGTGACTAAATTCAGTTCGACGCATCGTAAAAGACGTGCGTATGGCAATAAACAAAGGGAGCTGGCAAACATCATTCACGAATATTAATAAAGGAATGGGAATAAACAAAAAAAAAATTCCAAGTGTAGCATTTATTTTATTGTTGATTTGTAGCCCGCATTCTAATTTGGCTGATTTCCCTTGAAATGCACGTTTATGATTGTTGAATATTTCGTCATTGCGTCGGCAACGTTGTACCCGAATGATTTTAATGCGAGCGCTAATACTTGAATTGCTGAGCGGTGCGTTTGTGTATGCATTTGTACAGTTGCGTGTCGGCACTCAACGAGTTCTCATGCACGCGCTTACACCTCCATCCCCGCGTAACGGTCAAGAAAGCCATAAAAGAATCAAATGAAATAACATAAAAATGTTTGCTGTTGAAAATGTTTGCTTTTTCGTTTCGGTCCATGCAAAAATCCACCATTTTCACCCAGAAAATTCCGAATTCATTGCATTTTTGTGCTCATTCTTTATTTATGGTGGCAGAATGAACATTATAGCGATGAAAAAGATGAGACAACAAATGGCACACGCAGCAAAGTGGCTGGTGTGCACATCAACTCTCTGGCTTTAAAGTATAACGCAAAGAAAAAAGGAAATGTACAGAGGCCCCACAAACACTCCGCCCATTCCCCCATCCCCCATCTCCATCTCTCATCCCCTCTCACACTCAATCACTAAACATTCCGAAATTTTTGCTGTTGTTGTCGTTTCATTACCATTTTTTGAATGCTGTCGTGCACTTTGCCTTGAACGCATCAACCATACACATTGTGCTTACGCGTGCATTTTTAAATTTGTTTTTAAAATGAAATCATTATCTGACATACGAAAGAGTGAAGTGGCGCACAAAGTACAAGTAAAATAGTAACACAAGTGTACACTCACACACATACACACACAAACACTCAAGAGAGCCAGAAGAGACAACATGACAAAAAAAAAACGAATGAACGGACACAAAAATGTTGAATAAAAAAAAGTTTTTTTTTATTCTTTTTGCTGACGACTTCGTTTTATTGCAATGCTAAAATGAATGTACTGTACCCGACAAATTTATTCGTTTCGTTCATGACACATTGGATAAAAGCATCGGGAAAGAACGACAGAGAGAGAACGAGAGAGTGAACGTGAAGCTCAGGCAAACGGAGATAAATGTGAAAAAGATAGAAAAGCGTAAAGTAACACAACGAAAAACAATTTTATCGCACCAAACAGCAACAAAAGTTTCGTAAATGACCGCTTTTGCGATTGTGCATTGGCGAGCAATGGAACAACCGGATGAAAAGCGAAACGACACCAACAAGAAAACCGGAGAGCCGAAACACCAACAATGCAGCATGCGAAACCCGGAGACAAAGTGAGCCATAGAATGAAATGGAGAGAAACAGAGAAACAGAGAAACAGAGAGCTAAGAGAAAAGTACATGCAAACTTACAAAATCCTTATGCAAAACTTGCTGCTCGCATTGCCTGTGTGTCCAACGTCCGTTTTTTTTTTCAATATATCCAACAAGCGGATTCGCATCGACCCTATCTTCATTCACTGCCATAATATAATGCAGAATGCACGTTTATTTGGGATTTACTGCACAATTCGTTGCTGTTGCTGGTACTATTTTCGTTGCCCTTAAAATATAGGACAGCAAAAAAACCAATCATGGATTCCACTGTCCGTATTGATATGCTTTGTCTTTGTGCATTTTTATTGCAATGTGTTTTCAATCGTTTTCGCTTACCCATTCACTCTTCATCTCTTTAACTCTTTTCCGTTCATTTTCTTTCTTTCTCTCTCCCTCTCTCTTTCTCTCTCTCTCCTTGTACATGTCGCACAGTCCCCAAAAACTTTTAGATTTTAGTGCATTTTATAAAGGGTAAATTCCCTTCCACTTCGTAAATGCATTTTATAAAGTGATAAAAAATGAAGATGAAAAGTGAAGTAAAGATAGCGAAAGAGAAAGGGGAAGAGAGCGAGAGAGAACAGTCGGGGTGATCACTGCTTTAACAAACATGAATAAAATTAAGCTGGGAATGTTATTGAATGGAGCATTTTGCATGGAACATTCGAAACTTGAAACAGTCGTTTTCATGGTTCACAACACTCACGTTGTTCTGTGTAAAGACGGAAAAAAAATATAAACAACCATCCGAGAAGTTGCAAAGTGAAATGAGATAAGCCGATTCGACCGTAAAATTAATTTATCACACATTTTCTGTCATTGCCATTGAAATGCGGACCAAAAGCATGAGAGGATAGAAAAAAAAACAAGTTAAATATTTTTAATGTTTGATTGAAATCCATTTGAAATGTGTAGAGAATTCTCATTACAGATCAATTTAAAAAAGCAAAAAAAGGTGCAATGCCATAATACAACCAAATCATTTAACTAAAGTTTTAACATCCGGTTTGAGTTTTCTACCGTAAACCAACTGAACAAACAAAAAAGCTCATCATTTCCATTTTGACCAGCAAAGTAAATGAATGGCATGCTTCGGCTTTCAACGGTATTCAACCTGCAAAACCGTCAAACCATCATACCAACATGCAAACTAGATGACAAATAGAGCAATTTTGTTTGGTTTGCATTAATTCATAAAACTAAAAACTGTGCCATAAGCATTTAGTTTGGTCTATCATTGAGTTTCAAAAGAGTGATGTCTTGTGGGCGAAATGTAATGGTTTCTGCAGAAAACTTCCTAAATTGGTCTAATTACGTTAATTGCAATTTGCTGCTATAGTCAAAGCTCAAGCGACAAGAGAGCCTTTTACGAGAACGACCCGAACACACGAAGCTATGCACGAAGCGCGCGCATACGCGTTATTTAAGCAAGTGCCAATTTTTAATGATTGCACTTTCATTCATTATACGAGATGAGTTTTAATGAAGAAATTCTTCCACGAAAGAAAAAGCGATGAGATAAGGAAATTAACGCCTACTACGTCATTATGTCATTTTCCAAGCCGGATATTCATGGCATTCCGATTAAATTTCGGTGAATAAACATAAAAATTAGTCCAAGGGTTCAAAATGTCACTGTACAATTTCAACTGTACGAATTACGATCTTTGCTTCCCCTACGCAAAGCATTTAATGAATTTCGTTTAACAGCTTTCGTTCGCTTCCCTTGTATTTTGCGCCCAACGCATTCAGAATGAATGTTTGCATTGGATAGAGCATTTAAACAAATAAAGTTTATTGCATCTATTAAAAAAATACTTTAGCTAACTCTGACGACACAATGAAATCCGGTAATTTATTGCCGATGACGTTATTTTCTTGTTTATGGTCGACATCTTTAGCGACACTGGCAGAGTCAATTGAATTTTCAACGTATGACTTCAAAAATGAAGACATTACGAAAAAAAAAATCGTCAATTAAATTTAATACTGACATTTTATAATACATATTTTGCTGGTTAAACTGGAACTTAAGAGTAATGTTCAGTGGTTGTATTCATTGTGCACGGTGCAAGCGCCCATGTAATCAGACAAAATACGAAATTATGTGGTTAGTTGCATTGCTCCGTTTTCGCCATATTTTGCGAATTTCGGTATCATCACCGAACGCGGTGGATGTTGAAGAATAAATCCTTTTTGTATTTGTTGGAAAATTTATTAACTTCGAATGACGACCACAGTTGATGTTGCTGGTGGAGAGCTGCCAAAATGATGGATAATGCATCTAAATTGCAGCACACCAAATTTAGCAGTAAATTTTCACCACTAAACTAACTTCAAGTAACCCGCTGGCCGGTAAATCAAGTGGTCCATTTTTGGTTTTCAGTCTTTCGGTAAATATAATCTCTCCATCACTTTGATTCATTGAACGTCGACCATTGATTTTTCATTCGCAATGTTTGGTCGATTTCTGTTTAAAATATGAGAAATAAATCTACGAAGTTTTCATCGCTTAAATTCATTTCCGTCTGCTCAAAATACACTGACATTCATTGTGTCAAAGAGCCAATTTCATAAATATTTCGATTTTGCTTTCAATTCATTGCGTAATTTTTCGTGATTTCGTTTACTTTGAACGCCACAGAAGCCAAATACAACCTATTGTGCGTTCGATTGATTTTTTTTTCGTGGTGAATAATCTTTTTTTTTTGAAGCCTGCCCGAACATATGTTTCTGACACAGGGAAAAAAATTCTACGTTAAGAGGATAAGATGAGCTGATTACGAACACATTTCTCCATTGAGCTATTACCGTGATTTACGACAATCGATCGATTCGCGCGCGCAAAAAAAAACTTTATGTGCTGCGGATGACGAACCGACGAACAACCGAAATGATTGTGATAAATTGAAAATAAAAATTGCATGTGTTTGAAGAGCTCAGCCGAAGTAACGGCAGATTTTCATGATATACACTCGGTTTGGTTTTCTTTTGGGCTAGATCATGGATTATATTTCGCAGCAGATCGAATGGAAAAATGTACTTAGTCTTACTTTAACGACAAGCGAACGACTTTCGCCACTATTTTAGGTTTGTGTGTGCGCTTACACGTTCGCACACATTGAGAGAGAAAGAGAGAGAGCGAGACGGAGAAAATCATCCACGAACGTTGAGGCTCACTGCGGGAATGCGCTTCGTATTCACCACACAAAATCTGTTGACTGCTCAAAAGATAGAATAAGAATCAAATCGAAGAAGAAAATCGCTATGGATTTAGTTTCACAGTGTATTTTCTGTGGTATTTCTGTGCAAATTTGGTAAACAACCACAATTTGCCTCACTCGAAAATGCTCGATTGGTAAATCGCAACGTCTTTTTGGCCAAAAAATCGTACACACAATCTATGCACACAACGAAATCATCGGTTACCATGTCAAAAGCGAGATGTTGACTGTAACGTGGCGCTTTTTTTTGCTTTGGTATTGGTGTTTTGCTTGCTGTTGTGGCTTCATCGAAAATGCTATTATGATAATCATACCATTCCAGATAAAAGTTTACATCAATCAGCATAATAATGATAAATTTTGAGATTCGGAACCGTTTTTTTCTGCTTTCTTCGCTCTCTTCGACTCTTGCTTCGAATTTTTCTCTTTCCTTTTCAGCGCCTCTTCATCATTCCAATTTTTTGTTGTTGTTGTTGTTATTGTGTTGTTTTTGTTGCCGGATATTATTTGGTTATGCAATGCCTTGTGTACGTAGAATGCGCTCGGAATTGAATATTACGTTGAATGTGAACATCAGTTTTAAGTTGTTCGTAAATATTTGGCTTGTTGTGATGCGAATGGGATGAGGCATGAAGCATGCCGCATTCAACTTGAAAATATATGTCTTGTGGTGTGTGTGTGTTGGCTTTCATTTTCCTGCTAGCTTCATTCCAGTCGCTCTGCATGCGCGTGTACATTGTACATTCTGATCACTTTGGTCTTTGTTCAACATTTACGAGGCAAAATTTGCCTAATACACTAACTGGTGAATAAATGGCCAAAATGAATACTCCATGTGACTGCGGATACTTGGAATGTTCGTCTCATCGCTCAACAAATTTTTTAACATTGTCTTGCATCATAAAAACCATAAGTAAATTTGAGCCTTAGATTTACGTTTTAGTTGTATGGAGAGATACATTAAAATGTTTTATTAATAATGTTCTATGCGGTACGTGTGATTTGATGGCATGGGCTTTCAAATTGAATACACAAATTTTGGTTAGATACTCAGCCATGTACTCAGTCATTCTTTTAGAATTCCGAAATACAGCGATGACTTCTCGAATTCATTCTCTCTCTATCTCCCTCCCTCTCTCTCTCACACTCTCTCTTTCTCTTTTTCTGTCTATGCTCACCGTTTCCGTCTTTCGTTTAGCTTTTCTCAGCTAGTTTCAACATTTTGGCAGATTTAAAACTTTTGCTCACAGACGTACACAGGCATCACGTTTGGCAAGATTTATCAAGGCAATACGAAAATGATACGGCCGCCCCGCTCTTTTGGTTGCTTAAATAGATTTTCGCAGTCGCACACAGCGCCAAGTAATTTAATTTACATAAAACAAACTTTTTTTTTCATTCACTGAAGAATAACTTTTCGCCAAAAATTCGACCGGGGAATAATAATTACCATTTGGTTGTGATGTGGCCAATTGATATCGCAATGGTGAACGTGAAACGTCTCTCATTGCCAAAAAGTGGCCAACATTTTCGAGCATTTCTTCAATTTTCGTTCAAATTACAGACAATTTATTTGCAAGCATTACAATATCCGTTGTTCGTAAAATGTGTCACCGCGCCGGATAAGGCTCGGTACCATTCACACACACAGTGAAATACTCATTTAAGACACTCTCTCTCTCTCTTTCTGGTGGGGGAATTTGTCCAGGTGATTGACTTACACAAAATACCTTGGTGTCCATATAATTTGTACAAGAATTACCAAATTTAAGTCACAGAATCTCCGACCAAAAGAAAGTCGCGAGGAAAGCTCATGCACACGATTGAACTTACTTAAAGTATATTGTATTTCAACCATAGTCACACAAATTTCCACGCCATTCTATTTTTAATGGGAGATTCAGACTTTACACTACGGAATTATTCTCGTAAACCAGCCACATGGGTTGTTTACAATTGGTCTCGACATTTATGTTCATTACACATTTCCAAACTAATCCTATTAAACTGTCAATTTTGGAAGTGAGTGGGAGACGAGCATAGCACGACATTTTTTTTTGCTTTGTTTGCACTTAGGAGATTCCGAAAAGTTTAATCATATTGAATTAATAGTAGGATTTTCAATATTTCTTTGAGCGAATCATTTAGGTTTGCCATATTTAAGCTGTGTGAAACATTCAAGATGGTTAATAAAAGTTGATTAAAGAACATTTTCTGTTTTTTTTTGCAGTTTTATTATTAATTTGGTGTCATATTTTTTGAGCATATCAAAAGGATCCTATCTCTCTTCATGCGGTGCATTAAAACACAAAAATATTTTTAATTAATCAAATTGATGATTAAATAGGGGAGTTTGATGTAAATTGATATGAGTGTTGTGTCAAAAAGCCCCCCCCAAACAATTTTTCTCCAAATATCACATCAGGGATTTACTTGATAGATTTAAATGAAACTCAACGAAGTACGATGTAAACGGAAAAAAACTGATGTACTTAAGACCAATTAAAAGTTTGAATTAAATTTATGAATAGACATTTTGTGCAATTTAATGTGTGCTTCATTCTTGAATATTTTATTCGAAAAGAAGTTGCAATAACAAAAAAGAAGCGTAGAATAATGTAGCAGTTTAAGATTCAATAATGTTATATTAAAAGGTGGAACAGTGTCGGTTGAATACATGAGGCCATGTAAGAAGGGTGGATTTATTCAGATTTTTGGGATCACACGAATTCATTTTGCTCGAATGTGTGTCAGCCGCATAACACATATGTACAATTGAACAGTTATACAAATATACATTGTACAACATACATTGAACATACACATGACACGTCAAGTTGCCTAAATTCACATTCAATTTACGCGTCGCGAATATCTATAGATATATATTATACGTTAAAAGAACATTAGAAACTGACAACACTCGTACAAAGTCATAGATTTTCTGGATGGTGGAAATCAGGAATCACAAAATGAAATGGAATTGAGTGTGCAAAGTGAATCGGAATGGGTTTGTGTAGCATGAACCGTGCACATTCTGGGCTCACTTGAACATTGCTGTACGGCGTTCACTATGGTGTACGCGATCACATCATATAAGATTCGGCATCCGTATTTTAAATCACGAAAACGAAAGAGAGATTATTTGCCATGTAGAATGCTTGGGTATTAGATTGGATGATGATACCTTAAATTATAGCTGTGCAGTGTGTGTGTGTGTGTGTGCGTGGTTGTATCAAGAGTGAATGTGTGCAACATTCGTCGGGTGAATTGATCTAAGCCCGTGCTCTTTCAATCACGTTTCGAAATCAACTGTATAATGTGTGAACAGTTTACATACAAAATTGCGTACAAAGGATGCTACGAGGCCGCAAATAGGCGTATAATGTGTATATAAACGCATCAACATATTCGGTGTCTCAGCATGCACGAAAGTAGATAGAGAGTCGTTACAGTCAAAAATGTCAAATGAAAAGCGGACAAATATTTACATATTATACTTGATATTTTTGGTAGCAGTTCATGGTTCTTGCATCATGTCGATTGAACAGACACACACACACACACACCGGGACACATCAAACCGCTGTGCAGGAAGATGCGGAAAAAAGTAAGATATCCGACATCATCATTATCTACTTTACTTCATTCGGCTGTGTTCTGCTGTTCTGCTGTTCTGTTGTGCGCTGTTCCGAGTTGCTCTTATCATTACGCGAATTGTGTAACAGCAGAATGGTGCCTCGGTGTATTTCTCTCTTCCATTTCAGCTACAGATCCAGCTTATTTCCAGTGTCATGCAGCACAAGCCCAACATTTCATTGTATTTTGCACTGTCAATGTTCCCACACTAATGGAGTCTCTCTCATTCTTATTCCGCCCAACCCCCCGCGCGTCATACACCAACTGAGCACACGCGTCGCAACCAAATTCATTTAGTACTACTTTAAATTACGCTTTTGTTAGATCATTATGTCAAACACTTTATTCTACATGCTTTTGCAATATCACCAGAATTAGAATGTCGACAGCGCAATGGCAAAATGCACAGAACCACCATTACAGAACCAGCACCAGTTTTAACACACAAAAATCTTCTGTTTATACCATCGAACCGGAGCCTGCACAACAAACATACCGAAAACACCACACGTTTTATGTTGAAAATGCTAAATATCAAACCGCCAACAAAACAACAAATTAAATGGATTTTTTTTTTGTATACCAAGGGAAACTTACTCAGGCGTCAGTACATCAGCATCGTTCTTTCAAGGCTATTTCAACTGGAGCGAAGTTAACGCTCTTTCATCCCCACTTGTTCTCTGCATAATATTCCAATCATTTTTGTCTCCCGTTTTTTTCCCATTTACTCTTCTTCAAAATTCAACTTAAATGGCACACGCAATTAAATTTTATTCCCTAAGAATCAAAATGATTATCTAGCAAAGCAAGAACGATTGCTTGTATTTGGAAATGAATGTGAATGTGAATGTAAATGTGAATATGAATATGAACGAAAACAAACAAAATGAAATCAGTTTTGTGTCCAACATTTTGAGCTATTGTTGTGTCATAAGTCCGAGAAGGGAATTGCCCAAATCAAACCAGATGATTATTTTTAATAGGCCAATTTAATTGCTCTCTTTGAAACACAACAACACACTGCCATTCTCGATTTCCGTTGACCTATTCACCGTGTGTTCGACATGATTATTTCAAATCGACTGAAATGAGTCTTGTTTTTTGTGAGTTTATTGTGAACCATTTGAAACTAATAGTGAATAGAGTACTAATACTGAGAACTCAGTGTGTTATAGCCTCAAACAAATTACACAGTTCAACGCTTTTGCATAACAAGGTTGCGTAAAAAATGGTTTTCGGTTTTCGAACACACACAAATACACTTTGAAACTTGTAATAATAATTAGTGTTGAATGCCAAAAACTTGTTTAAATGTTGAAGTTTATTTTGTGATGTTTCGAGGGTTTTTTTTTAACTTGAAATTTCTCAGGTGCGAAACTCAGGAGTGAACGGGAACGCAATCATAGCCTCATTACATTTCAGTTTTCCATTAATCAGCGTCGAACACCAAAACCAGAACAATTTTGTTCCGGTTAAATATTCGGGAGAACGAAATGTTTTTTTTTTACTAATGAATCATTTGATTCTTTCCATACCAGAATTCGACGCCATCATGAGCTCTTAAAATGAACTCAAAGTGAGAATACATTATAGTTTTATGGTATAAAGTGCAAAATCTCAAATGATACAACAAAGCAGCAAACGCTCAGACAAAGTTCACAGTTCAGAAAAACGCGATGTCTGACTTTCTTGTGAAATTGAATTAAAAATTAAAAGTGTCTGGTGAAAATTGTGTCATAAAATTGAAGATACTTGAAACTGAATAACGTGTAAAACTCAAATCGAAAACATATATAGATTATGGCTTGTAATTTGAACAAGTACTTACGTGCGTACAATGGCATCAATCTTCCTGGATTTACTACTAAAAATTGCTCATTTGTGAAAAATTCACTCGATTGATTTCTGGTTTTAACTATTTTCACTCTGGCTGTTCTTTCGCTCCCACTTTTCGCTAATAAAAAAACGAATTTGCGCATTTCCCGGCAAACACAGATCACATCGATTTCTGCGGTGCGAGGAAAAAGCGACACCGGAAACCAGTAAAACCAAAAGCAGATGACAAGCAAAATGACAAAATCATTGTAATAAAGTGCGCTAGCTCTTTGTATATAACACACACGAACTGAATCAATGCGGGCATCTAGTTCATAAAAAAGTCAATCAATTGATGTGTGGGTTATTCCCGAAAAGTGTTTAGATCGTCCCCGGTTTGAAGTGTTTTCGAGAAACAGGCATGTGTAATGTGTATGTCTATATGTGTGTCGCTGTGTGTGTGCGTGATTTTCTGCCGAAAAAGGGTGCCGGTTCCACTGATGAAAAGTGGTCGTCCAAGCAATTTTCAATGGTGTAGCGAAAACGTCAAAACCAGAGATCCGAACATTGGCCAAACTGATTGATTCTTGCGTATGACAACAAACGTTTCCATTCGCTCACACCTGAATTATGTCGACAAGATGATTGAGCGGGTATTTGAAGTCAAAATCTTCGCATCAGCGGCATCGAGTCTCATGCGTTTTTTTTTTGGTCATGGCTCAACCGCCAAATAGGAAATAAAAAATAGCATGGAAAATTCAAGCAGCAAAAAAAATTGTCCTAAAAAAAACTGCTGGGTGATTGTCAGCTTTGTGGGGGAACATAGCTCTGGACAAAAAGACCCCATGAAAAGGATGAGTGAAAAAAGCTGTAAAGCTACATTAAGATGTCAACTTGCAATAACACTTCACATCGGATGAGTGATTGAGTGCCATTAGTTTGAATTTGCACCCCGACAAATTCCACAAATGATGGACTTTTGATCTAATATTTCCCAGTGCGAATTACTCGTCTGCGCGCCACTGCATCATTTTTAATGTCATTGAAAAGAGAGCTGTTTTTCTTCTTAACTTTTGTGGCACAGACACAAGATATTCAGGCCAAGTGCATATAGATTTCATGTCGAAATTGTCATCATCACAAATTCGGTGCGGGTCAATCATATTATCACGTTCATGCTGTGTATCGAACAATGATTGAATTAAATGTTGTCAAAATACTGAAATAAAAGCTCACACTTTACTGATACACTTTGTCAAATGTCGGATAATTCTTGGTCGATTCCAAGAAGCCAAAAATTATTTTTGTTTGAGTGCCGTGATTCGATTGAATGAAAACCAGTTCTGATGTTTCATTTTTGAAAATCGTTTATTTATGTCTCTGGGGTCGTTTACGTGGCATTCGTCTAGACTGTTTCGGTTTCAAAAGCCCATTTTGAATGCAGAAAGCATTTTAGTTTTCCACTCGTGTGCTTCGATTTCAATAGAAAAACCAACATTGTGCCCTTTTTGTTAAATTGAACACCAACCTCTCCACCCAAGTTCATTTCACAAAACGCGCACCATATCAGTATCGAATAAATGCACTTTATCATTTGATTTTGTGGTTATCACGCCGAATTACATGCTCATCCGATTATTACACTTGTTTAGCGATCGAACTATATATGGCATTGGATGTGAATGATATTGCCTAAAAATGTTGCATATACGGTTGATTGGCTTATTTACGCTATTGAAGAAAAGGAGAAGGGTTTATTTTGAAATTGCTTCCATTTCAAAAAAAAAACTCGAAACAGGCGAATGAATTGCAAAATTATTACGCTCGACTAAACGGATTTTCGTGCTGAAATCGAAAAAAAAACGTTCGGAAAAAAAGGTGTAACAATGGAGTTGAGATTCCGTTGCAAACGTTTCGAAAATTGCTTATCAGATTTTCTTGTACGACTTTTTTTGTGTATGCTTTGTTGTTATAAATTATAATTTACTTTGTCAATTTAAAGAAAGGGGTTTCTTTTGCTTAAAAATTCGTTACAAAAAAAATTGTCTCGTTTCTATAAAGCGTTTTGAATGGCAAAAAATGACAACAATAACAAGCATAATAAACTATTTGTTTTCATTTCGTTGTTGCTCTCAGTCCATCTCTTGCATGCGCACGCCCACATTGCTTCTCTCACTGATGAAACATTTTTTTCTCTCTGTGTGTTTGTGCCGTTAGTTTACGTTCGCTTGGATTTTTGCTGTTTTTTGGCTCCTTTTTCATCTCACAATTGCATTTGATATCATATTTATTGCCTTTGTAAATGTTGTGCAAGCGTTAGAAGAAGCGAATTTGTCTGATTACATAGTGCAAAGATTGCCTTGATGGTGTCAACAATTTTCGAGTTGCTCAAACGAATTTCGAGCAGCTCTTTTCAACGCTTGCAATGCGTTCGCCACATTGACTTGTCTCGCTTTCTTTTAGTTTTCATCATTATCATAATCATTTTTGTGACATCTTTTTTTATCACACGCAAATTTGTCACACTCTCATGATGCCAAACAAGAGCACCGAAACCAACAAGAACATGTGGATTTATTTGGCGAACAAGTCAAGAGAACAAGATATGAAGATAAGAACCAAATCAACGCATTTTCCGTTTTTCTAAATGAAAAAAGAAGAAAAAGAAAATACACACGCGGAATTAGCCGTCCCGGGCGTATTGCACACGTGATGGAAACGAAAAGAGAGCGCTTTTCAAATGAAATTTTGTGTTAACATAGAAATGAGTACAGATTTCATGGTGCATAAACTTAGTTGCCGACGATTCGTTCATCTTTTCTCATCTTTTTTTTTCTCTCGGTGTCTTCCTGTTTGTTCGTTTTTCTTGTGCTTTGTTAAAGTCATCAACATCGTTGTCGTCATTTTGATCATGTTCAAAAATTGTACTAAAAATAAAGTTTTGAATTTTGTTGAAGCAGCGATAGAAAGAGATAGAAATACAGGGTAAACCAAGTCAAAGTAAATGCATAAGAGTGAACAGGCGATAGGTAAACGATGTTAATGTTGAAGCTGTTTTATATTGAGGAGATGCTCAAACCAACGTATGAAATGCACGCTTTTCACCCAACAAGCCAATTTATTTTCATGAATTTTTGTTCTCCATCTTCATTTTTTTTTTCTGCTGTTCCCATCCCATCTAACATGTAGCAAAGACACGGAGCTCTCGTAAGTTCTGACATTTTCATTAAATATACATGACTCATACCTCTTTCGCTTTGCATTGTATATACATTTCTGTCAACGGGAAAAGTGCTTCAACCAAATGATAAATTTGCAGCTGAAAATTTGCTAGCAAAATATTTTCTCTTGCACTTGTCGTTCTATTTCACGACGTTCGATGCCATTGCATGGTTCATCTTTGAGTTTATTTGCACTGCACTAGGCAAACATAATTTTTTATGAGTCGTTTTTTTTCGTTTTCTTTTTCTTCTTCTCCTTTTCTTTTTTTTTCGTTCAGTCGGTCTTTGAAACAAGCGCCATTCGCAATCGTTTCATTGCATTGCCATTAGATAGACACACCTGTGGTTATTCAATTTCAGCATTCATTGAGCCATTTTGCTTAGCATTTGGACTTTTTAGCACTTTGCGAAACTTATCTATTGATACATCGTGAAGTTTTTTGCAATTGCCAATTTTTCTTCTGTACCAAAAAAAAAAATAGAAAAAAAAAACAGAACAAAACATTCTTCTCAAAGAAAGATAATGGTGATAATGGATATTTTTATGGTGCTGGTGTTCATTCCATTTTGAGCTGCTAATTAGTGTTTTAATTAAATCAAGCATGGTGATGGTAGTAACTTTACAAAAGCGTCGGGTTAGATTTATCGATAGATAATACTATTTTTAATGTATTATCGCTGTAACGATTTAGATTAAGTGAAACTTTGTTCTGTATCTATATTTTTCATGTTGGTGTTGTTGTTTCCATTCAGGAATTCACTCCGGAGTGTCTGAAGGTAGTTGGTAGTTACCAATTACTGTGTTGGTACTGGTAATGACTACATAATGTACGCCGCTGGTTGTTATTCTTAATATGCGATTATAATCTAAATTCACATTGTTATTGTTTCAGAATTCTGATTACATACTGAACTCAAATCAGACAATTATATTTTCGATGTTATGTGGATTTAAAAGGAGAAAAAACAAAAGCACAAGCAGAGTATATTGTTATATTTCTTTTCTATTTACTGTGTGAATTCATTGTGCACAGTGAATTACTTGCGATGAAGTAGGATAGTGTAATTGTTGGGTAAATATTTTGTTAAATGTTCAGGAACGCGATGGTCACGTTCTATAGCCGCATAAATTACTTATTGCATTACGTGTGGCGCTCACCTGATTCAACGCTATTGAGTGTCCAGTACTTCAAAAAGTGAGCATCGTTTACTGAACGTGAATGTTTTCATCTTTTGAATTGTTCTCGGAATTGTTGCATTGCACCATGAGATGCAATCAAACCAATTCAGAAAAAAAAAACATCCAACATAGCAGTTGTCGTGATCGTATTGGCCAACTCATTCAGTACATTGTGTAAAACAGTTGAAAATACACTATAATTATGAGATTCAAAACGTCAAAAAACTTTATTTAAGTTTCGTTGAGTTGTATTTTTCCGTGAAATTACACCTGAAATTTAGGTCAATTTTTGTTTAACTTATACAATTCGGCGAAATAAAAAAAAAAGTTCGTCTAGCATTTTACGCACTTTGTTGCTCATTTCAATATGAATCACATTGACGATGGAAAATACAGTCGACACTTGTTTAATGGTAATTTTGATGTCGAGAAAACTTTTGGAAAATGAAATCGTATTCAGCGTAATACTATTCACAGCATGGAAAAAGACTTTGTCTTCAATTTTTCCTGTTTGAAAATGTACAGAAAATGTAAACAAATTAATATATTTTTGATGACGAAAATAATCCATGTATATTAAAAACTTTGTACGCTGTTGGGCTGACAGAGCAACAAAAAAAAAACTAATAATTACAGAATGTAACCATTGAAACCACAAACACTCACATAAACATTTTGTTGGTCGGAATACCGCGATGTATTGGAACGCATATAATTTGTTTATGGAAATGAATATGCAAAAACTTGATTTCACATCAAACCTATCCCAATGAGCACAACGTTACGCATTTTTTTTTCTCACAAGAAGTGAGTTGATTCACAGGATCGCGTGGGGATCACAGAAAAACTGTTCACGGAATGCAAGTAATATGGGATTTTGATGCAGATTTTTTCCGTACAAGAATACATTTCTTCTTTCTACTTGGTGCTGACACCTCGTGGGAAATTTGGTGAATGCAATCGGAATAAATTGCGTGAAATTATGAAGGATAATAATGAACATCCATTTGATGAGGGAATATTTATATGATTACGTGCTGTTTAGGAGCATGAAAGACAATTTTAATTCCCATATATTAAATATTGAATAAACGCCAACGCAAAAACTAATCTCGCTACATTTTCAACAGTCGTAATATCAAACCCACCAAATATATAAATGATATATTGGTTTGCGAACGGACAGTTGTTGAAGTAATGACAACTGTCAGAGACAATGGTTTGCATTAAAATGATATTTATGTTGAAATTTATGACCATTGATGAACAAATAAACAAAATGAGAAAATTTGCCCGAAATGAGAAAATTTTCGTATTTAGTTTATTAATGTAAATACATCGAGACGAGAGCCAAAGGCGTAGGCAGGATTTCGATCAGGGAGGGGGGGGACGAGACAAATGTTCAATTGCAAAATGAGGACGATTCTCAAAACGAGAATACTAGACATTTTTTTGAAATAAATTTAATATTTCGTTTAAAAAATTATGTTAGCTCATGTTATGAATCTAATTCGAATTTTTCCAGAACTTCCTCCTCTAGCTTATTCTTATTCTCTTTGACCAGTTTAGAGATGAATACTAAGCAAGCAATTCACAAAACGAAAACATTTGAGCTGTTTTAGGATCAGGGGGCATTCGCTCCCCTCTGCTTGTTTCTGCCCACGCCCTTGACGAGACCATCAAATGACATCATGGTAAAAAACATATAAATACTTTAATTAATTTTATCTTTAGAGCTCTGAATAAACACAGAAATGCCAGCAATCTGATGTACGTTTGTCGCAATATTCATTTATATTTTGGAGTATAAATTTTCGTTCATACATTAAAACTAATTCGGGATTCGGGGACATCGAGCGGCAATCAGTGTGTTTCGATATTGATTCTTATTTGTCAGCTTATGGACGCCGCCATATTGCACGAAGTACTTGTAAGATTCCAACCATACAAAGGAGACAAAAGATATTTGATTGCCATTTAACGCACTCATAAACAGATATTTTTTCAATATCATGCCAATCGAAATGAGCTGAAAAAAAAGAAGTATAGAATCTGCATCAAAATAGAAGGGAGCCCCCGTTGTTCGTGGATTAACGTGCATTTGGTTCGGATTGCATCAAAAAAGCATTTCCCATTCATATCAGTCAAAATGTGAATACTTTTTGTGGGAATTTGTTCGGCTAACAATGTTAGCACTCACGTTCATTTGAGTTGCCCTGAAAAGTTTGCTTCGAAATTCGGTGCTAAGTATCGGTGCACATCGTTATGCTGATAAAATGTCGTCCTGAAAATGATACCATTCCATAATCGGAGCAAGGCCGGTGGCAATCAGTTCAACTGGTAACTACACATCAAACTGATGATTGTTGTTATTATAACAGAACCGAAATTACTTCAATTAAAGTAGTAATTTTAAAACCACCTCAGTTCGGCACTCCATAAGTTTTTATTGGCAATGGCACGGCATTGCTGTTGGGCTATACCATTAGACATAGGCAAACTGGTTTGCATTCATTTTTTTTTTGCTTTCAACTTTGTTCTCTTTCTCTCCTTCTATTGATTTTCCAGTTCGATAACCAAACGAAATAGAGCTCACGATTTTATTGATATTGTGGTATACTGTTCACCAATTTCCACATTGCTAAACTCAATGAAAACGGTGAGCTATTTTCTCTTTTTTGTTGTTGTCGCTCAGAAACCGTTCAAACTCAACTGGTAGCTAATAATAATTAGAACTTTTTTTCCCCCAGTATAAATTGAAATTAGAATTTCTGCGAATTGTAATTACATATTGTTTTCATAGTCGAATGGATACGAAAACAATTCGACAGAAACTGGATGCAAAAGAGAAAACAGAAAAACAATTAATTTGATATCCATGTGTGCAATTGTTGTTGTTATTGTTATTGCTGCGGTGGACGTGGTGCTCATTTCGATTTAAAGAAAAAGAAAAACGTTTATGTGCATACAATTTAAACCATCAGTTAAATTCACTTTCAATGCCAGTTCGTTTGGTTGCACCGATTCTACTTGATGAACTCTGAACTGAATATTTATAGATGATGAAAATTCGAAATTCCCTTCATTTCCATGAAAATCAACGTACAAACAATTAAATTCAACCAAATATATTTTTATTTGCTTTACCGAAAAAGCAAATATTTGGCTTGTATTTCATTTCAAACTGACCATTGCTTATTCATTCAATGTACTCGACTCAATATAGTTATTGCTATTATGAAGAGCAAAGCTCATTTATATTGAACAATTTCTCGAAATGGACCAACAGAAACAAAAATCAAAGATTTCTCGGAAATATTTTGAATCGAACCATTTTATTTTCCAAATGAAGTAACCGCCAGGGGCTGTGACACATCATTCATTTCATAATAATATTGAACACATTCATCGCAAAAAAAATGGTGAGAGGCGCATTTATTCCAAATTAATGCGCCAAATTTGGGACTTACCACATTGAACGATTCCATTTTACTCATTGGCGTTGCTGTGCACTGGTTGCACATAAGGAAAAAACATTGTTTCAATAGGACATCAGTGCGGGTAAAAATGAAGTCAACACAAATACTTGATGAATAATATAAGAACAATTCCGGCTAGCATATTGCGATAAGTCACAAAACAGCCTGCCGTAAGATTATCATTGCACATGTATCGAACACAGTGTATTGTCCACGCAAACAGACGTTTTGTTAATGTACGCATCAGCCTGAATATTTTCGCTGAATTTAAATCATGCTCGTTACAATATCTTTACATCATTTTTGGGGCAAATTCAATTAATAAGTGCTATGTTGCTCTTAAACAGAGTTAAAACCATTGCGCCATTGCGCCATTAAAACAATAATTTCAATCCCACTGTGGGTTCATATAATGTCATTATAATTTAATTTTTAATCATTTTAAAATTGAACTGAATCAGAAACAAATAAATTGAATTACGTTTGTAATCCGTTCTTTTCCGCACCGTGTTTGTTTTAAGTAATTTCTATTGTTAATAGTTTATATTTATGAAATGACAATTGTAGCATTTGCGAATCCATTGTTCCAAAATTCAATGTTCGAAAATTGGTTGTTCGAAAATTGTCCATCGACAATTCGGTGTTCTAAAGTTCATTGTGACATTTTGGATATTTGGGACAATTGAAAAATTTGTGACATTTGTGACAGTTGGAATATTTAGGATATTTGGGACATTTGGGACAAAACCATATCCCACTAATTTTGGGTCAAGGAGTCCAAATATCACCACAAAAAATACGATTTACATGTATTTTATGTTTTAACCCGCGGTAGACTATGATGGCGTGGTCCAATTTGGTTCAAAATTTGATACGTCCAAGAAACTCACTTCCAACATACCCTGTGAAAATTTCATCGAAAAATCTTCAACACTCGATGAGATAATGTGTTAACAAATTTGCGTACGGCGACGGACGGGGAACGGACTAACATTTTCCCCCATTTTTTTGCTTGATTCGTGTTCTAGAGGGTTCAAAACGAATAGAAACAAGTTTTTGGAGATTTTTGATTTTTCACTATAAACCAATACTTTCCCCACTTCGTGCGGAAAAGTAAAAAAAACGAACAACACGAATGCATTTATAAACTACCAACCAAAAATATGTTTTCGTTTGATGTTAAACACGAAAGTATATTCGCTTCAAAATATGAGCCGATAAATGTATTAATCAGCTCTATTATCTGGCATCCGGTCGTTTTGTTCTGATTTCATTTTTTTTTTGTGTGTCGAGTGTCACAACTGTCCTTTTGTTTTCGTTATCACTCCGTCAGAAAGCGAATAAAAAAAAAAGAAAACGACAACGAGGGTACAGTTAAAAGCCACGATCGGCAAATATTTCGTTCGAAAAATGGCGTTGAAAATAAATCGCAAAAATGCGATCGAATTTTTTGTGTATCGTCACACACGATAATAAAATTGATGTCATTGTAAGTGAACCACTTACGACCAACCAACCATGTGCTTCATAATGACTGGAAATTCAATTGTAGCGGCACAATGCAAACGATAAATTTATTTTTAACAATCATTGGTATGCAATCGCAACTGATTTTAACGATTCGCTTGTCTGTCGATATAATGTAATTATATTCATTAATTAATTACTATTGTTTGTTGCCTGGGTTATTATTTTAAAATTTCGAACCGTTGCATTTTTCAGCTGAAAGAAATGGCATAAAGTTTACTGTAACACACTGAAAGCGACAGTAAAATTTCATGCGCATATCTCTGCCGGTATGAAAATATTACTTTGTGCACTGCATTTGGCACAATTGTTTTCTCTTTTTCTCTTAATCATGTTGTGAAAATGACCGAAAAAAAAGAATACAATTAAATTTAGTTGGAATTTAATTTCCTGTGCAACGTAATCGCATGTGATCATTATATATGTGCGTTTTGTGTGTGTGTGTTCAATGTTCATGCATGTGTTTGAAGTTGTTGTGTTGCCAAATTCCGAGCATAAATTGAAAGATAAATCGCATTGCAATTATTTCACTTGGTCAACAATTTATTTATTTTGACTGGCATGGACTTTTAACTGTAAAATATGATGTTGAATACTTGTAATCTGTGTATGATGTATCATAAAATGCACGGTATTCCAAACATTGTACGGTCCATGGACTATAGTTGACGAGACTCTAAATGCATCTATAAAATGCAAAAATGAGTCCGTTGCTTTCGATTTCACTTGTCGTTTACATGTTTGCCATGTGCCATCTCACTTCATCTCACGCATGTTTCCGAATGCAAAATCACATTTTGTATGTGTATGGTCGAAACAATTGAGCAAATATCTCGCAAAACAATCATCACTCGTTTAGATCAAATGACCAGTGGAATGGCTGTGATGTTGTAGAGTGTATCAAACTTTCATGTACTGTGGTAATAAAATAACTCAAAAGTATTTTATGTTTCCATACCAACCCTGCCCTCCATCTCCCTCACTCGGCCATCTCTCTCTCTCTCTCTCTCCCTATCTCTCACCCTGGCTTTCACTCGATCGCACTGACATGATGTGTCCATGTGCAATGTGCATGGTGTCGATTATATGGCGAAAATGTGCAGTTCATAAATCACAAGAATGTTGAAATTTTGTGGCAAGCATCGACAAAACAATGGTATTACAAAACATAAACATGCGGTTTGTGTATATTCTCGCCCGAAACACAAAACTCACGATGCATTCGATGCATTTGCTGCTGCATATGAAATGTAATTTAAAAAAAAAAAAAATCCCAAAAACTCTTATCAGATGAAATGTTATAACGCGATGGACAACCAACAACGAAAAATGAACAAAACAAACGGGACGAGAATGAGAGTTTTCAGCTTGTTACATAATACATAATTCGAAACGAATGTCAGTTTTCATTTATCGGCGAGCATTCAGTTTTGGTGGCGATGATGATGACGACGACGACAAAAGAACTACCCCGAATAAAAGCAAATGTATAATACATAAAATATTTTTCGTGTTTTATGCAAATAACATTGAAATAACATGTATGCACAATGAGCGGCTATGATATAAATGTTTGCGGCTTTTTTCCGGAGGTTTTTTGAGATATGTGCCATTGTTTACGTTTTAATGTCAGTCGGATATGGATCTGCAATAATTAATCGATAATATAGTTGTAATGTAATCTGATCGAAAAATGAACAAATGGCCGACAGCAGCCTGTCAATTAAATAATGCATTCAATACTCTTTGCCATTCAATTTTTTTTTATTTTTGTCTGCTGTTGAAGTCAGACAGCAGAAATAAGTCAATGAAAAAGTAGAAGATTTCATTTGAACTACAATCAAATTTGACATGTTCAAATTGAAGCAAATTTTCGTTTTATTTTGATTCGGCTTATTTTGCATTTTTGCATCTGGTTTTTGGTTGTTATTTTTTTTTCTCATTTCCAATGAGCAATTTTTCCGGATGACATCAATTTTTGCTGTCAAAGATGCATATATGAAACAAAAACCACAAGTTTCCGCATAACAATTGGCCGATACAAGAAATGAAGGGGTTTTAATCTAATTTAGAATTCTTGTCAACCAAACTAAGCGCACTAGTTTGTTGTCGTGCAAAAGCTATGTCTCAATACGGTACAAATTGCGCAATATCATTCACATTCATGGAAAATCCTCTTTACAGAAGAAACACAATAGCATTGGAGATGGTGAACAAAACTATGCAAAACTGTCTCTCATTTCTTCTGCAAATTCTTCTGCGATGAAAATGAGAGCTATAGTAGAGAAACACACCAAAATATGCGTCATGCAAAACACATTTGGATTCATTTGTGGTCACATACACAACTGTTTTGTCCAGCAAATGCGATAAAGTAGTAAGTAAAAATGCGATACAAAACTATGCCACAAGATGAACACACACACACACAAAGGCTGACAAAACAAATTCTAGTCCACATCACCACATCACCATTAACATGGTTGAATCTGAATGCGAAATAGACATTTATATTTGCCATTTCGCCAGCTCTATCGCTTCAATATATTTTTTTTCTGGTTTCCTTTCTGTTGTTTCCTTTGGTCGTTTTTGCTTTGGTTTTCTTGTTTGTCATTACATCTCGTGTGTTCGTGTAAGTGGTCTTTAGATGTAGTTTTGTGTGACAGCAAAAAGCATATGACCAACTTAAAATACAAAACAATGGCTGGGTAATTGCTGTCGTATGTTCTTGTGTGATTCTTTCGATATTCTTAACCGTTGGACACGTTTTTCTGTTTTGCCTTCACATTTTGCCATTAACTGTGTTTGCTGCTAGTCCAAACATGCTCCCCCTTTTTTTTCATTTGCTTCGGTCAGTGTTGTCAAAGATAATCTTATCTCTGCAAAAGATAAAGATAAGATAAGATAAGATAGTATCTATTATCTTATCTAGATAGTTGCTATTTTACACCTTTTATCTCATCATCTCATCTAGATACTTGAAATTTGCTTGTTATCTATCGTCATTTTTAAGATATTTTCAAAGATAATGAAAACACACATTTTTGCAAAAAATATAAATTCATAAATTTTCAATTTTATTTATTACGAATTTTTAAAAAATTTCGTCAATTAAATTTTAATTTTATTATTTTAATTCTATTATTTTATTTTATTTTTTTTGCAATTTTCGTCGATTAACTTCCTATTATGTTTAATCATAAGTGTCTTTTCAAAATTGTCTGCGGAAAGGCGATTTCGGCGGGGAGTGAATATAATCAATGATTGACTGAATACTCTCTCAACGGGAGCCGATGATGAGAGGGTTGCATTATATTTAAAATACACAGCTCGGATATATTTATAATCGTTCAAAATATTGATATCTTTCCGTGGATCTTCTAAAAACTGAGTAACTTCTTTTTCAATCGTAGATTCAATTGATCTTCGACGGTTGATACTGGTTGAAGCGAATGAAATGATGAAGTCATCTTGATTTGAAATCTCAGTTTCGTTTATCTCTTCGATTGAATCGCCAGTTTCATTACATAATTGCTTGCACTCATTTACTAGGCAATGCTTTGCATAAATTTTATCTTCGTTGTTGGCTATGAAGCAGTCTTTAAAGCGAGGTAACGTAATAGCAGACAGAACGAAGTCTTTGTTCGCAACACTATACTCAAAATATTTGTCAAAACGGTTTCCGATTAATTTTAAAATCAAAGACTTGAAGTCTCTTATAATGTTATGCGATTCTTCTATTTGTGAAATACGGGTTTTCATTGACAGCAATACTGGCATTATATAGCCTTGACTGTTGTTGTATTCACCTTGCAATATGTCCAATGCAACTGCAATCGGTTCGAACACTTTCTCGTAGTTTATCATAATAACGAAATCTTTGTTTTTAAATTCCCTTAACTGCATCGCTGATGGTGAATTTATCTTTTGTTTTAAAGTTCGAACTAGCTCATTCAATTTATCTTTGATATTTGGCTTATTACATTGTTTTATAGAGTCTAGCTTTGAGTTCCACCTGGTTTCGCATGGGAACAGTAATATTGATCCAAGAATCTCTTTGCATATCACCTTAGCCCTGGGGCACACGCGCGTTATGGTCCACAACGAATGCAGTGCATTAAACGTACTGTTAAAAGCAGTTTTGGCCATACCATCCAGATTTTTTTCAAAGTCTTTTGCTAAAAGGTTCAATAGATGCGAGACACATCGTCGTTGTGGTGGCAACACAATTCGATTTGGCTCAGGCTGTACTTGGGTTTGTTCATTTTCATCAAAATAATCTAGATAATCAGCATCGGCACTTGAGTTATCGGCATATTTTGGTGTACTATCGAGCGTTAATACTTCGTTCACAAACTCGCTTCCATTTTCATCGACCATAAACAATGAAATATTGTCACTGTTTTCACCTGAGGTGGCACTTGTTAAACCCTCTAAACTTTCTTGATTATCTTCGAAATCATCTTCATTTGTCAAATCTATTTCTTCACCACTGGTGTCAAGTACCACAGCACCTATTTGATCGCCGTATTTTTTAAACATTTTACAAAATGCACTTCCACCGTCGGTAACAATGTTTGTAATTTGTGACTTATCGATGCCAAAGTCTTGGAAAATATCATCGAGCACCTTTGCCAGCACATCATATGTCTGCCTTTGTGTCATGTGCTTAAACGCTAGCAAGTAGGATTCACGTTCGAAATGCTCATTGATGTAATGCACAGTCACACCTAAATAACTCTGAGCATGTGATGTCCATACGTCCGCTGTAACGCAAATGTGCTTTTGTTTTTGCAAACGTTCTTTGAGCTCCATTTTAACTTGTTTATGTTTAACATCAAGTGTAGAAATAAATTTATGTCTAGACGGCATCACAAGTCTACGACCACTAACTTTTTCTAGAAGAGTACGCAATGATGGTTGTTGAATGACATTATACGATAGATTTCCATCAATCACAAAGTCGAGCAATAAATCAGCAATCTGAACAACAGAAAATGAGAACAATGTTCATCAAAAAATACCATGAATTATGACAAGGAAGTTCATTGAACACAAAGGCCACAAAAGTTATTTACGCACCACATTCGTTGACGTGCTTTGGAAAGCTTCAACTATAGCTGGCTGCCGGTCCGAAATCTTAGATTCAGATGAATTTCCCACTTTCTGAGTTTTCAAATACGCTTCCAACTCATCGAAGCGGGTTGCATGTTTCGATTTGTAATGAGTTCCGAAATTTCCAGTACTTTTGATATTGCCCTTTTTAATTTCATCACAAACGCAGCATTTTGCTTCGACATTTCCATCAATATTTTTCTCAATTGTGAAATATGTACCGTCCAATATTTTAGGAGGTTCTTTTTTTTGTTTTTTAGCTGGTGGTTCAGAATTTTGAGCACCTGGAAAATATAGAAAATACTCATTTTGATACACTAAAAATTACTTTGGCCAGTGTCACTGTTAACCAACCAGTGGCCCAGTGATCGATAATATTGTCAACATTTGACTCATTTTCCATGAACCAAGTTGTATATTATTCAAATACCTTCATTTTCCGAAGTGACCATATAATCGTTCAGTCTTTTTCCACCACGGGTCAACATTTTTATTTGATTACACCTGCTTAATTAAATTTTAATAATATTTAAAACTATGATAAGTAATTATTCATTCGACTTCAAAATGCTTAATCATTCAATTGTTGCTGCATTAGTGTTAAATAGTTTCGAAATAATTTCGAAATCGTTTCGAAATAGTTTCGAAATCGTTTCGAAATAGTTTCGAAATCGTTTCGAAATTCTGTGTGGTATGAAAAAATGTGACAGTCCAACTGTTTTGTGAAATATCGTCAGCAACAGATTGTCAAAGTTGAGTCATAACCCAATGTGAGATACCGATTCATTCTATTTAATGTAATTTCATTACATTTTTTCATCGTGAAATATTATTTGTTGAAAATGGAAAATAAAAAAAATTCAAAAAATTGGATGAGTTCTATGGAACAAATAAAAACAAGATAATTTTGCATCAAGCTCAAAAACCTATCAATGATGGAAATTGAAGATATTCAACAAAATTTACAAAAGGTAATAGTTTACTATGTGAATCAAATTTGATAAGAAAATAATTTGCGTTAAATTAACAGGATGAATATATCAGGTCAACGATGCGTATAACCAGATCTAAGGCCAATTCATTGGGTATAGATATCGAGGTTAAAAACCGTGATGCACTCTTTACTAAACGTCGAAGACAAACTAATAGAAATACGCCATATGCTGTTGGAGTCAAAAAAAAACGACTGTGGCAGCAGATTTGCTTTTAGCATCGAAATCACCACATGGTTGTTCATCACAAATTGTTGATCAGGCTACGCGTAACCAATTCGTCATTATCGTGGATTCCAAAAAATCGGACGAACGTGTAACCAGAGCCTCAAAAAGAAAGATAGAATTTGATGACAGAAAAGAAGCACCAAAAAAAAGAAAACTCAGTAAACAATCTGAAGCTCAATCGGACAAACCGCCCATCTCATTAGAAACACAATTGAGGAGCTCTGTAATGCAAAAAGCATCGGTTATGCCTAAAAAAAATGAATCCAATGGGATATTGACATCACAAAATGATTTTGAATCCGATGGATTGACATTGCATAAGGTTATTGAATCCGACGGATCATTGGCATCCAATTTTTCTGAAATGTCATTGACTAAATCCCCGAACGTGTCGAAAATGACAGCCGTAGCTCGAATCGATTTCAAAATTGATGAGGTGGTGTGGGCTAAAATCAAAGGCTACCCGCATTGGCCGGCTCGAATCAAATCATTTCCAACACCAAAAATGGCCATAGTCGTATGGTTCAACGATTATCGGACTACTAAATTATACAAAACCCAACTATCAAAATTTTTACCTAATTTCGATTCATGTGCGAAAAAATTCGAAATTTCAATTGGGCTCGAGGCGGCTGCCAAAGAGGCTTTGATCATCTACGGCAATATGTTAGCCAATTGATTTAAATAATATTGTACAAACATTTAAAAAAATTCAAATAAAATTTGCCAACTCTTTTTTATTGCTTCTTTGCCAAAAAAATTGTTCTATTATTCGATACCAAATTCATATTCATTTTTACCCTGTGTGTATTTACACTACTGTAGACTAGACATTATTTGACATTTTATGAAATGTCAAAATAAAAATGATGATTTGCTATTTCATACGTAAACTGCTTTGTGATTAGATGACCATTGACCAAAAACTGAACATTGTTTTGAAAAATTGTGAAAATTTGAAAAAAAAATGGACAACCAAGGTGCCGATAGCGCCAAACTTTTACTTCGAACACGTTGCAAACGTGTGATGGAAAAATTACGTGCAAAAATACGTGACCGCAGCGGATCATTGAGTCCAAAACAATTGGCTACACAAAGTCAAAAAAAAGGCGAAAGTATATTGGGTCCAGTGTCAGGGCGCACAAAATTACTCAACTACATTCGCGAAAATCGCATATCGGAAATGCAGGAAATGAACAAAAGTGGCAATAATGACAGCATTGCTGTAAAACAAAACGTAAAATCGTCTCGACACGTCAAATTTTCTGATCAACTTATTGTTAACCAACCAGTGGCTGCTGCTGAAAAACGGCTACCAAAAATGATCGGTTCTTTGTTGCGAAAGCGCGCAGAATTATCACCTTACTTGGCAACATGTGTTTTCGAAAGTTTGAATATGTAAGTTAAAACTCAAATTCAATTTCAATGTCAGTGTCTCTTTACAGTGTCTCTTTACAGTGATCGTGAAATTTTGGTTGGGATTAGTGCCATGAATTTGACAGCACCAACTCGTGTTCAGGTATATTAAATACACCAATGCATACATTTTACACAAAACACGATTTTCACATTTTTGACTCTCCTACCGTATTTTTCAATTATTATTCGGATAATTTATTTTTCAAAATAGGAAGTTTTGATTCCGAGTCTTCTTCAAGATCCGGCAATAAATATTTGGGCTATAACGAACCCAGGAAGTGGTAAAACAATTGCATACTCGATCGCAGTTTTGAGTCGTATAGATGTGTCCAAAGACTTTGTTCAAGCCGTATGCGTTGTAGCATCAACTGAAGTTGCTTATCAAACGTGTATTTTGATGGCAAAATTGGGCACGTATAAAAATGTCAAAATCGGCGTCGCCGCTAATAAGGATGGAGGTATTAATATATTATTAGCAATTCATTGGAATACATTCACTACATGAATAATAATATGGCATTCATTTTCAGTTTTCATGATGCGTCGCGACTGTCATATTTTGATTGGTACATACAAAGAAGTGGTTTCAATGGGTCTTTTGAGAATTTTCAATTCAAAACAGATTACGATGGCTGTATTTGATGATGCAGATATTGTAGCCACTTATAAGCTTTTGAAAGAACATTTTTTGAACCGACTCTCACCCGAATGTCAGAAAATCTTCTTGTCATCTGTTCAACAACAAACACCGATTGACAACGTAGTTGAGTTCAAGCTTCTTGTTGACAGTAACTTGCTTCCACCAAATATAAGCCATCATGTTCTCAAATGTGACGGAATCACCGAGAAGGAAAATGTGGTTGATCTGCTGTATGCCGAAGCACATCAAAATCATGCCAATGGAAAAATTGTTGTTTTTTTCAATGTAAATATTTTGTCACATTCCATGAACATTTGTAAGATTTTGAACGATTATGTAACTATTTCAGAAAAAAGACACGGCCCACGAAATGTGGATGAAGTATAAAGCCAAAGGATACTTGGTTTCTCTCCTCTGTTCAGTTTTATCGATTGAAGATCGCCTCGAGGAATTGAAGCGCTTTTGCGATGGCAGCACGATGGTTCTTTTTGCAACCGATTTTGCGTCCCGAAGTATCGACTTACCTAATAGCAGAATCGTGGTAAACTTTGACGTAGCGGTCGGTAAAAATCCGAATGAACCATGTTATAAGGTGTATCTTCAACGTATCAGTCGAGTAGGACGCCTTGGAAGACATGGAATGGCAATAAATTTGGTCCACTCACAGTCTCTCCGGCTTTGTCAAAACATTGCCAATTACTATGGCTTTACCATGAATAAATATCCATTTTTGATTCAATTTCGAAACGACGAATGAATTCTCGTAAATTTTCTTTGTTAATAAAGACCGTTTTTTGGTTTTTGCAGCAACCTTGAAGATTTTGCTAATAAATAATAATATTATCTCAAAATTTATCTAATTTTGTACTGAAAGATAAGATAATATCTTATCTTTTTAGAGTGAGATAAGATAATATCTTATCTTTTATCTAGATATTTTTTTATTTTTCATGACACTATCTTATCTTTATCTAGATAGATTTTTTTTAGTTTTCAACAACACTGTATGTGACTAATATTTGAAATGCGATTAAGACACGAAACAAAATTTAGATTATTTTAAGGGGCAGTTTACACCTCAGCGACAAAAACAAAAATTTCAAAATGAGTTTTTGGCTCACTGGTTGGTCTAATCAACTTGCAGTCAAGGAATGAAATATTCTTCTCGCCGAGATATACTTGGCTAGAAACCTTTGTGATACCCCAAAATGCTACGAAATATTTTGACAGTCTTTGTGCCTCGTGACTTTTGGTCACAAAACTCGGTGATGTATTTGTCCATTAGACAGAGACGACCAGTATCATTCGCTGTACGTGCCAATGGAAAACCTGTGAAAACACAAAGAAAAGTTTATAAAGCTACTAACTAAAGAAGTAAGAGAGAAAGAAAACCTGTAAAATATGATGACACGTGTAAAGAGAGAGAAAACAATATTCTATTGTGAAAATCAAAGAAAAATTTCAACAGAACATTCAGTCGAGAACACATGGATTGTTGAAACCAGGGATTACTATGGGCTGAAAATAGCAGCCTATCTGAGAATAGCAGCTGAAAATAGCTGATAACTTGAAATAGCAGATATTTTCCAAATAAAACAATGGATTCCATTGATATTCACACTGAATTTTTAAGATGCACTTACAATTGAGAGTACAATATTTGAATGCGTGTGCGTGAACATTGAAAATATAATATGCAGCAACGCCTCACAGATGTACTCCATAACAGATATTTTGTATCGCACGAGTACAGTGAAATTTGGATTTTCGTATTCGATAATGTAAATGTAAATTATAAGATTGCATATATTGGAGTGTTTGTCAAATATAAAGAACAGTGTTTCAACGTTATATCATTTTTGGACTGTCACTTCGTTCCTATGTAATTTGAAGTCTCGTTTCCATTGAGACTCAGTGACAGTCCAATGTGATAGTATGTTCTTTATATTTAAATATTTATTTGGAAACTCAAAAATTCACAAATTCATGTAATATTTGGAGGATATTCAAATATTCGTAGAAATATTTGCATATCATTTAATCAATATTTGAAAATTTGCGGTCTATTTGAAATATTTGTTCTTTGATTCTATTCAAATTAGACAATGAATACGAATGAGTGGCTGGAAATAGAAATGCGAATACGAGAACACTCGAGCAAAAGTGCAACATGAAAATTGTTTTTACTGAAACATTTTTCTTGCCGCGCAGTTTGCATGGAAAAAAAATGAGTTTTTTAGTGCGTTTTTACTTGAAGAGAATTCATGATACATTTTTTCAAAATATTTTTCATGTTGATATTCTGCTTGGGTGATCCTGTACTCTCATTTCTATTCTCAGCCACTCAAATAAAGTACCTATGATCTAACTACCTCCACACACAAAATGAACGTTACACACACCAACTGCACACACTGTGCAGAAAACGATTTTCTGCTCATTTGAGCAGTCTTTTTGCACACACTGTCCATTTATGATCAAGAACAATATAGCTATTTGCATGTGATTGTGAGAGTTAGAATAACCCGAAATTTTGCAAAGATATGATATACACTTGCGTGAACGCAAAAACATAATTCTCTCATCAGTCACCTCTCGCTCTGACATTCATTGAACACAGACACGGGAGAAAAGAAGAATAGGAAGAATGGGAAGAACGAAGAAACGCAGAAATGTACCATAAAGTGTTTATAGTGTCCCAGTCTACTGTGATTGTATGCCTTCTGCTTCACACACTACGCTTTAACGGCTGAGTGAAAGATATAGAATAAGATATTCATGTTGTTGAGAAGTATTAACAAATCATTTACCTGCAGAGAAAATACTGAGGTTACGTTTTTCGCAACTGAGCCCACTACACGTACACTAGGTTATCTTTGTGTGCGTAATCATGCCACAGAGAAACCGTTTCTATTTCATCATGGCACAGAAAGATTAACTCTAAGTTAAAATGGCGCTGAGTATCTTATTTTTAGACACATGATAAACATGATGTTACGAACTCCGAACCTATTACGTTTATTTCAATAAAGTGTGTAAAATCTCGTGTTTTAATAAATGTTGACTACATTTTGGCGAACCTGCTCATTCAAAAAAGAGGATAATTCAACGATTTGAAACGAAAGAATAAACGGATTTAAGTCTGCAAAAGTCGGGGCGAAGTCTAAAATATAAAATACGCTATAAAAATATAGTGAAGACAAATTTAACTGCATTGAAAAAACACGTGGATGAAACAGAACTTTTAAGGAGTATTATCGGCACAATAGGTCGATTCGACTTTAATCCATTATTTCGAAAAAATTTGACAGAAGAAAGCCGAATTATGCCTTGGAATTGGTCAACACCAGTGTAAAAAAAATAATTATTGAAGACATCTGGGAATCCAGTCAGATACATTTTCGACTCTGAAATTCATCTTTAAATTCGGTGGAATAATCAGCCAGAAAAATCAACAGAATAGTTGGAGTGGAAGGAGTGGAATTCGAAGGAGTGGAATTATTCGGGAACACAAAGTTTCAACAAACCAACTTTTTTACTTTGGTGAGTCATTTTTTTCGATTTTTATACCGCTTATTTTTGCAACGGAATTGACGAGTAAGTATGAAATTTTAGAGTTAATGACAAAAAGACGATTATTGAGATCACAATCAGTCGATGAATTTGAATTAAATATTCAGGGCAAATCGGATGTAAAAGAGATATCAAATCAAAATTTATTGAATGCAATTGGGTATGAAACGAATTTGGATGAAACTTACACGGAAATAGAAGACCCAGTAGATCGTGCGGAAGCATAATAAAGAATTAGTAAAGAATTTGAATATAATCATCCGAAAGGAGAGAGAAGAAAGTTTAAAATTTTTAGAAGAAAATACTGCTTTCATAAATGATTTATCAAAAGAAAACGACTCACTCCGATTAGAATTAGAATTAGCCAATGAGCAATTATTAAACAACAAATCTCTTTTAACTGAAACAAATGACAAACTTTGTAGAGCCCAGGATTTATTAAGAGAAAAAGGATTTCAAGAGATTTAAAAGAAAAATTAAATGAAAAACAATCACAATCACATATAAAACAATTCTCCCAAATTAGAAGAATCCAAGAAAGAATTGAGTGAATCAAGCTCTGGTTATCAACAAAAAATAAGTGATTTACAGGCCGAATTGAGTCGAAAAGACGAAATTCTATCTAAAGAAAATCTAAACACAGATTTGGATCAAGCATCACAAACTACAAAAACTACAATGGAAGTACAAGCAAAAGATGTTATTGCACCCATTCAAAGGCTGGACCATATACAGACAATTTGAATACATGGGATCTTTTGAAAGAGGGACTGAAAAGTCGTCTCAATTCCGACATTCAGTCTTTGTTTTTCAACAAAACAACATACAATTGATACATCGTTCAAGTGTTAAACATAGTTAAATTCAATTTTAAATATTGTGCAAAAATAAAATAATTGGTAAGTAATTTATGTAGTCTATGTGCTTCAGTAATTAGTTTATATTAACAACAGTACAGATTTCAAATGTAACCGGTTTCATCCTAGCTTTTGAGAGGAGATTACTATGGGCTGAAAATAGCTGATAACATGAAATAGCGTATATTTTCCAAATAAAGGAAAGCTATTTTAAGTGCTATTTTAGAGGAAATTTTACAATAACAGCTGCTAATCTCAGATAAGCTGCTATTGTCAGCCGTTTATATTCTGTTTTACTTGAACAAACTTCCACAAGCCAAAAAATTGAAAATAGCCGTGCCGTAATTGGTATATATCTAGAGAAATTGTGTCATTTTTTGTTTAAGTAAAACAGAAAAATTGATCTTTTAATCATACAAATGTGTTATTTTGAAATAAGTTTATTTTTCATTTGAATTTAAACGTATTCAAAAAGACACTGATGAAAGATGGTACGAAGCTCTCTTAGGCACGGCTAATCTCAAATGCATCATTTGAAAAAAGCCGTGCCAAAAAAAATTCTATACATTTATACTATAGATTCTATAGCGATACTTAAATAGCCATCTATTGATTGGTGATGTTGATATTGTACTTTGCTACATATTAAGTGCATTTGTCACATGTCAAGTACATCTGTCAAATGATACGAATGTTTGTTCCTAAACCGAAGAGATTCTTTTAACTTCGCTCAATGAGATGAGGATTTGTGATAACGTGGTCATAATTCATACACTCAAGTGTCTGTGTTCAAAAAAAAATTTAAACTTTCGTGGCTGAAATTGAGAAATGTGAATTTAAAAATCACCGTGCGCCAAGGAATAAAAAAAGTCAACAAACTTTTTGCAGCAATCGAAACATTCCCGTCCGGAACAGCAGTGTGCGAATCATCATTTTCGGCCTTGACAAGAATCATGCGGCCTCAACGTATTAGCATGTAGATTAAATAATTTATCGTTTCTTGCCTTCGAGCACACGCGACTTGATTCATTAGACATAGACACCGTTCTTTTGAGATTCAATGAACTAAAAAATCGCAAGGTGCAGTTATTTTAATAAAATAAGATTAAATTTTAGTGTCTATTCCGCGATTCGGATGATATGAAATGTTCGATTTTCGTTTTTTGATATCTATCTGATAATTGGTTTTCGAACCATTTCAATTCTTGGTCTCTTATTCCAATACGTTTAAGCTTATTTAATAAATGTGGATTATACCGGACAGCATAGTATTAGAGAGGATTTCTGGGGATTTTTTAAGTACTAGATGGGACTGAAAATTCTAGTATTTTACCCCTAGCCTGTAACTGAAACACCTTTCGTGACACATGAAATGTTAGTACGTCATAAAACAGCGAAATGATTGAAACCATCTTGATGTTGCGTCATGTACCTTTAAATATCTCGCACCCCATCTTTGTGCAGTGTTTTACAGTACATGTCATGTATATAATTTAATTTGTTCCAAAATTTCCGACGCCAGTTGGGGTGCAGTTGGAACACCTATATTGCGCTGTTTTTGTAGGCCACGCTCATGATCTTGAAAAAGCAAAGTGCTGCTCTGGTGCCTGCAAAACGATATATTTATTTATTTAATTTACTTCGCCAAAATCTGGCTGACATTGCAGTTGCAAGGAAAAAGAGTACCAACAAGGCCTCGTTAAAACCTTGTCTTTTCAAAATATAACACAGCTTTTTGAGTAACAGCACAACTAAAACAAACAAATTTTGATCTTCTAGTACCTACGAATGATTCAGTAACCTTATTTGAAAATTTACAAATTTGTACAAGCGGGGCGTCAAGAGTAATTTTCATTCGTCGATCTTTGATACGGAAAAGTTCATTACGTCGTAAATGTACTCTTTTATGAATATGATTTAATTCAACAGCTTCTTTCATTGTTGGACAATGGATGTTGTCATTTAATATGTCAAACAGAAAAACAATTGAAGTGTTAATTCGTCGACGATGAAGCGATATCAAACATAAAATTTAATATAAATTCCATGAATACATTAAATTGTTTGAAAAATTAGGAAAAATATGATGATAAAACATAATTACTCGGCTATAACGTTATCAAACACTTCTCTGGGCGTCAAACGATTTTCGACTGAACGAAGAATTCGCTTCATCTCATTTAAAGCGCACAAATTCACATACATCTGGGACTTGTTGCTGTGATTGTGTGGGTGGAGCTCGCAGTAAAACACCTTCCATCACGAACATGAACTCGAGCATCAGTTCATAAGAAATTTCGACATTTATGACACGAATTTCCACATTTTCATGCAATTTATCAGTTTCTGGTGCACATTCGGAATTATCATGCAAAGCAACAGTTTGAAATGCACATGCATTTGATTGTGTTACAGTATCACTTGACTGTGATGCACATTCCAAAAACATCTGATCTCAATAAGCAACAGATTGAAAGTGAACAAACACTTTGCATTGAGAAAATCGCACCATACTGTATTTGTTAGTTCGATATGGGACGAACTACCACAAACACAGTAGAAGCGAATTTATTGCTACATGTGTTAGTTCATGTCATACCGAACTAATTCCTAAAATTTTCCTACAACCGAATTATTTCCTATATAAGTTATTTCGGGATTAACTCATATGTATGCCGGAATAAATTCGGCAAACTCATATGAGTTAATTCCGTAGGAGTAAGTTCGGTACACCCCTTTCAACAATTCCAAATCATCTTCATATCTTACGATTTTTACGGTATCATTAATAGATATACATATTTCTAACGTTCTTTCCAAATCTGAAAACTTCTCTTTTTCTTCTTTGAGACGAAATTGTAGCTCTAATTTTCTACTTTCGCAATTTTTATCGTGACATTTCAACTGATTAGTTTTTTTTTTCAAACAAACACTTTTTATAAATTTGGTTAACGTTTTGTGTGCATTTATCGACTGGAACATTCGACCATTCGATATTTTTCTTTGCTGAAAAATAGATTGTGATTTCGTTCGATAATTTGTCCATTATTAATATGAAATTGTTGTATACAATCTGCGAACAATATAGCACTCGACTGATAAATACGAGCGAATAGAACTGTTGTTCTTAAGTTATGATTACCAAAATACTTATCACACTCTAATTACAGCTCTTGAAGCTACAGATTTAAAGGAATTGAAATTTCCATTAATTCAGTCCAAAATTATGGACGAATATTGAAGAAAAAAAAATAATTCAACTGACGAGGAAAGAGTCATTCAGCAAAAGTGATAGAAAATACTGTTCATATTGTAAACGAACCAATTTCACAAGAGATGAGTGCTACTTCCTCAAAAATAAGAAGCAGAAGTTTGAGAAAAAGAATAAGAGAAAAGTGAATTCATTCAAAGTAGGAAAGTCAGATGATGAATCAATTTTTGCTATGAATGAAAATCAAGAAACGACTTGAATTTTGGATTCGGGTGCTACGTCACATGCAACTTATAGAAAGGATTTATTCACTTTCCTGGATACAACGTTCTGCACATCAACCAAAGTAGCCACAGGAAAACGAGTACAAATTTTGAGCAGGGGCAATTGTGAAGTAAAGCTTTTCAATGAACATGGAAAAGAAACCATTATCAATGAATGATTTACTATATTCGCCAGAACTAGAAGGTACATTCATTTCTATTAAACAAATATGCAAGTGCGGTTATGAGGTTCACTTTCGTGGAGAAATTGGTGAAATTATCAGAAATAACATGCAAATTGCTGTGGCCCTACTTACAAATGATTTGTACAGTATTAATATTGAGAAGAATACTGAGAAAATCAACAACATATCCAAGCAAAATTTTTGCCTTCATGAATGGCACAGAATTTATGGTCACAGGGATATGAATGTAATCAAAACATCAACTAACTGAAATTTTTTTGAATCCAACCTTCAGTCCAAAGGATGTATGACACAAAAGTCATAAATTTACTAAGATCGAAGGTCGATGGAAGTGAAGCTACTGCCCTTTTCATGGGATTGATTCGAGATGTTGTTGACTGTTTTTAAGATGCACATTTATCGCCCCTTGAACGGATAAAAAATGTGGTATCGAGTATTTATTATCCGCACATGGAGAAATAATATTTCTAAGAGCAAAGAGTACAATTTAACAAACAATTTTCTTGCAAATTGCAAATTGTTACTCATGCATTGAGTTAAATGCACTTAGTTTGATTGAGATAGCGTTATATTTGAAAGAAATTGACAAGCCAGAGTTATTTTTGCCTTATTTATTCAGCAGCCAGCAATGCGAATCAGCTTTTTGCCAGCTCAGGTCGCTCACATCTACATATTCAACTGTAACGAATATGACAGCCAAAGAGGCATTCGGTCGAGTAAACAAAATTCAATTACAGAATCATATCATTCATCATACATCTCCAGCATTTGCTTATCCTAGATTGGCAAATAGAAATGTAGCCGCAAATGTACATAAATTACCATCCAAAAAAGAAATCATAAACATCGTTTTACAATGTAAGGATCAGATTTCAAGACCATTGCCTTAAAGGATTACGCACATAAACAATCTGGACCAATTGAATCGACAAGCTCATACATTGAATTTAATTTTGGGTCAAAGCGTATTGTGATACGAAAAACGTCGTTCGTTTGTCTGCTGCAAAATGACATAAAGAAAATGAGTAATGATCGTTTAATTCGGGTTCGCACAAATACCAAACAAAGAGAGAACAAATCAAAAACAAAACAAAAATGCCGTGTGAATGTAAACAAAATGCCCAAGTTTAAATTGGATCGGAGATGTAAATATTGAACGCAAAAATGACAAACAGAAATAGTGCAGTAAAGAATGATGAACACTTTGGAATCATTTTACAAATATATGAGAAATACATAAGTGTTGCCACTGTTTTTACATAGTGTTTATACATGAACTGTCAAATGATTCCAATTTCGGCTAAAAATTGAACAGTATTCTTTATTTGATTCAGACTTAATTTTTTTACTTCGTTGCATTACATTTCGTAAATACACTTTCAATACAAAATTGAATTTCAATAATGACTCATAATCAAAACTTACAAAGAATATTATGAACGGATTTTTATTGAATAAATGAAGTATAAAAATAAACTAATAAAATAATGGAATTTATTTTACGTTCAGAAGAAAAAAATATAGTGATGATAAAAAAATGATGTTGAAGGGATTATTTCTTTCTCGTGCTGTATGTATTGACTAATTTCTTAACTCAAAATCACTTTCCATTTTGTGTTGAAGTTCCAACCAGCTGGAAATGTACAACGTATTTCAGTCTTTTATTTGTCGTTCATAACGTTTCATCAATATTATTATTTGTCTTTTGTACTGTACTAGGGGGAAATCGCTAAACAAATAATGCAAAAATCTTGCAAATATTGCGAATAGAACAAATGTTGGAGGTATATTTGCAAGCATTTACATAGCACCATTCGCATCATTTGCACTATTCGCTGCGCACACACACACTGACAACTTGTTTGAATTGTTTCTTAGTATGCGCGCAGAACTACGAATGATACCGTGTAAATACGCTTGCGAATACGATGCAAATATTCGCAAATGCGTCGTCTAAATGCGAATGGCGAATAGCGATTTCCCCCTAGGTACTGTATTTAAAATATGTTCGGTTGATCTTAAGATTCCGTCTGATGCAATGTCACATACAGAATCGTAGTGATTGCAAACCAGTGTACTGTCTGGGTTGTGTGTCAATCTGTATGCTAATAATAATGTGCGCTTTCTATTTTCATTGAAACTTTCCAAGAATTAACACACACCGTTTTCATTGAAAATACAAATATTCACTTCATGAATAGCACACACCACTTTCAAAGTTTCTGATCCACCCCAATGAAAATAGTTAGGAAGATATCTTTCAAAAACTGTTTACATTCCTTATCGATATCGGTTATTTCCTCCGATTCAATGTTATCATATACTCGACCTTGAAGTGCATATTTAAATTCTGTATAGTGATCGGTAATATATTGGTTCTTCTCTTGACCAATTTAATTCGTCGAATTATGAGGATTATTGTTTGGGTTTTCCGAGTGGTTAGGAGAATATTAAAACATTTTATTTATTCTATAATAATTTTATTACTGAATGAGTTACAGGCTGGAAACTGGCTGCAACGAGGTCCTTTGATTCTAACGATGTTTCCCCTTATTCTTATCAATTAAGATTACAAAGTCTGGCCTACTCGATTCGATCATCTCTTAACATATTTGAAAGTACCGGAGGTAGATCATATAAATGATAGTGTTAGACAATGCGCATAGATATGAATGCGTTGCCTAATAGATATGAAATACTATCAGGTTCGGCATGCACTACTAATATGCAATATACATGCATATTTGTAAGCGTAGAATGTAATGCGATACGTATTGGTAAAAAGTATTGGTTTTGTCACGAAAACGAGGAAAATGTTATTTTTCATACAATGTACTGCTATATGTATTGTATTTGGGCACGGTATGAACATGTACACTTTAGTGCACATCGCCATGAAATGGCTGCGCAATATGGCTAATTTTCAACACAAAACGTCCTACTACACAATAAAACAAATAGGCCATCTACATGTTTCGATTTGAGACTCCTCTCTTGAGATCTGGGTGGGAAAATCTAATCCTTTTTTCAAAAAAAAATGTAATTTACGTAGATTATGGAGAGAATACATATTCTACATCGATTTTGTGGATTATTCCAAAAACTAATCTTATCAAATTTAAATCACACATTAAGAAAACTCATGAAAATTAATGTCGAAATTCTTTTGAAAGATGTCATTGTTATCTATATTTTTGATTTATAACTACCAAATTTGTAACAGACTTCCGTAGTCCTGCCAAATAGCAAGTGCAGCTTATCAGTAGTCTTCTATTCCCTTGGATGGACTGTTTTCCGCCCCAGATTACAGTCACTAATAATCGATTTTGTCATTGGCTACGTTAACCTCAATTTCGATTGTTTTCCAAATACGGTAATTTACTTTTATTTAGCTAACAATAATTGGCCGTTGGTTTAATAAGTTCACAAATTTTGATCGAATTTATGTTTTACACATGCTTTTCTCTTATTACTTAAAATTAATACAATGCTGTTAGTACGTCTACTTGCGATGAGATTCGTGTGAAAAAAGACTCGATTTCACTTGAATTGTCGCCTCCATCGTTTTTGTCTAGTTTACCTATTATCTATATTCGCGATTCCAACAATTATGAATCGCAACGACAGCGCTGTTTTCACACCAAACTCTCCACATATCATGATTAGGCTATTTTCGTGGTTATCTTGTTTTTGCCTGTTTAGACGATTGGCTGTTTTACATTGGTTGTTCTTTCTTTTAATCAACTCAATAATAATCCCAGTCGATAGTCACAAGAACTTTACAATTGGAATCAAACCTATATTTCATTAGTGATTTCGTCATCTCGATCGTCGTCTGCCGATGTGGCCGTTTGGTATCGTATTGGTACGAATTGTTGACAGTGCCCTTTTTTTGGAGAAACAACATGTATTCATCTTCGACAATGATATCGCGAATATTGATCGTGCACACCGAATCGGGAATGCCAATAATGTCCGTGGCTCGGTGTTGCCAAAATGGTGGAACACAACTGTTAAATTGAAAATTCGGACGAGCGTTGATAGCAAACGAGCCGTTGGGATTTATCTCGATGTTATCAACTACCATGCTAGTTTTAGCGCATACCAACAAGATAATTTGGACCGTATTTCGATGGCTCGCGATCGTCAGCCGTTGACCATGTAAGCTTCCTCGAAGCACTGCCGATACCGAACAATAAGTTTGGACGTTTTCCCATGCCTTAGCATTCGGCATCCAAATTAGAAATGCCAACTCTTCTTCGTTGAGTCGTTGGCTGGTGTTCTTTGATCACAGTCTAGTAGACAAAATAATATCGACCGTGGATTATGACTATTGAGAGTGATTTTCAGTTGGTTAGCCTTAGTCGGATTGCTCTAGACACATATGGAAACGAATCGAGATACGAAACAGAAAAAAATTAAATGGAGCGTATTACGATGCGTCAAAAAAAATTAATGCACTTTCTTCTAAAGTGTCTTACCGTTCACGTGTTATTGTTTTGCCGTTCTTTGTCTTTCCAACTGCTTGTGACTATTGAAAACTGGCTTTCGAATTTTATCCGGATTTCATAAATCGGTTCTAAACAATCAGGAAAATGGAACGAGAATATAAAGCGAAAAAATGAAGCGAAACGTTTTACGTTTTATCATAAAAAAACACAACGTTTTCTTAAATGCATTGAACCTCACCGTTCACAATGCATTGAACCTCACAGTCTACTTCCAACGATAATTGGTTCGCCTTCGCTTCATTCCAAGTGACGCTCAATGCTGCGTTTTCATTGGTAGTTACCAAACCAACGCATCGGGTAAGACTTCCACACATATGCGCGCTTCACTTGTCTACTGATCATGCTACGATGTATGTATAGGTTTCGCCGTGTCACTTCATTTCTGCATGTGAATTCGTTGTGGCACTCACTGCCAACTTCTCTCGAATTCGTGAGATTTTCTTTGTTTGTAACATTATTCTGTGCGACATCGACTTTCTTTTGTTTTGTATCAAGTGAACTGATCGAAGGTATGCAGCAAAGACACTACGTGCCCTTTAAGTGCACGTTGTCACCTAAAGTACGAGTATGAGTACGAGTATATATTTTCAAATAAATAGATAATTATAATATTATCATACATTCAATTGAGTAATCAATTCTCTTGTGACTTTTTTGAACGACTTTAAATAAATTCCAACAATATGTGCGGATTCATGTGCAATTCTTCATCAATTAATTGTCATATTTGAATCAGTTTTTTATGAAGTTGACTCCTGGAATGAAATTTATCTGCAATACTTAGTTTGTTTGACAGATCTGAACGGATTCGAAAAAGAAGAAGAAAAGAATGTAAACTGATGTAAACAAGCTATTGCGACATATTGTCTGTAACCGAAAGTTCCGCATCACAAAACTTTGTTCAATGTGAGGCTCATTTCTGGCCGTTTCTGGCTCAATGGTTAATAAGCAAACTTGCGTACTTGGACGAGATTCTCGTTTGTTCAATCCGCACCTTTAAACAGGCCTTTTTCTGCGCCTTGCAAAGTTGTATCGTATACAGTACAGTACACATAGCACAGTAGCCGCACGCACAACCGTATGGACGCACAGCAGCGTGTCCGCGCGGCTATGCGACAGATACTGCCCATAGCATAGTATTCGCACGAATATCTATCGAATATCCGTGCGGCTGTGATGGCTAAACATCATACGCAAATGTGATTAGTCTTTCTTTTCCATTGGATCCGCAGTCGAAGCAACATGGAATGTGTTATTCAACAACAAATAGTTTTGTTTTCTTAGAAAATCGACTAGTAATTTTGATAAGCATTGAGAATAGCTACAATTTCAATCGGAAAAGGATTTCTACCAATAAAGAAACCATTGATTGAAATGTAAAATTTGATAGCGGTTTCTTTGGAGCACCGAGAACTGAAACGTATCCATGAAGGATGACAAGGAAAGGACCAAAAGACGTTTAACTGAAACAATCATCGTGGCAATGGAAAGAAAAAGTATCCCATATAAATAAAAATATCATATCCCATTTGATGTGAAGAAAAAAGATTATATAAAAAAAATCAAGTTTCACACGTATCAAAAAAATCAAACATGAAATTATGCTATAGCAAAAACACAGGAAAAAAATATATGATGGAAATCAAAACACCGTTCAACTTTAGATATGATACTTTTTTCTTTAATCATTAAATTTAACTATTATAAGCTATGGAAAACTATCCGTGCACGGTTTCACTAATTCAATTCTCTATAAATATTTGGATCGATCGCAATATAATTTTAATTTGAGTTTGATGGATGTTTCCATTGCCACGATGATTGTTTCAGTTAAACGTCTTTTGGTCCTTTCCTTGTCATCCTTCATGGATACTTTTCAGTTTTCGGTGCTCCAAAGACTGTGCGTGCGGCTATTGTGCTATGTGTGCTGTACTGTATACCGTACAACATTGGAAGGCGCAGAAAAAGGCGCACGCGCCTGTTTAAAGGTGCGGATTGAACAAACGGGTTACTATCAGTTTATCTCGGTTCATCTATGGATGAACACCGGTATAGTAATTAGATCTAATAATTAGAACGAGCGTGTAATGAAGTACGCATTTAATGACGAATCGCATATGACGGGCTTGACGGAATAATGTAACACAGCCTCTCACCTCCTTCTCTTGCTCCTGGAAATTGCTGTTAGTGCGAGCAAGAGGTGAGAAGCTGTGTTACATTATTCCGCCAAGCCCGTCATATACGAGCATCGACGAGCATATATGACTATTCAATTGACCTGAAAACAATATTTCAATAAAAATGCATCATATTTGGTACTATTTAGTCGTATTTAGTACTCATTATCGTATTTTAGGACATCGACAATTTTAAGCATGCCAGAGCGTGATTCTGGAATGTATCGGTTTGCCGTTGAAAACAAGAGCTCCTCTTTCGATGACGAATTCAATGAATTTTTTCCACTTTTCATCAACGCTGAGTGTCATTCCCAATGAACACAATGTAATGCATTATGTGCGGAAAATGTCTTCTTTTCATGTAATGCAAAATGTATACATTTCGACCAATAAAAATTACTTCAATTTTCATATAGACATATTTCACACATATTGATACAAAAATGTTTGATTTATGTGCACATTATGTGCACATTAAGTGCACATTTTGTGCTTACTATTTACGCACGTGAATTTGTCATATGTTATCCAATATATATGAAAAATGTGCACATAATGTACACATAATGTACACATAATGTGCACAAAACGTATAAAAAAGTAATGAGAGTTATTTTATTTTTTTATTTATTCATTCAAAGTTTATTTTGTTTTTTAATCAAAATTAATTCAAGGTGTGTAAAACAGGCATGAATATGTGGTCCTCATTAATACAAAAACATATCATTTTCGCCATTACATTTTCAATTGTGTAGTACTTTGGTACACATCTTTCACCATTGCTCAAAAAAACATACATTTGTTTTGATGAAAAGGGGTCTGTGAATAAATTGTCTAACTTTTTGATAGACCTTCCATAAAGTAAGTATTTTTGATTGCGTTTTACCGAAAAATGGAATTCTACTACCTCGCCATCGTCAGTTAGAAACCATTTATCTCCAGAATTACGATTGTTCAAAAACAAACTTGCACCGAACGAAATTTGACTATAAACCATTTCACCTTCATTGTCAAATGGATATTTAAGATCGGGTTCAATGTTTTGTTCAAGATCTATGGGATTGCGATAATCTAAATTAAGTTCGATTATTCTTCTAGAAATTTGCTCTAAAGGTTTGTTACAATTTCGTACTCTAAGTTTTAATCCAAAAAGACAATTCTCAAATGCATATGAACTTATTTTCGTTAAATTTCCAAATCTCAGCACTTCGTCCACAACGTGGTCTAAGTTGTGGACATTGCTGCTTATATATTCAATTCCATATAAATCAATATATTCTTCAATATATTCATTTAATAATTCACGGACAAGCTCGCTTAATTTGTGTCTATTCTTGTTTAAATACTTGTCTGTTGAGCAAAGCGTAACCGCACAGTACAATTTGAGAAAATGTCTGTATTCTTCTTCTCGAAGGAAATACTTTAAAACAACTACACCTATGTATAGAAGGAAGGAACACAGTTCCGTACCCTTCCAAAATTTCAGACAATTTAGAGATCTAACTGACCTATGAATATCAGTGGGCATACAGCTATCGATAATTCTAAGCATTTCATTCAATTTTTCGATGTCGCTCTCACTCCATTTGAATGCGAAATTATTTAAACCATCTTCCCACATATGCAAGCATTTTCTCATTATGCCCAAATGTAGTAAATGTAAATCATCTGATGTAATGAAATCATTGATCATGTCAATAGGCAATTCTTCGAGTACTGAATACTCGCGATGATGTGCTGGTATTGTTCTGTTTCTGAATTCCAAATCAGTTCTCTTTGGACAACCTATTCTAGGGAAACTCATTCGATTATTCAAACGCTTCCCAGATGTGGTGCATTTCTGACACCCTTCTTCTGCATTGTGATGTGCGATACCTTTGAAGGTAAAATGTATTCAATTGAATTTGATTTCACAGAATAATTTGTATTTAATCATTTTAAAAAAACTCATAGATTTCTTTGTTTTGTACCTTTGATATATGCCCTCGCCGGCGTGTCACAAATAAATGCTTTGATCTTAACATATATTTTGTGATTATTTATTACAATGCCAGTCTCCAATAATGATTTCAATTCGGTGACAAATTGTGCCAAATATTCATTTACCGGTGCTTTGCCTTCACCGCACCAAATTGCAATAACAAAAGGACGAATTCGAGGGTAGTCTAAAATTTTTGTTTCGTGATAAGTAAAATAAACAGTTCCTCGAATCGAAATGTATACTATACCGAAAACATTCGCCAAAATAGGCCAAAATTGATATTTAGAACTATTGAATAATGGCAGTCCGTCCATGTTGAAACATAGATGTAGCGTTATGGTGGATTTCAGATTCGCAAATATCATTCTGAGCGAGGGGGAAATCGCTAAACAAATAATGCAAAAATCTTGCAAATATTGCGAATAGAACAAATGTTGGAGGTATATTTGCAAGCATTTACATAGCACCATTCGCATCATTCGCACTATTCGCTGCGCACACACACACTGACAACTTGTTTGAATTGTTTGTTAGTATGCGCGCAGAACTACGAATGATACCGTGTAAATACGCTTGCGAATACGATGCAAATATTCGCAAATGCGTCGTCTAAATGCGAATGGCGAATAGCGATTTCCCCCTAGATTCTGAGGTTTCTTTCAATTCCATTATACCTATATACAGTACGAATTCAACGAAACAGCGCTTTCAAATAAACATATGTTTATTCAAATATACATTTGCTTTCAAATATACATTGCTTCCAAAATCCGAAACCAGGCTCAGAAATACAATATCATTAAAACCGAAAATCAAATTATCCATAACAAGTTGTAATCAAAGTAAATTTTTGCTGATGTAAACTTTATCAGTAAAAATATTTAAAACAAACATTCTTTAATTTCGCCCGTGTATTTATTTATCGGTCGAACATAAGCAAAATATTTACTTTGCTATACTAAATTCAATTACAATTTCAAGCTAAAACTGAGCACTGGTCGATACCATTTGAAACACACAATGTATTTAAATTCAAAAAACACTTGCACGTACCATAATTTGCCGTTTGTGAGATTTGTCATCTCAACATATCGCGGTGTGGATAGCAATGTTCGGCTATCTTTCGGTAGCCAACTCATGCCCAGAAAAATTAATATTTTCAACAAATCAGAGACTGCACGTTTGGAAATATTGTATTTTATTGCCCAGTTTCCCAGTTTCGTTTTTGAACTCTCTCTATTTTGTTCTCCTTGCTTCGAATTCTCTTGATCCACTTTTTTCTTTTGAATATAACTAACAAAATTGGTTGATCGAATTTCTTTATTCGCAATTGATTTCCATTTGCAGTAGAAATTCACACGACTTCGGTTTTGTGTTGCTTTCAGTGTATTTTTTTTACTTTCGCCATTTTTATTCGCATTCCTTCTAATGCTTAAACAAACAATGTTCAGTATGCAAACCATAATGAAGATATTCACATTGCTCCAAAATTAGGGTGTCGTGTTTATTAAGAGCATAACAAGATTGTGTTTTAGTAATGTCATTTAATTTATTTAATAAAAAATCAAAACAAGTCATGAATTGTTTCCGAATAGTATTCTGGCACCAGATTTGTTACGATTCCATTGTAAAAGTTGAAAACTGTGACAAAATATACATTAACAATCATGGCTACAAAAATATTGACACGGTTTTAGGGAGCGGAACACCCTAACGCATGAGCTGACCGCTGCATTTGAATACAGTGTTACAATTTAAAAAAAAAAATCGTACGATCCGATACGAATCGATTCGTGCCCTTTGTTCATTTGCACAGAGCGATTGCTCTCATTAGTGTCTGGTAAGATGGTGCGAGCGCAGCTGAAATCGAAAGGAGCTAAAGAACAAAATCTCCCTGAGCTAAGATCTACACGTTTGAAGTCTATTAAAACAAACGACATTAAATCCAAAATAAATTTAAGTGGATCACAAAAACTGTGTGAAAATATTTCGCCCAGAAAAACCCGTTCAAAGTCATTTGAATCTACAAAATTTCAATCCAAGACAAACACGAGTCCATTGCAAGTTTTACCGTTGAGAATAACGCGATCAAAGTCAGTTCAATCAGGAAATATACAATCTGAAACAAATTCGAGTCCATTGCTAATTTTACCGTCGCGAACAACACGGTCTAAGTCAGTACAATCAAAAAAAGTGCAATTCGAAACAAACACGAGTCGATTGCCAAAAATTTCAACGACAAAAGACACCAAATCAGAAATTCAAAAGGTGCATTCGCAGTTTGTGAAATTCTATGATTTCGAAGTCGGTTCGATTGTATTAGCAAAGCAGAAATACTCTATACCGTGGCCAGCAAAGGTATTGAACATAGAAAAAGATAAAGTGTTCGTGTACTTTTTCGGTGACAAAAGAAGTGGTTACGTGGCAAAGTCGGAGATTTATGATTTTATTCTATCTGCAAGTGCAATAAAGTTAACACTTTCATCAAAAAGAAAACCACACTCATACACAACAGGAATTTCCGAAATTGAAATGTTGATGGGTGTTTCTAGCGAGGCATCGATGTTAAATTAAGTCTGATAACTTGGAAATAAAAGAAAAACGAATAAAATAAAAGTGATAATAATTTGTGATAGATAACAATTCAAAGGTAAGTCCGGTTTTTCATAATTAAATGCATTGAATATTGTCTGCAAATAGTCATATTTAAACTACCGTTATAGTTAAAGAGCCATCGAATTGCTACCATGCGGTTGCCATGCGGCATGCTATGGAATTTTAAGTACGGCTAAACGCATTCACAATGTGAATGCAATTGTGTGCGTCACTTGTATGTGTGTAATAGCATTCCTCGATGTTTGTCATTGCGCTACTCTTCTGACGCAGTGATATTCAACGCAAATCAATGACTGATGAATAAAAAAACCCTATGAAATTGATTTTTAATAAAAACAAATTTAATTTAAATAGTTTTGGGAGCAATAAACACGCTGTGCGAGGTTTGGAATACGTTGAAAATTTTCAGTCCGTGCTAATGGTGTAAAATAAAATGGCCAATGACGACAAAGAAAGCGGTAACAAACGCGCCGTTGTAAATGAGGTAATGAACATGAAATGTATTAGTGAGTTTTCTTTGTCTCACACTCACAACGAAATACACACACAAATTGTTGGTAGAGTCACTGAATCATTTGCATGAAATAATTTATCACCAATTAAGAACAGAGCTGAGCTCATTTTGATTTTGCCGCAGAAAAAGAGTTAGAATTTTCGTTCATTCAGTCGAAACAAGTGGCTCACAAAAAATCCCAATTCATAATCAAATAAATGAAATTTCATTTCCCCATTTCATAACCCATGATAATACAATTTGTAAAATATTGTTAGATGTTGTAGGCTAAACACGAAATAATCTCAGTCACATGGAATTTCACGTAGTCTATCCACATTGCATTTCAATTCGTAGGTACATCAATTTCTATTGAGTTAGTCTAACATCATGCGCGTTGAAATATCAAATTATGTTTTTTTTATTTTATTTGTTTTTTCTGCTTGTTGTGTTTGCTGTGATTAATATGGATTTCATATAACGGCTGAGTCCAACGTTTTTCTTTATAGTAAACATTATGTATTGTAAATATTTTGGTAGGACTTTTGTATGCGATTAAAATCTAGGTGGAACACTCATTTTCGATGGAATATAAACTAAAATCATATTCGTCTTAAACCAACAGCGATGAATAAACACCAACAATGAATTGATAAAATTGCTATGCAAAAATCGTAGGCATTTAGCTGAATGAGTAGTTGATGTCAGAAATTATTGAACTTGTTTTCTATTCTGTTCACTTTACCAAAAATGAATGTGTTCAACTTATGATTTTGATTTTGTTTTAATAGGATGACGATATCGGAAAAAGAAAGCGAACAAAAACAAATCGATATGGACAAAGTGATTCGATTGAGAATAAGGATCATTACTTTGAAGATATTCGGATTCGAATAATAATACCACAATTGCTACTACGGATTCAGTTGAAATTTCAGACGATTCTGAGATCAATTTATCCGGTGCAGATAAGACCCAAGAATGCTCTAAAAACGTTCTTCGAAATCAAGTTTCACGGATTGAGGCAAAAATTGACAACATTCAAGATGCCATAAAACGAATTCAGCGTATGGTCATCTCTCTTACAAATGGTAGCACTCATAAAAATGGTGAATCTCAAAATCTTGTTCCGAAATTGCCACTAACGACGGAAGAGTCGGTGAATCAATTTGAAATAGATTTAAATGACAGTGCATTTCGTCAATCAATTGTGAGTAATTTCAAATTGTTTACAATTGCTGTTGAGTTATTTATTTCAAATTGATATTTATTGTTCAAAAAAACACAAGTTTGTAATGTTTTGAACCAATTTGATTTTTGTAATTGACTTTGGACTGATGCTTTCGCATTTTTAATTATGTACAAATACTTCTTTGACAGGTCGATTTCTTATCTACAATAAATGGCACCAATGGAACCAAGAATGGTGGGAAAATTATAATATCTGTAGTTTTCACTACAATTTGTCCTACCATACTGAATAAATACTCGTGGACCGGCAACTCGTCGAAACATGGACAAAAAAATGATTTCCGGCAAAAAAAAATATTTTTGATGTTTTTTTTGCTGTAATTCATGCGTACGATAAAAAATACACACGAGCTGATTGTGAAGACGATCTAAAGCAAAGAATATTTAAGCACGTTAAAGGAAAGGCGGTCAAAATGTAATGTTTGATTTTCAAATGTTTACATTTATTATTTATTCTTTGATCTGATAATTGTTAATTTTTTTTTTCTTCAGATCACAAGCTCAGACATCAAGCCAAATATTGACTGCACCGAATGAAACATTGTTGCCAACTACTCAAGTTCATGCATCACAGCCTATTCAAAAACAAATACAAATCCAAGCACCACAGCACTCACAAATACAAGCACTGCCACCACATTACTCGCATTCACAGCCCATATATCATGATCTTCATCCATTGGGTCAAGGACCTCCACCAATCCATGGAAAACCTTTACAAACACCTCCATTCAGTTATGGGCCGTATCAACCAGACACCAACAGATACGAATATCGATCACAACCACACTATCAATATTAATTTTTTTTTTAAACAAAAAAAAAATGAAAATAATAGAATATATTCTATATCTTTCCACTTTGTGACAAATAAAAAGACAGATTTTTGATTTTGATTCTTTTTTATACATTAGGTATACATTATGTGTACATTATGTGCACATTTTTCGCATATATTGAATAAAAAATGACCGATTCGCGTGCGTAAATAGTAAGTACAAAATGTACACTTAATGTGCACATAATGTGCACGTAAATTGGTCATATTTTATTCAATATGTGCGAGAAATGTGCACATAAAGTAAAAAATGCAATAAGACGCATTTGGTTTATTGGGTTGTCACCAATTATTATCAATGGAGATCGAAATGAATGATTTATGTTTAAGTCATTATACCATAAAAGCAAGTCATGTTATGATAGTTTAAGTCAGGAACAGTGACTTAAAAATGTTAAAATATGCATGAGCAATTGTTGGTTCATTATTTGCAAGCATACGTTGAACTAATGGAGCGTTTAGATTCTATTCAAATCAAACATTGTTGCGACTTTTTACAAATAAAACTCATATTTTTATTTGCACTGATTTTATTCATCATGGATCTCGGCCCACGTATCTTTCTCATTGGCCAATGTGTGTACGCCAAAATGAAGTTTTATCCACCATTGCCAGCAGTCATATTAGAAATAGTTCAGCAGCGAGCACGCGTTTTTTCGGCTGGTTTGGACAATGGTTTGTATAATATTAGTTGTAATATATTTCAATGACTTCAAAATTTGACGACTAATTTGTGTGCAATTTCGAAGGCAATGGATTGGATTTCAAAATCTTTTCCCAATAACATCATCAAAGGCCATCATCAAAAAGTATTACAACAAGAACAAACAATTTACTCGCGCCGAAGATGAAATGCAGTTATGACTCAAGGAGTAAGAGGCAGACGTCCGATCCGCGAGCATAGTTAAATAGTTCGACGCCGATGGATGGTCATCTCCAACAAGTAAAAAACAGCCATGATCAACCCCATCAGTCGATATATCCATCAAAATAACTCGATTGATGAAAAAACAAATTGATGACGCGCTTGTTTGTTTTTACGTTTGTGTTAGTGAACCACATCCAATTTCGCATCGACAGCGAATCATTGGATGTAAACTCGTGCTTGGGAAAGTATATTGATTCCCGCTAAATGTTAATTCGCCGAATAAGGGTTTGGAAAATACTGATTATAAGCCAAACGTTAAAAAACGTATATCTGACGAAGGTAATAATAATTCACTGAATATCTTCCCTTATATAAGAAATTGACATTTTAAGCTATAGCTAGAGCTATAGATGATGAATTACGTTTGTAATCCGTATTTTTCCGCACCCTTACCCCTTTAATTAATTTCCAATGTTAATTGTTTATATATATGAAATGACAATTGTAACATTTGAAATGACAACATGTACCAGTGGGTGCTTATGCTAATTTTGGTGTTGTCTCAACCACAGCCAATGGTGCCTGGGTGAAGGAAGAAGTGGATTCTGAAGCAATAAAAAAGGAAGCTGGCGATGTCAAAACCGAACCACAATCAACAAATTAAGAGTTTACATTTCACAGTTTTCTCACTTCATTTTAATTCATTAAATCATATATTTTATGTCATTTTCAACATGAATGTGTACGGTGTTCGCATAACACAGTAGCCGTACGCATCGCCGCGCGGACGCACAGCAGCCACACGCATCACCGCGTGGACGCACATCAGCGTGTAAAAGGCTAATAAAAAGGCTACTCGATGACTTTTCGAATTTTTCAGCCAAAAATCACATCAACTGAACTTATTCTATAGTTTTTTTGTTATACTTTAGCAGTCTCACCACTAGCGTCGTGACAATCTAACTCGGTACAATGGAATTCATAGCATTGTTCAAGACAGACTTGGTAGGTCTTCGCTTGGGAACTTGGCTACCAACATCACATTTTTTTATTGTTTTTGTTAGTGAAACGAGCATTTGTTTTCGTCTGTGAACCTGGTGGCTTGATCATGGAGAGAAATTAAAAAGCTAAAAAAAATCATATTCAAGTGAAATTTAAGTAACTTACGGTCAATTTATGTTCCTTGGGTTAAATATTTACCCCAAGGGATAAACAGACAATTTATGTTCGGAGGGGTAAAAGTAATGCTGATCAAAATCATTATAAATTGTTAGATATTGAGCTGAAAATGTCGTATAATGCTTTTTGAGTCATGTAGTGTCTTTTTTATGGTAAAAATTCAAAATCGCTTGCAACTTTCAGATTCAAGTTTTTCATACTACCCCCCGGGGGGTAAGTTTTACCCCTCATATATTTACCCCTCGGGCTATCTAAAAATTCATTCTTTCCTTATAAGAGTAAAAATGCGCTATATTTTATTTTATATTCATTTTCGATTATTCTACGCTTGTCTACGAAGTTTGGTGACTGTTATGACTTAATGGGAACGAAAAAAAAATGACCCCTCGTATTGTTATACCCACTTATCGATCAGGGGTAAAAATCTGAGGGGTAAGGGGTAGAGCTGTCAACGTACGTCGTTCGTTCGTTCGTAGCATTTTTTTAAAATGTACGTACGAACGAACGAACGAACAAAATAATTTTTACGAACGAACGAACATTGTTCGCAACAAAAATTAATTTCAATTTTGTTCGTTCGTTTGTTCGCATGTTCGTTCATTTTTTCGCAAAATAATAAAAAATGAAATTATATGCATAAGGTGGCTCACGTCGATTGTTCCATGCAAAATGTTTGGGACGGTTTTTCTCGGTCAAAATGAGTTTTCTGAAGGGAATTTGGAAAGTATTCACTCCCTCTTCGTGTTTACTTAACCATTAAAAACAAATATTTTGTTTGTGCAAAATTAGGACATTCGGATTTGATTGATAATGTGAAAATTCATGAAAAATCATGTATTCTTGATATAACAAATTATGAGGAATGACAAATTCCTTTACCGTGCAATAAAGTTATTAATTGCCCAATTATTTATTATTATTTTTCTAAATTAAATTTTAATATTGACCAATAGTTTCTATTTCCACAGTTCAGTTTTTAAATATCAATTTGCACAATTATTTATTATTATTTTTCTAAATTAAATTTCGATTTTGACCAACAATTTTTATTTTCACCGTTTGAATATCACAAAAACAATTGCATTCGTCGACAAAAAACAATAGACAATTCATTTTACAGTTTTTGTCACCAAGTTTAAAAAATCACAACAAAAATGTATATATTTTAATCAAACAATTTGAATCACAACAATTTCTCTTATTTCTACCGAACTAAAGCTGATTTTGCTTTAGCTGGTCGCCCTGGCTTTCTTTTTTGACCGATTGGAATTGTTTTGGCCTCTGCTGGGGGTGCAACACATTTCATTCTGATGGCTATTCCAATTATATGGGCGCAAATATACAATTTAAAGAAATCACTACAGTCACATTCACTTTGCAGCCAATTGTCTCGTTTTGTTGGGTACACAAACGTTGTATCGTAAAAACCAAATGATTTTTTTTAAAACTATCAAAATCTTCCCAATCGTTAGTGTCGTCGATTCTGTCCATTGTAGCAGTGCGATAAGTGATTTTGTTTCCTCTACGACGAGATGATATTCTAGCGTTGGCTTTTGCAAACTGATACCCTTGCGTCCACATTTCAAGCTTTAACTCAGGTGCATCAACATTTATAGAAAAAAGTCCTGATGTGTATTGAATTGTCCATGTTTCAACCATAGAGAAAAGAGCGATTCGAAACTTTCCCAAATCCATACGTTCACGTAGTGTGTGTTCATCTTTTATAAGCCGATTGTGAGATTCCAGTGCATTATTGGTACTAGCTACTAGTTTTGCGAATCCTTCATACCAGTTACAATTTTTTTTAACCCATTGATTATAAAAATATTCAATTAGTTCCTCGGATTCAGTACGCCATTTGCTCATAAACAGTTCAACCGCAATGTCAAAAATTTCAGCTGATTTTGCTAACTGCAACTGATCGAGATCGGCCATGAATTTTAATTGTTTGCTCCGGTCTTTCAAATATGTTGGTAGCTTTTCATCAACATTTTTGCGCATGTGAAACCAGCACATGATGGTGAGTGAATCAGGCCATATTTTTTCTGATGCATTATGTATTGCGGCAGCCGCATCAGCTATTACATATTTCGGTTCAAAATTGACGTCAAAAATATCATTTATTCCTTGTTGAACTGCCTTGAATATGAACTCGAAATCTTTTTGTTGCTCCGAAACACACACAGCAATAATGACTGGATGAAACTTACGGTAAAGGTCAGAGGTGCCTAAAACCAACACAGGAAATCCCTGCCAAATAAGTTTGTAAGTCGCATCACAATGTATTTTATTAGTGCCAATTGCTTGCTGCATCAGTAGTTTGGTTGTGATGATGAATCGGAAATCAACATTTAATTCATTTGAACAATCCATTTCGTAATTAAGCACAAACGGCTGGGTTTCACTTTCAGGTAAGGGATTGTTGGGGGGTGCGGGACACTAGCCCTTTTTTCTCTTGCAATACTAATATGGCCGATTTGACATGTGTCAAACTTCTCATTTGCCTTTACGCAGTTTTTGGTAAAACAACGAAGTGAATAGTCGCATTGCTTGTGTTAGCTCCAGACATCGTGTAAAAAAAATCTCGAAAAAACTTTTTCTCGTTTTTTTTGAGCAATCATTTTGTGTAGTGAATCAACTAAAAAAGGTGAGTTGAATGCATATATGTGTAGTGTTTGAGCTATATTTTGTGATGGAATATTGATTCAAGTCAATATATGAGAGAATTTTGTTTTTTATTGTCACTCAAAAAATGGCGTCTCTAGGCGGGTGCGGGACAGTGCATGTAGGCGGGTACGGGACACCCGGTTTTTCCCACTCGAAGCATATGTTTGGCATAACTTCGATCAAATGTCGCCATTTATGTCAAACTAAAGTGTTTGTTATGATTTAACTTAAGTTTTTCTGTGTTTTTAGCCATGTCAACCCCCCAGAAAGCATCTTCAACACCAAAAAAACAATCCAAACAAAACAATCCAAAATTGACCGCCAATAATTCCATCAAATGCAATGAATGCAAGCGGCCAGTTCATTTGAGCTGCGTGAACATGACGGCAAGCTTCTTCACTTGCAAGCATTGCGAATCGGACTTGGACGAAGATGAAGATGAATTGCAGTGAAAAATTGCCATTTTTTTTCTTTTTTTAAATTTATTTTTGCCACTGGAGGCTTCCACATTGAATAAAAATTGATATTTTCTTAATTTATGGGGTTTTTATTTCATGTATGTACATT